>OY728145.1:1182965585-1183565585 GCA_963277665.1 Viscum album | reverse complement strand
CCTATAAAATTATTCTCTTTGGGGAGTGGGTTGATATTTTTTTACAACCACATGAGAATAAAATAAATGTAAGGAGCCTAAGGAACTATCCATTACTACTCTCTAGATACACAGAGGGTGTATATTTTATTTTTTTAGATGATGGAAAATATAATTCCTAGGGTTATAAAATCAAATTGGGAGTAACATAGTTTTTTTGGATAGAAGGAATTTTGGGTATGTTTATGAGAGAGTGGAATTTATTATCCATTGAAACTCATTAAAGAGTCAATGTTAGTACCTTTTTGATGATTGATCAATTAGAAAAAGGAAAATGAACCAATATTTAAATTCATAGGAATTGAAATTCATACCCTATAATTCAGAACTCATCCCTACATGACTGAGTAAAACCAAGTTTGTGTACCTTCAAACAAGGTTTGGCTAACTTAAAACCAGGTTCAGTTTTTAAATATGATTCCCAATTATTAATCAGGTAGGGTTTCATGGATAGAGTTCCTGAAACCTAAATATTTTTATAATAATAATAATAATTATTATTTTTAAATAAAATTTATAAAAAAACCATTTTCATAATATTTTTTTACATTATAATTATATCATACTAATTTAAAATAAATCAAGTTTGGTGTGGTATTCATGTAAAGGAATCTAGTGGGAGGAACTATGTAATTAAATTTTCTTACCTCCTAAGTGTTACAACATTTGTTTTTGAAGAATTGAGTCTATAAAAAATAAAAATTGGATCAAATTAATGCTTTTTTTTATTTTTTTCCTAAAAATTATAATTCCTCATTATATCATCCATGGATATTTTCTGGGGAGCAAGTGAGAGATTGGATTAATATTGATTTAATTCTTTAAATAATTTTAGCAAGTGTATTAACATTATGAAAGGAACTCCCCCATTAAAAATTTAAGAAGATGTTTTTAATTTTTTTTACATAAAATAAAATTAAAAATTAAAAATATAATAAATCGGTTGGTGTTATAAATGGGTAATAAATGTTTTACCAATAATTATCTTTGGGTATTTAATTTTATGATTAAATGGGATTAGTTTATAATATATATTTGTTTAATTGATTTAGGAACAAATACCTTATGATAACACCACTCTTTATCACACATTAATTCATGATTTAATACATAATATTACATGTAATACAACCCAGAATATCAAGAAGTATAATGACTTTGGAATTTAGGTATATTATATAATGACTTAAAATAGTGAGTGAATCACCATTTTTGAAAACTTCCTTAATATGACCATAATATTCCTTCATACATAAAATTCAATGTGGTAACCTGGGGAATACATAGGAAATGGGCGTTATATGAAGCCTAGTAAAAAAATAAACATGGAATAAGATGAATAAAATGTTACATGTTAGAGAATTTGAATTTAAATAGAACATAAAATGGGTGAAAAACATGAACATTAATAAGAAGGCATGATATATCATAATAACATAAAGGTAACCTAGAAATTACGAAACAACTTTAAACATGGAATAATAAACATAGGTATAGGATAACCCCCATGGCACAATGGTGGAAAGAGTCCCATGATGGACTAGGTTCACTCTTTAACTACTTTCATGATGTATCATGATAATAAAACACCACCCAATTCATTAGAGTGCTATATAATTTTAGGCGCACCCATCACTTTCATATCATTCACACACATAAGTGTGCCACATAGATCATACAACATGAAATATTTTTTCACCACATTTTATTAAATGATCCAGAAGTGTGGGATAGATACGTGTAATTACCCAATCAAATAATAATTATTTCATAATGTTGAATACCCTTTATAGGAAATGGGAAAATCTATTCACTACCCAATTGTTTAATATGGATAATTGTGGAGAAATTTCGGCAGCATAAAGGTAGTACTCAAATATTCATAAAAATGTTTTAATGGGAGTGAAAGGGGTGTATTTTAATTTGTAAATTAAACATAAAATAATTGATATGTAAAAAAGAATATCCCAACATTAGTATTTGGAAATAAAAGTCATAAAATGAAGAAGATGCTTGAATTGATAAGAGGATGGAGAGGTCCCTTACTTAATTTCAGCATGGTAACGATTGTACCAAAAGGTTCTTGGGAGTGATTGATGAGAGTGAAAGGAGTATATAATCATATTTAAATAAAAGGGATGTATTAGGTATGTATAAAAACATACCCAAACATGAATAAATAGAAATTAAGGGGCATAACATAAAAGAGGTGCTAGAATAAAAAGTAGAGTGGGAGATCCATTACCTTTAGAGAGTGATTCCCAAAATATTTGGAGGATTTTATTAAGAGTTTGGGGGAAACTTGGGGGAAATATAGAGATGTTAAGGTTGGGTAAATATGTGATCCATGGTTTTTTTTCTGAAGATAAATGGGATATTGGGTGAGTTTATATAAGAAAGGAGAGAGGGATTCTTTATTATTTCCAAAATATAGATTTTGGAATCTATATAATAAAATAACCAAAAAAGGAAACCTTACCAATATTTTCCCCTTAGTTTATACCAAACAGTTGTGGTTTAAATTATTTTATAATTACAAGGGACAAAATTATTAAAATATTAATCTTTTTATGTGGAAGTGAGACAAGTACTTAAAGAAATTATTTTAAAACAATAAAATATAATTTAGGATTTGGAGGTTTCATAAAGGTTTTATAAAAGTAATAAAATAACATAAAAATCACATTATTTTAAATGTTAATAATATATTTTTTATTTTATACCGTTTATAGTTTTTATTACACCATTTTTGGGTCATTATCATGCCATAATAAACACCGTATATTAATATAGTATTTAATTTTTACTTGAAATTTTTTCTATCTCAGAAAATTATGAAAAATTAAACATTGAATATTTTAAAAATTATGATTAAAAAAATAAGGTTTATTTTATCTAAATAATTTTATTAATATTTTAATTTTTACTTTTGAAATTATAATTGGAATTTATTGAGAAACACTTGGTTTCTTTATAATAACTGTTTTTGTACAATTATAAAAATTATTTATTTTGACTTTGTAAAATTATATTTTAAACTATATTTAATAAATTTTATTTATTAATAATATTTTATTAAAATATAATTTATTTAAAAAATCTATTAATTTATCAAAAGTAATGTCTTAATAGAAATTACAAATTACCAAAAAATACAATTTGTGTTTTATCAAATCGAAATCAAAATCATTTATAAATTAACAATAACAAGGAGAAAAATATATTCATTATTCTATAAAAAATAAATATTCATATTATTAATGTATTTATAAATATACCATTATTACACCATAAAAAACTCTAAGGGTAATGTGTGGGATAGTGAGACTTTCATGGGGTGGTTCGTCACACTTGGTTTTGGTCGTGATCTCACGGAGCTTGAACTTCTCCAGTAAAAGATTTTTCTCATAATTAAGTTATTGGATATCAGCTTGGTATTAGTTAATTTAAAATCCAATTGATGATATCTCCATTATAATCTCCAATAAATGGGCTTCATAGGGTACAATCTTACTGGTTGAGGCCACCACTTCCTATGTCTGTGTCAACTGGGGTTTTCAAAACCCTATATTTATAATAATCATATGGTAATTGTTAAAAAACTATATTATCAATGATTAAGATAATTAATGGTATTTTATATTGGATTGGATAAAAAAATAAGTGCACGTGTTTTATATAATCATAATTCATAACAAGACATTTAATTCAACCATAAAAGGAATTTTATTTACAATTGTTTGGGTCATTACAATCTTCCACCCTTCCAAAATTTTTCTATAAAAGTGTTCATTTAAAACACTAATATCAATGAGGAGAACCTTATTTCATCACCTCCTTTGGTTCCCATGTTGCTTATTCAATCTTATGGTTTCTCCATAGCACTTTGTGCAGGTGTATTGTCTTATTTTGTAGAACTTTGTCTCTATGATATAAGATCTTCATCGACTACTCATTATATGGTAAATCATTCTCCAATGGTAACACCTAGGGATTTAAAACATGTGAGGGGTTTGATATATAATTCATCAAGAGTGATATGTGTAACACATCATGTACATGAGCTAAGTTAGGTGGGAGTGTTAGTCGAGAATCCACTACTCTAATGCGATCAAGGATCTCAAATGAAAAAATGTATCTTGGACTAAGATTTACCTAATCTTCCCTCGGGTATCTGATATCATTTTTAGGTGTTTCATCTCCTCATGGTTGGATGT
This sequence comes from Viscum album, assembly GCA_963277665.1. Taxonomy (NCBI): domain Eukaryota; kingdom Viridiplantae; phylum Streptophyta; class Magnoliopsida; order Santalales; family Viscaceae; genus Viscum; species Viscum album. The sequence goes on along the minus strand of OY728145.1, from coordinate 1,183,561,329 downwards.
ATCCTTTACGGGTTAAACTTATGTATTCTTGAAAGATTCTTGTGGGTTAAGGAATTGTGACCCATATCACCCACTCTCTTCATCCTCACCTAGGACAACCCCAACTACCTCATAAATAGTAGTGTGCTTATTGAAGATATCTTCCCTTAATAGAAAAGATTGAATACCCTATTAATCTCACATCTCATGATTGAATACGATACAATTATTTTCATGAATGCCAGTAAGAGATTAGTGCATGCCATCGACATGATTTTAAATGAATATTTCTATTACAGTGGTTAGTTTATCAATTAAACCAAAAGTAGTCTCTTTATCTCAAGTCGATGTACGGCTAGTAGGGTCTCCTCCTTGTGCCACAATCTTGAAATTCAGAGAGGAAACTTCCCAATGGAATACCTGGGTACTCTCGTTTTTGTGGGAAAGGTAACAAGAAGGATCCTTAACTAGAAAAATTGTTTTCTCTTCTTTTGGGAGTCGGATTACACTGGTGAACAATGTCCTTATTGCTATTCCAATCCATGATTTGTTTTCTATAAAAGTTAGAAAGGGTATTTTCATCATTATCAACAATATCCTTGCTTGTTTTATCTAGGATGCTTTGTCTGAAGTGAAGCAGCACTTGGTGTCTTGGTCTAGAATGGAAAAGCTAATTCACGAAGGAGGGATTAATGTTAGATGCCTTCAGGATACCCTACATTGTATGCATGAAAAGTTGATGTGGGAGGTCTTATAGGAGTGCACAACTACTACAAAACTAGCCTTTATCAGCGTTGGCATTTATCGATGCTAGAGAAATATGCTGATAAAGTCCATATTTATCAGTACTAAAATAAGTGATGATGAGGGGGTACCTTTATCAGCACAAAAAAACACGTAGATAAAGGGTACCTTTTATTAGTGCAATTTTTTAGTAATGTTAAAAGTTTAGCTTAATAAATTCTTTCTTTTAGCATTGATAAATATTTCCCTTTATGAGTGCTTTATTTTTAGCGCTAATAAAAGTTACCCTTTATAAGTGCTAATAATAAAGCGTTGATAAATGTAACCATTTATCAGCAATTTATTAGTACTGATAAAGGTTTAAAAAATAATTTTTTTAAACAATTTTATTAATTAAATAATAATTTTTAAAAATGAATAAACATATATATAAATTTTAAAATTTATTAAATAGTATATATTTAAAATATGGATTTGTAAAATGTTTAAAATGAAATAATTAAACAAATAAAAATTTAAAATGATTAAATTAAGAAAAATATTAAACATTTTATTAAATAATTTTTTATTTATAAAAATGAATAAATTTAATATATATATATATTATAAATATTTATAAACAACATATATTAAATGTAGATATATACATGAATATATAATCAAAATAAAATTAAAACTGAATAAATTAAAAAATTATTTAAAAAATTATTAACGAAACAATTCTTAATAAAAATGAGTATGTATAATATATATATATTAATTATAAATAGTAATAAATATAATATATTAAATAAAAATATATAAAAAAATGAATAAAATGTTAATTAAAAACATATTAATGTCTTATTCATTTTTAATGTTGCTTGATTTTTCAATTTAACATATATCAAACATCGCAAGAAATTGACTTTATATATGTATATATATATATATATTTATGTGTGTGTGTGTGTGTAATTAATGCAGTTAATATGTAAAAACATACAAAAATATATTTACTTAATATATAGAAACACATACACCTAATATTTATGAAATTTATTCAAATTTCAGTATATTTTATAATTTCATTATTAACATGATACATTTAATATATTATCTTTTCAATCAATCAATTTTATTTATTTATTTATAATACTATTATAGTTTAGGCATTCATTTTTAATATTATTATTTTTTATTTTTCTTGAAATGATAATTTTATATTACTTGTTTATATATATATATTTATTATGTTTTAGTATTTTCAATATGTATTCATATTCAATTCATTAAATATATATCCATATTTTTTAATAATTTATATTTAATTAACAAAATATATCCATTTTTGCAATATTTTTAAAGTGCACTCATTTGGAATTATTCAATTTCACTCATTTTTAAAATGCATGTATTTAAGATTATATATCCATTAATAAAGTTAAAAATATAATTGTGAATAAATATTTATAAATAAATATTCTTATAAATTTATATTTTATATATTTATAAATTTATAAATTAATAATTATTATAGAGAAATAATAATTAATTTTTAAATAATTATTTATATATATAAATAAAAAATTATATATATTTAATACTTATAAAATTATAATAAAATTATTTAAATAAATCCTTTATCAGCGCTAAAATATTAGCACTGATAAAGATGTTTTTTATCAGCACTTTTTTAGTGCTGATAAATATCTCTTTTATTAGTACATACTAATTTAATGTTGATAAAAGGGATCTTTATCAACAACTTTGTTAAAGTGATGTTAAAAGTGTTCCTAGTCTATTTAAAAAACCCTAACTGGTACTCACTCATCACGATTCTAATGCTCTTGCAGTACTCCTCTATTTCCGGCGCTATTCCACTATGATCTATCAGAAGAATCAAGGATATAATCCAATGTATGTTATTTTCTACTTTTCTTATATTGTTGCTTGATTTTTTGGTTATGTGTTTTTCATTTTTTCACTATTCTTAACCTTGACAAACCCTACATCTCATCTCCTCACCACAGTTAGCGCGAATCCGCTATGAATTTTAATGTCTTACTGACAAGACAAATATCTATAGTTTAACTTCATGAAACCAGGATGAGATACAATGTGCAATTTAACTTCCTACAGTCGGGATGAGTTTGGGAAATTTAATGTCATGAAACCAAGATGAGAGTTTCTATAATGTTTAATGTCTTTCTTTAAGAATAATTTTGTGAAGTTTATAATCCTATAACTAGGATGAGATATAGTGTGCAATTTATTGCCTTGATATAAGGATGAATTTGTGCAATATAACATCTTGAAAATAGGATGAGAAACACTATACAGTTTAATGTCATTATTCTAGGATGATTTTGTGTAGTTTAACATCATAAACGAATGATGAGAGATGATTGATGACCACTATGCAAAGTATTTAATGAGAAATGTTTTATTAGTGTGGGTTTTTACTCGTTCCTCATCTATTATGGGCAATGGGCGTGCTCTATGTTGTGGATCATACTGGATTGGTTTTTTAAAATGGTTTTTAAAGGGGAAAAATGATTTATAGAATTAGATTTAACTTAAAAATTGTGGGTTATTATGTTGTAAAAATTAGCCCTAGAAGAAGGTTGTTTGAAATTGAAAATTAAATAGTGGTTTTGGAAAAGATAATTCCTTCTATGTTATTAAATTTTTCTTCTGATCCAGTTCTTTTGGCCCCAGATGTTCCTTTCAGTTGTGTTTTAGATTGATTCTAAACCTGATTTTACAATTTTTGTGTTATTTAGAATATGCCGCCCGGGAAGGCCCTTGATGTATTTAGCGGGTCTCGTCCTATTTCTATTTCTCCTCAATTGATGCCTATCTTCCTTGGAAATCAAGGTTCTTTAGAGGTAGTGAAGTGGATTGAGGAATTTGAGCATGTATTCACAGTGTTTGGAACTCCCAAAGTTGTTAGAGTTTGTGTAGTTCTTGGTTTTCTTAAGGGTCTAGCTTTGGAAGAATGGGAGTTGTTTTCCCCATGAATGATGCAAGTTTGGATGATGTGGGAATATTTTAATTCCATCTTTTTTTGATGGTTTATACTTGAGGAGGTGAAGACTAAGAAAAGGTAATATCTCATAAGTTGTTTTTAAGGTCAACAAATGGTTAAGGCTTATATCGAACACTTAAAAGGGCTAGTTTTCTATTTTTTTTTCAAGAAAATGTGTCATAGGATCTATTGAAAGTTTTTATTTTCATTTAATGTCTTCATCCAGAGATCAAGGATTGAGTCCTCTTCTGCAAGGATCTCTATTTTGATAAGTTGGTGGAGGAAGCATTTTTAGATGAGTTTTTTTTGAATGAAGCATAAACACATTGGCTCAGTTGTTGTCTCCCATGTTAGGGTGAAGACGTTTGTAGTATCCTCATTTTTTTTGTGTGGATATTTCAAGTTCATCTTCTATTATAAAACATTGATGAAATAATACTTTATTAGTTTGAATGGTTTTGTTTTTTTGAATGTGAAAACTTAAATGGTTATCCTTTCATGAATTAGTTCTCATCTTATCATGCTTGTTTGAAGATGTCTATTTTTGTGGAAATCGCTCTTTGTGCCTTGTGTGCAGGTTTATTTATATTTTGTATTTTGATCATTTTTTCTACTGTTTATACTGATGTAGTGTGTTGGTAGGATATTGAGGTCTATTCACCTCCATTGATCAATAAAGCAAAAACATGGATTGGATGTGAATCACTCATAAGTTTAATAACAAACCTACGTATTCTTTATGCACTTTACTATTGTTGGTTAACAACTTCTTAACATAGCATCTAACCTAAACAAAATTCTTGGTGTCCCTATGATGATCTTATATCACACACACTCTCAACCATCTCCATAATATCCCCATTTAGAGTTCATTTTTCCTTCTCTACCTAAACTCATTTACTATATGGATGCAATTGCATACATCATGCATCGTTACAAGTATTAAATGAGTGTAAGAGGAGAATGAAAAATGAATATTGAATGGTGATATAATATAGATGGTAGTGAGCGTGTGTTGGATGAGAGCATCATGGGGACGCTGGATAGGAAGTTCGGGTCAGATGTTATGCTAAGTGGCAGTTAATCAATAGTAGTGAAGTGCACAGAGAATACTATGTTTTGTTATTAACTTATATGTAGACCAAAGAAACCCTTTGGAAATATTTCAAGGTAATGTTACGATATAATTTTTCTATTTTACCAAAAAATTATATAATGAAATGTTGATTTAATTTTCATTATCCCTTGTAGAGTTTGTTTATTTTAGAATAATTCTATTCATGTGTCATGCCTTTGTAGGAAGAGAAATGACACTGTCTATGCTCAATCATAGAGGTAATCTTGATGTTTTCACAGAAAAATCATTGTTCATAGAATTAATGAATTGTTTCATATTTTTGTTTGTTTTTTTATTTTTAATATTACTCATATAATAATTTTTTTCTTATACAGGTGGATTCTTTTGTCTGATTTGGGGTGCTCTATCCAAATTTTGTGCTTCTTCTCCCCCAGAAACTTTTCACCGCTATAGTGTTTCATTTATCTATTTGTTTCAAGTTCTCTCTATTAGCTCTGTAAGAATAGAAACACCACTTCATCTGCTCAATTTCAATTTTAATCTTGATATTTGCAGAGTAAAATCATTTTCCATAGAATTAATTTATTATTTCATATTTATATTTAATTTATTTCTTTTTAGTATTACTCATAATAATCGATTTCTTATATTGGCAGATTCTTTTTTTCAAGCTGATGTGGTTTGTTTGAAGCTGCTCATGTAGTGTTGGTAGTTCGACAAAGAAATTTAATGGAAATCATGGTAAAATTGTTAGTTATGATTGTTTTAGAATATATTTAATAATTTTTATAATGTAATTGTATAAACTAATTTTATAAAGGATTATAATATAGTGTTTTTTCTAGTATTTGTGTTTTAAATTTCATTTCATTTAAATTCAATATTGGGACCTATTTTTGTTGATATCTAGTGTGTTTCTAGTATTGCAGTGTGTTGTTACATCACACTACAGTATGGACCTTTATCAACACTTTTAAAAGCACAGATAATGGACACATTTATCAATACTTATAAAAATAATGATAAAGGTATACTTTAAAATCACTTATATAGGCTGATAAAAATTACTTTATCAGTGCTTTTATTAGCACTAATAAATGATTCTTTTAGTAGTAGTAAATAAAAGCATTGATAAATGGAACATTTATCACCGCTTTTAAAAATGCTGATAAAAGTCCCATTTATCAATTATTTTTTAGCACTCATAAATGTCCCCTTTATCCGTGCTTTTTTTAGCGCAGATAAAATTCCTAGGCTTTTAACATCACTCAAGTTGTCAGTACTTTTCTAGCACTAATAAAGGCGATTTCTAGCATCTTTAATGACCAATTTTTTTGTAGTGTTCCCTGTAGGGAAGGGCCATGCCCATGCGATGTAGAGATGATGCAAATATTGTGCAGCACCAAGGCTCCCCCTTTTGGTCCCTGACATCACCCCTCATTTAGACCCTTCAGACCTTATCTTGATAGATTGTTGGGAAAGGTGAAATATTCTTATGGCACCACAATTAGGATGGCTTGAAAATTGGTTTACCAGGATTTCCTACGTATAGTATTTCCTTCAAGGGGCATAGAAACTACCCTTATTTTATCAAGTCTTTCCTAGATATTGATCAACAATATACCTTCTATCTTATTGAGATGATCTATAACCCTGATAAGAATTTTTTTACTCCAACTTCCATAGGATCATTTTCCTCAAGAGACTTTCTAAGGGTAGATTTATCATGTGGATATCATGATAGATTTAATGACATCCTCTGGTGTGATAAAATCCATTCTAAATACAAATTCCTCATCTAGAGAGTTTGGAACCGAGATGTGCCTACTAATGATAATATCCTGTGGTACATCAACTCCCTTGTCTCATGGTGTCATTGCTGTAAAATCCACAAGTAGAAAAACACGATCAATCTGTTCTTTGATGAAAATTGGGAACACACTATCTAGACTTCCTTCAAAGAAATCACTGACATTTATTCTCAGGATCACTCTGACCTTCCTTTCCTAGATCACTGGTTTTATTGGGTGAGTGATATGGGTCCAGAAAGGAAGGCCCAAGCTATAATCCTTAGTTTTGGGTACTAGTGTATCTGGTAAATGAGGAACAAAGCTCACCATGATGAAACTCGTTCTATAGAGAGGGGCCTCATCATAAGAACAAAGAACATGCGGATTGATCAGGTCTATCTACTCAACAACTAGTACCATTCACCAACTCTTAGGCTACTACATGTGTACAACTACCAATACCAGCCCTTATGCAATGCCCCATAGGGATAGTGGGTTCACTGGATCCCCCCTCTGATGGGGATCAAACTAGACACAGATGGGTCCTATGTTTCAGGAAACATGAAAGGTGGGAGGGGGGGGGGGGGTCATGACTCATGTGGATCGGTTATCATGGAATTTATGGCCCACTTGGGCACCAGGATCTCTCTCCAGGAAAAAGGAAAGGCGATTCTCACTAGGTTGTACCTATACAGTCAAAGGAACATCTCTTTGAAAGAATTTGAAACAAATTATAAAAATCTCTATAACTCCTTTAATGGAACAAGTATGATCCCCTGGTCTGTCTCTTATATCATCAGGAAGTGCATAGGTCTTCTTAACTACAACATTCAAGTGTCTCACACCTAGTGTGAGGGAAACAAGGAAATGGATCATCTTTCTCTTATGGTAGTCCAGAACTTTGGTATTTTCTATCTTATAAGAATTCACTACTCAGGACTAGATGGTAATAACATAGTCTGAGGGGATTCTCTTAGCCTTCATTACTTTAGACCTCTCTAGGTTGTACAACTATTGTGCTTCCTGTTTCCTTCTTACATTCATTCTGAATAAATAAATAAATAATGATGATGATGATGATACTAAATGGACATGACCTTTTTCACCATTTCCTTTACCATTTTATAACATATCAGTTTTCATTCCTCAACTTCATACCAACATGTAGGTGTTATGTACCTCTTCCTACAAAGGGATTTATAGGGAGCCATTTTTCTTCTTGAAAGGAAACTATTATTTTATGAGAAAGAGGCCATAGGAATATATTGATCCTATACTCCATTGAATTCAATTGAGTATGATCTGAACTTTTCCTCAAGTTTCTGGAGAGTCTGATTAGATTTTCCATTAGTTTAAGGCTAATAATCCATGCTGAACTTCAAGGCAGTGTTTAGAGTATGTTGTAGATTCTTTTAGAACTTGGAGGTAAATCTTGGATCTCGATCATGTAAAACCAATAGTGGTGTTCCATGAGTTCTCACCACTTATCTAATGTATAACCTTAGAAGTTTATTAAGTGAAAATTACTCTCAAATTACAATTAATTGAGCAGATTCTGTAAGACGATCCACCACAAACCATATAACATTATTTCCTATTGATGTTTTCAAAAGACCAATGACCAATTCCATGGTTATGTTTTCCCATTTCTATATAAGTATGCGTAATGGTTGCGTCATACCCTTGGATTTTTTCCTTTCACCCTTCACTTGTTGACATAAAAGACACCTGGATGTATATTCTATGATAACCTTCTCCATATTGTTCCAAAAATAGTTCTCTTAGTGATATAAATACATATTTATGCTTGTTGGATATATGGTGATTGTTGAACTATGTCCATCATCAAAAATATCATTCATTAACTCAAGATTTTATAGTAAAAATAGTCACGACCCAAACCTTAAAACTTCTTCTTCATTAATTTTTTACTTTAAGATTTCCATTTTATCATCGCTTCCACATTATTATGAATTTCTACATCAAACCTTTGACCATCCTTTATCATCTCCATAAGGGATGGTTGGAAAATCATTTTTTAAAGGATTTATGAAGTTCATTTTTTTATTATTACAAATCCCATTGTTTTTATGTCTAAGAACACCAAATACTTATAAATTCTCATCCATGATAAAATTGATAGACCCATTCTAATTTGAGCATTTAACACTTTGTTTTCTCTCCTAGGATAGTTGTGGATTGAGCAATCACCATCTTTAGTAAGCTCTAACCATATTTTCTGGAACATATTCAACTCTTTTTGTTTGAATATATACTTGTGTCTCTTATGATTCATATATATTTCACACTTCGTCCCAAAGATATAATTTTTCTAGATTTTTAATGTGCATATCACTACAGCCAACTCTAAATCATGCAATGCATAGTTCTATTCATTAATATTAAATATACTTGAACCATGGGTAAATAATTTTTTATTGTACATCAACACATATCCCAAGATCTTGTTTGAAGCATCACTGTATACCCGAAAAAGTTCCCCACTTGTGGGTAGCATAAGTACAAGTGAAGTGATAAAACTCTTTTTCAACTATTTTAAGCACTCTTCGCATTAATAATTTCAAAAAAAACTCGCATCCCTTCAATGTTATCTTGGTTACAGGGTTTTCAAATCACAGTAAATTTATCAAAAATCAAATATAATACCCATCTAAACCAAGGCTACAATATATTTCTATTATTGATGTTGGCATTAACCGTCCTTAAATTCTTTCTATTATATAAGGGTCCAAATATATCATATTTCTTGTAATAATATACCTAAATAATGGGACTTTCTTCAAATAGAACTCACATTTCCTGTACTTTGCATAAATCTTATTCTTTCATAGTTTTTTAGTATAGTTATAATATTACACTCATGATCCTCTTTGATTTTGTAGTATAATTAGAATATCAACTATAAATACTAATACAAATTTGTCAAGATAATATCAAAAGACACCATCCATTAATTCCATGACGATTTATGGGGAATTACTGAGTCTGAATGGCATTATAATGAACTCATAGTTCTCATACCTTGTTTGTAAAGTGATCTAGGGGATATCCTCTTTCTTCACCCTTACTAGATAGTACCCCAAACTAAGATCCACTGTGGAGATGTATTAGTGTAACATCCTAGGTAAATAATGAATCTGAAATGTTCATATATATTAATATTTGTTAATAAAATATTAATATTACTTAAAAGGGTACACTATGTATGATGTCGTACGCAATACACAACAATAAGTTTCTTTGAAATCATATGTTGGACACTAATAATAAAATAATATTATTGTAAATGGTAGTAAACTCCTAGTCAATGTAATGACGAGAATGAACAGAACTAAGTAAAAAAAAAGATTATATATTCTTGTCAAATATTTTTACATTTATTTAATAAATTTTAGATGCTTAAAATGAGAATGAATCCAATTTTAAGCGTAAATATTCTAATATTCTTTAAAGGGTTGATTAACCGCCTTTTGATGGGGAACCATTTTTAAATACAATTTTTGACAATTTTATTTGTTATATTTGACAAAATAAAATTATTTTTTTTGAATCAGGACATCAAAATTTACTTTGTATACATGTTTGGTATTTTTCTGATAAAATTCATTTTTCTAATGAATAGGGAAAAATAATGTATTTTATTTTAAAAGTGATTTTTAATATAATTTATTTATAAGGTTAGATTGTCTTTTTAATTTGTTTTAAAGTTTAATTAAAATATATTTTTACCATTTAATCCAATGGTGGTCATTGGAATTAATTTCACTTTGAAATTGTACATAAACAAGTGTCAATCTTTTAATAGATATTGTTTATTAAAAACACGTTATTTGTTTTGACAATGGGAATTGATTATAAAAATAATTAATGCAAATTTTATTTTTTGAATTTGGTAAAATGGACATCATTTTTGAATTTTGAATATCAAATATAGCTTAGGGTTAATTTTTTGTATTTTTCTGACAAACAACAATTTTTGATGAATAGTGAAACCACTAAGTGGTAGTTAAAAAAACTGATTTTTCGTTTAAATGAAATTTTAGCACCTCTGTGATTTGAATTTAAAAAATAAAACATACATGGTTGTCATTAGTATGTAAAATGTTGTTTAGTGGGATTAAAATAATTTTTTTATTGAATAGTAACTTCTAAGTTTTATTAATCGCGATTAAAGGTAATTAGTGTAATTTAAGGTAAATATAATGATAAAATAATATTAAATTACCTTTATACTTGTCCTAAACTTATTGGATAAGTCATGGCCGACCAAGATAATCCATGGGTCAAATTGGGCACCCCATGGAGCCACTTGGGTATGAAAACGACATTAATAACTTTTTATTTAAAGTAAAAATAATAGTATCACAAACATGTTTTGTTTTACTAAAGAAATTTTTACATGGGGTTATACAGACATATTTTTGAATATAAAAATTAATTAGAAATCTAAAAAGTTTTCCTACATTATGATATTTTTTTTGTAATTTTTATACATTAAATAAATAAATTTATTTATGACACTATGATGATGCAGCAATTACCTCATTAATGAACGATTTAAATAAAATGAAAAGATAAGGTAAAATATAAGACATAAACTTGTCCAAAACCTATTGGATAGGTGGATTTGGAAACCTTATCACCTTATCCTCTAAAGATATCTTTTTGGGACATTTAAAATCCAAAAATCATTTTATAATAAAGTAACATTTTATAACATTCCAAGAGTGCCCCTCCTCCCTCTTATAAAAGGCCCCCAACTCTACCACCTTACCCACACCCCTCAATCCATTGTATCTGCCAAAATCTACTCATTTGATCTCTCCCACTCCCTATATTTGTCATATTATCCTTCCCTCAGGCATAAATATCTTCAAAAAACCCTTTTGGTTCAAACCAAACGGAGTTACCCGATTTAAAGGTAATGTCCTCTCTTATGTTCTTTTGATTTATTTTGCTTCTACAACCCCCTAAAATCTTTTTATTCATTTCTTTTGTAACAAAACAAGTATCCTAAATATACTAGGATGTTTTAATGCGATGTATTCGAGCTACATTTACACACACCTCTGTCTAATGGTTAAAGAACATACTGTTTCCGTGGATGAAGAATTACTGTCTCACGAAATGATGATTGTTCTATCATCTCCTACCACCTATCATGGTGGAAATTATGATAGAAATATATTTATTTATGATATATATTATATTTATTTCCTCCCTATGCTTCTGTATTTTACATTTAACATATACCTTTATTCTTTGCATGTTGTGCAAATGTGATAATTTCATTTGAGGAAGTGTGGACTACCGCCCCCTCAAGTGATGTGACTCGTTCATGAAATACATGGAATGTATAAAGAATGAAATTAATGAACTAATGTGACCTATATAACATATATATTATACTGTAATTATAATATATATATATGTATATATATATCATTTAGTTTTAATTCCATTAATGTGACAAAGAAATGAAAGTAGCGTTCATGCGTACGTACGACCTACCGTCTACAGGAACGGTGCATTTCATTTTTTATCTCCAAATGTTATGAAATAGTATAAACTGAATATATACTGGATATATATGATATTTAAATCATTAATACAATTCTTGAGATGGTGTAATTATAACTACAAGGACAATTGTTTTCCAACAAGTTCATTTTTGACTCATGTACCGAACATCGACAGAAACGTCTGATATGAACTCACATAATTAACTAACTATTATAAAATTGTAATATGTGATATGAATTGAATAATAAACTTTAAGGGATTTCCTTAAGAAATTATTAATTGACCAAAGTTTATTATTCAGGAATATAAAGAAACGAACTAGACAAGTCGGACTTGAGGTAAGGGATCCTACCTCACTCTTTCTTTTTATGTACTCTCTTTTATGTTATTTATATTAAGCTCATATTTATTATGTTTGGGGATATTATTTTATATTCATAATTCTGTAAATTTTATATTCATATTATGAGAGACCCTATTTTATCTCATAAATCCATTTTTGGAAGTTTTAAGTGGCGCCGTTAGGCTGCCGAGTTTTTGTAAGGGGTTTTTATCTCACTTTTATTCATGTGAGATTTATGCTACATTTTCCACCATTTCCTTTGAGTGGTATATGTACTGCCAATTATTCTACTATTTTTTTAATATAATTTTGTTTATGAGTATTTACATCAATGTTTTATAGTCCTTATTTCATGGGGTGTACGTTTCAGAAGTTACCCAAATCAGTAAGAAAACCTTTCACCCTCCTCTTTTTAAAAGACTTCTTTTGTTATGTCATTTAATTTATATATTATTATGTTGGGATATTTTCTTATATATCCTTATTGATGTAAAATTTATTTCCAAGTTATGAGATACCATTTTTGTCTCATCAACTCATTTTCTGAACTTTAAAGTGACGCCGTTAGGCTATCGAATTTTTGTAGGGGAACTTCTTAACCCAATTTCAATTCTTTGGGTTAAACCTGTACTTGTTGATTTTTTCATGCTATGAATATGTGTGGATGAAATATGATGGTGTTACACTGAGAATACACATATATTTGGTGTATTTATATTTTTCACACATAATTATGTCATTTCTTTATCCTTGCTCTAATGGCATGATCCTTGATTGGGATTACATCTCAATTTCTTCTCATTGAGAAATTTCTTAATGATATGCACTTTTATTCATTTATAAATTGTATATACAGCCCCTTTGATATTCCATATCCATATTATGTATACAATAATGTAATTAAATTTTTTTGAAAATGGTCAACTTTCATGTTTCTTATAATTTAAATGTTCAAAATTGAAAAGAACTCTTTTATTAAAACATTGTTTTAAATGGTTTTGAAGATTTATTATTTTAAACATTTATCATCCATGTCCATATTTTAAAAATGTTTTTAAGAAGTTTTTTTATGTACATTATTGTTTTAAAACCCTTTCAAAAGTCTCGAAGTGGTATGGGACACTTTGATTCTAAAATCTCTTTCAAATGTCTTCTGTTAATAACTTCAAACTATAAAGGGATTTTTCTCTCATAGAGTTTTAATGATTTTATTAGATTTTTTTCTTTATGATAATATCATGATGTGATCTCTTGTGATTGAAATGTGGAAATTTTATATTTCTTTTATGCAAGTTTTAATTGTTATGATTATGTTATGGTTCTTGGGAAATGTTTATGAAATCGGGTGGTTCAGTGATAAACTAAGGGCGGGTGAGCCCAAGATAGCTCTCCAATGCATTGGGTAATGCGAAGGAGTTAAATGCTAAGGTTTCTCCGAAGCGATTTAGGGAATATACTGTGATGGGTATTCCAAAAGAAACCATGAGGGTTACTCCCTACATAAGAATGTTATGAATGGCTCAAGTTACCTTTATGTCTTATGATTTATATGAGTTATTCATAAATCTTATGATTTAATGAGGTATGTTAAAGTGCTTATGTTTTATGAGTAAAGTATGATTTCATTGATTCTTATGTTAACATGGACTAATGTTTTCTTTCCATATTGTTATAACCCTTACGGATTTTTTATGCACATCCCAAGTTTTTGAAATGGTTTTCATAGGACATAAAGTGGAATAGGGTCAAGTATGAGATCAAGGAAATGTCAGGCTATCTAAAACAAGGAACTAGACATGACTCTTTTGTTCAAGAGTTTTTATTTTGTAAAAAAATTGAAACTAAGTAGTTGTGTCTACTTTGTAATCTTTGACATGTAATAGTTATGTCCTAATTCTCTAAAACTCTAAACCTAAAAAGATCCTCAATGTGAATTATTCATTTAAATCAAGATTATGTAATGTTTTAAGGTCGAGTCCTTATAGTTGGTATCAAAGGTCAGTTTATATAACTTTAGAGGTTAGGGTATTCATTAAGCATAAGTGACATTACAATAATGGTTAGGATTTCAGAAAGAGTCATAGTTTTTAGATAAAGTGAATGAGTAAGTATATCTTAGTGTTTATCTTCCTCATTAGTTCATGATGATTTTGTTGATATAATCACACTGATATTTTTGGTTTAGTAAATGGATGGATATAGCAGGCACCAAAGTGACAATGGGTTTGAAGGAAACTGTGGTGGTTCTCTGATTAAGATACTGGATGAAATGGGGGATTCAATGGGAAATACTATGGTTATTCTAAACCAACTATTCGGAGTCATGATAAACCACTTGAACCATGGTGAGTTCTCTAATGCATCATGTACGAGAGAACCAAATCGATGTGGAAGTTCAGGTAATAATTATAAAGGTAACCATTCGGGTTTATATAATCCTTACGTTTGAGGTAATTATGGGTTACTATATGTTATGATGGAAAATGAATGACATGAGATAAACATGAGGTTAAATTATGTTATGGTTATTTTTGATGATTTTATATCTTTTTGGGGAATGTTTTAAGAATTATATAGTTTTGGAAAAAGGACAACACACAGACCGTGTGACAACCCATCGCGTCAGACGAAGTTGCCGGAATCAAACCCACAACCAAAGTGCGACTGGTATTTTTTGCCTACCACTAGACTACGTGAAGTCCCTGGTTATTATGACAAATTCTTTTTAATTATATGATTTTATGAATCAATAATAAGTTTATTTTGGGTTATCTTAAAAATTATCGACCTATCATGGAGGATATATGATTAGGTTAATTAATTTTCTATATGATACTTTAAGAGAAACTGATGTTATTTGTAGATAAATGTTAATATCTACCTTGGAAGACTATGTGATTAAATCCTTCAAAGATTTGGGTTTCAAGCTTTGTTTGGTTTACATTGAAGAATTTTATGGACATTTGTTTATCGAATGGTCTTCGTTGAACTTTGGGTTTTCTTGGAAAATTTTTGGAGATTAAGAATATATTTTTTTTATAAAGGATTATCCTTTTTGGGTATTATCTGATCTTGTACTAACAATTTTTGGTTTTGGTTAAGGTCTAAAGACATGGGAAATATATAGTTCTATTTTTTGGATTCGGAGATTCTCTAGAAGTTTATTATAGCTCTCTTAATGTGAACAAGTCATCCTAAATACTTGTCTTTTGGGGAAAATATGAGTTTATGTAAGAAATATAGTAAGAGATGAAATTATATACAACAATTAAGTATGTTTCCTTATGTTTTAGTTAAGCTCATAAATAAATTGCTCAATGAAAAGTAACTTAAAACAAAAATGTGTTCTGTTAATTTTTTCTACTGGGGAATTAAATACCGTTTAACCCATCACTGGTTTGTGATTTTATGGTGGTTAACTTTCTTGTAATAATGGTTTCTATCACTCTCCATCAGGACATGACAGTTTGTTTTGTCTTCCATGTCCATGTTTTCCTATATAGAATCCTAGTATGGGTTAACTCGGGTGACCTTTGTACTTCCCTTTCTTTCTTTTCAAGTGTCAGTTTCGTTGACTCCTTTTTTGATGTGGGTCTTTCAATAATGTTTCCAAGCCCAATTTTAAAATTGTGAGAATGAAATTATAAAAAGGGGGGATGGTTGTAACATCCCAGGTAAATAATGAATATGAAATGTTCATATATATATTACTTAAAATGGGATGCTATGTTCGATGGCGCACCCAATACGCAACAACGAGTTTCTTTGAAATCATATGTTGCACGCTAATAATAAAATAATATTATTGTAAATGGTAGTAAACTCTTAGTCAATGTAATAGCTGGAATGAACATAACTAAGTAAAAACTGATTATATATACTTGTCAAATATTTTTACTTATATTCAATAAATGTTAGATGCTTAAAATGCGAATGAATCCAATTTTAAGTGTAAATATTCTAATATTCTTTAAAAGGTCGATTAACCGCCTTTTGATGGAGAACCCTTTTTAAATACACTTTTTGAAAATTTTATAATATATATTTGACAAAATAGAATTATTTTTTAGAATTGGGACATCAAAATTTACTTTGTATAAATTTGTGGTATTTTTCTGATAAAAATCATTTTTTTATGAATAGTGAAAAATAATGTATTTCATTTCAAAAGTGCTTTTTAATATAATTTTTATATAAGATTTGAATATCTTTTTAATTGTTTTAAAAGTTTAATTAAAATATATTTTTACCATTTAATCCTTTGGTGGTCGTTGGAATTAATTTCACTATGAAATTGTACACAAATAAGTGTCAATCTTTGAATAGATATTGTTTCTTAAAAACACACTAATTGTTTTGACAGTGGGAATTTATTATAAAAATAATTAATGAAAATTTTATGTTTTGAATTTGGTAAAATGGAAATCATTTTTGAATTTGGAATATCAAATATATCTTAGGGTGAATTTTTCTTATTTTTCTGAAAAACATCAATTTTTGATGAATAGTGAAATCACTAAGTGGTAGTTACAAAACTGATTTTTCGTTTAAATGAAATTTTAGAATCTCTGTGATTTGAATTTCAAAAATCCAACATACATGGTTGTCATCAGGATGTAAAATGTGGTTCAATGGGATTAAAATAATTTTTTTGGTGAATAATAACTTTTACGTTTTATTAATCGCGATTAAAGGTAATTTGTGTAATTTAAGGTAAATAGAATGATATAATAATATGAAATTACCTTTACACTTGTCCTACACTTATTGGATAAGTCATGGCCAACCAATAAAATTCATGGGTCAACTTGGGGACTCCATGGAGCCACTTGGGTAGGAAAATGACATTAATAACTTCTTATTTAAAGTAAAAACAAAAGTGTCACAAACATGTATTGTTTTACTAAAACAATTTTTACATGGGGTTATACAAGTCATATTTTTCACTATAATTATTCATTAGAAATATAAAAATATTATTCTACATCATGATATTTTTTTTATAATTTTTAGACATTAAATAAATAAATTTATTTATGACACAATGATGATGCAGCGATTACCTCATTAATGAACGATTTAAATAAAATGAAAAGATAAGGTAAAATCTAAGACTTACACTTGTCAAGAACCTATTGTATGGGTGGATTTCGAACCCTTATTACCTTATCCTCGAAATATAGCTTTTTGGGACCTTTAAAATTCAACATTTTATAATAAAGTAAAATTTTATAACATTCCAAGAGTGCCCCTCCTCCCTCTTATAAAAGGCCCCAACCTCTACCACCTTACCCACACCCCTCAAGCCATTGGATCAGACAAACTCTGCTCATTTTATCCATCCCCATCTCTCTATTCATTTTATAAGCCTTACCTTAAGCAAAAATCTCTTCAAGAAACCCTTTTGGTTCAAACCAAAGGGAGTTACCCGATTTAAAGGTAATGTCATCTTTTATGTTCTTTTATTTTATTTTGCTTCTCCAACCACCAAAACACTTTTTATTACTTTATTTTTTAACAACCACAGTATATTAAATATTCTAGTATGTTGTTATGAGATGAATTTGAGCTACACTTACACACACCTCCATCTAATGGTTAAAGAACATACTGTTTCCGTGGATGGCGAATTACTGTCTCATGAAACGATGATTGTTCTATCTTCTCCTACCACCTCTCATGGTGGCCATTATGATGGAACTATATTTATTTATGAGATATATTATATTTATTTCCCCTCTATTCTTCTGTATTTTACATTTAAAACATACCTTTATGCTTTGCATGTTGTGTAAATGCGATAATTTCATTTGAGGAAGTGTGGACTACCGCCCCCTCAAGTGACGTGAATCGTTCATGCAATACATGGAATGTATAAAGAATGAAATTAATGAAATAATGTGACCTATATAGAATATATATTATACAGTAATTATAATATATATATACATATATATCATTTATTTTTAATTCTATTAATGTGACAAAGAAATGAAATTAGCGTTCATGCGTACGTACGACCTACCGTCTCCATGAATGGTGCATTTCATTTTTTGTCTCCAAATGTTATGGAATAGTATAAAATGAATATATAATGGATATATATTATATTTAAATCATTAATTATATTCTGGATATTGTGTAATTATAACTACAAGGACAATTCTTTTCAAACAAGTTCATTTTTGACTCATGTACCGAACATTGACAAAAAACGTCTCATATAAACTCACATAATTAACTAATTATTATAACATTATAATATGTGATATAAATTGAATAATAAACTTTAAAGGAGGTCCTTAAGCAATTATTAATTCAACTATTTTTTTTTTCAGTAATATAAAGAAACAAACAAGATTAGTCGAGCTTGAGGTAAGGGATCCTACCTATCTCTTTCTTTTTAAGTACTCTTTTTTATGTTATTTCTTTTAAGATCATATTTATTATGTTTTGGGATGTTATTTTATATTCCTCATTCTGTAAATTTTATGATCATATTATGAGAGACCCTATTTTATCTCATAAATCCATTTTGGGAAGTTTTAAGTGGTGCTGTTAGGCTGCCGAGTTTTCATAAGGGGTTTTTCATCTCACTTTTATTCCTGTGAGATTTATGCTACATTTTCCACCATTTCCATTGAGTGGTATATGTAATTCCCATTATTATACTCTTTTTTTAATTTAATTTCTTTTATGAGTATTTAAATCAATGTTGCATAGTCCTTCTTTCATGGGGTGTACGTTTCGGAAGTTACCCAAAACGGTAAGGGACCCTTTCACCCTCCTATTTTTAAAAGACTTATTTTGTTAGGTCTTTTAATTTACATCTTATTATGTTGGGATATGTTATTATATATCCTTATTGATGTAAAATTTATTTCTAAGTGATGAGATTCCATTTTTGTCTCATCAACTCTTTTTCTGAACATTAAAGTGACGTCGTTAGGCTGTCGAATTTCTGTAGGGGAACTTCTTAACCCAATTTCAATTCTTTGGGTTAAACCTCTACTTCTTGATTTTGTAATGCCTTTAATATGTGTGGACTACATCTGATTGTTTTAAACTGATTATCCACTTATATTTGGTGTATTTATATTTGTCACACATAATTATGCCATTTCTTTGGCCTTGCTCTAATGGCATGACCCTTGATTGGGATCACATCTCAATTTCTTCTCATTGAGAAATTTCTTAATGATATGAAATTTTATTATTTTATAATGTGTATATACAGACCCATTGACATTCCATATCCATATTATGTCTATAATAAAGTCATTTAAATGTTTTGAAAATGGCCTACTTTCATGTGGATTATAATTTAAATGTTCAAAATGGAAAAGGACAGTTTTATTAAAACAGTGTTTTAAATGGTTTTAGAGATTTATTCTTTTAAAAATTTATCATCCATGTCCATTTTTTAAAAATGGTTTTAAGGATTTAATTATATGGACATGAATTGTTTAAAACACTTTCAAAAGTTTTGAAGTGGTATGGGACACTTTGATTCTGAAATCTCTTTTAAATATCTTCTTTTAATATTTTCAAAGTATAAAGGGATTTTTCTCTCACAGAGGTTTAATGATTTTATTAGATGTTTTTATTTATGATAATATCATGATGTGATCTCTTGTGATTGAAATATGGAAATTATATGTTTATTTTATGCATGTTTTAAGTGTTATGATTATGTTATGGTTCTTGGGAAATGTTTATGAAATCGGGTGGTTCCGTGATAAACTAAGGGTGGGTGAGCCCGAGATAGCTCTCCAATGCATTTGGTAACCCGAAGGAGTTAAATGCTAAGGTTTTTCCAAATAGATTTAGGGAATATACTGTGATGGGTATTCCAAACGTAACCATGAGGGTTACTCCCTACGTAATAATGTTATAAATGCCTCAAGTTACCTTTATGTCTTATGATTTCTATGAGTTATTCATAAATCTTATGATTTAATGAGGTATGTTAAAGTGCTTATGTTTTATGAGTAAAGTATGGTTTCATTTATTCTTATATATACATGGAATAATTTTTTCTTTCTGTATTGTTATAACCCTTACTGAGCTTATCACGCTCATCCAAAGTTTTTGAAATGTTTTTCACAGGACATAAAGTGGAATAGGGTAAAGGATGGGATCATGGAAATTTTAGGCTGTCTAAAACCAGGAACTAGACATGACTCTTTTGTTCAAGAGTTTTTATTTTTTATAAAAATTGAAACTGAGTAGATGTGTCTACATTATAATCTTTGAGATGTAATAATTGTGTCATAATTCTCAAAAACTCTAAACCTGAAAAGATCCTCAATGTGAATTATTCATTTAATTCAAGATTATGTAATGTTTTAAGGTCGGGTCCTTATAGTTGGTATCAAAGGTCAGTTTAGATAACTTTAGTGGTTAGGGTATTCTTTAAGCATAAGTGACATTACTATAATGGTTAGTATTTCATAAAGAGTCATAGTTTTTAGATAAAGTGAATGAGTAATTATATATTAGTGTCTATCTTCCTCATTAGTACATGATGATTTTGTTGATATACTCACACTGACATTTTTGGTTTAGTAAATGAATGGATCTAGCAGGCACTAAAGTGACAATGGGTTTGAAGGAAACTATGGTGGTTCTCTGATTAAGAGACTGGATGAAATAGGGGATTCAATGGGAAATCTTGTGGTTATTCTAAACCAACTATCCAGAGTCATGATCAACCACTTGAACCTTGGTGAGTTCTCTAATGCATCATGTACGAGAGAACCAACTCGATGTGGAAGTTCAGGTAATAATTATAACGGTAACCATTAGGGTTTATATAATCCTTACGTTTGAGGTAATTATGGGTTACTATATGTTATGATAGAAAATGAAAGGCATGAGATAAACTTGAGGTTAAATTATGTTAATGTTATTTTTGAGGATTTTATATCTTTTTGGGAAATTTTTTAAGAATTATATAATTTTGGAAAAAGGACAACACGTAGACTGTGTGACAACCCGTCACGTCGGACGAAGCTGTGGGAATCGAACCCACAAGCAAAGTGCGACTGATAGTTTTTGCTTACCACTAGACTACGTGAAGTCCCTGGTTAGTATGACACATTATTTTTAGTTAGATGATTTTGTGAATC
The DNA here is from genome assembly GCA_963277665.1 of Viscum album. Lineage (NCBI taxonomy): Eukaryota > Viridiplantae > Streptophyta > Magnoliopsida > Santalales > Viscaceae > Viscum > Viscum album. Next base: position 1,183,539,710 of record OY728145.1, on the reverse strand, counting down.
AAGAATAAGTTGATTTTGGGTTCTCTAGGAAATTATTGACCTATCATAGAGGATATATGAATTGGTTAATAACTTTTCAATATGAGACTTTAAGAGAAACTGATGTTATTTGAAGATAAAATTTAATATTTACCTTGGAAGACTTTGTGATTAAATCCTTCAAAGATTTGGGTTTCAATCATAGTTTGGTTTACATTGAAGAATTTTATAGACATTTGTTTATGGAATGGTCTTCGTTGAACTTTGGGTTTTGTTGGACAAATTTTGGAGATTAAGAATAGATTTTCTTTTTATAAAGGATTATCCTCTTTGGGTATTATCTGATCTCGTACTAACAATTTTTGGTTTTGGTTAAGGTCAAAAGACCTGGGAATTATATAGTTCTATTTTGTGGATTAGGAGATTCTCTAGAAGTTTATTATAGCTCTCTTAATGTGAACAAGTCATCTTAAATACTCGTCTTTTGGAGAAAATATGAGTTTGTGTAAGAAATCTAGTAAGAGATGAAAGTCTACACAACAATTAAATATGTTTCCTTATGTTTTAGTTAAGCTCATAAATAAATTCCTCAATGAAAAGTAACTTAAAACAAAAATGTTGTATGTTAATATTTCCTACTGGGGAATCAAATACCGTTTAACCCATCACAAGTTTGTGATTTTCTTGTGGTTAACTTTCTTCTAATCATGTTTTCTATCACTCTCCATGAGAACATGACCCTTTGTTTTGTCTTCCATGTCCATGTTTTCCTACATGGAGTCCTAGTATGGGTTAACTCAGGTGACCTTTTACGTCCCTTTATTTCTTTTAAAGTTACATTTTAGTTGAATCCTTTTCTGATGTGGGTCTTTCAATAATGTTTCCAAGCCCAATTTTAAAATGGAGAGGATGCAATTCCCAAAAGGGGGGAAGGATGTAACATCCCAGGTAAATAATGAATATAAAATGTTCATATATATTAATATGTGTGAATAAAATATTAATATTACTTAAAAGGGGATGCTATGTTCGATGGCGTACCCAATACGCAACAATGAGTTTCTTTGAAATCATTTGTTGCACACTAATAATAAAATAATATTATTGTAAATGGTAGTAAACTCCTAGACAATTTAATGGCGGGAATGAACAGAACTAAGTAAAAAGTGATTATATATGCTTTTCAAATTTTTTTACATTTATTCAATAAATTTTAGATGCTTAAAATTCGAATGAATCTAATTTTAAGCGTAAATATTCTAATATTTTTTAAAAGGTCGATTAACCGCCTTTTGTTGGCTAACCCTTTTTAAATACATTTTTTGAAAATTTTATATGTTATATTTGACAAAATAAAATTCTTTTTTAGAATCGGGACATCAAATTTTACTTTTTATAAATTTTTGGTATTTTTCTGATAAAATTTATTTTTTTAATGAATAGTTAAAAATACTATATTTTATTTCAAAAGTGCTTTTTAATATAATTTATTTATAAGGTTAGATTATATTTTTAATTGGTTTTAAAGATTAATTAAAATATATTTTTACCATTTAATCCAATGGTGGTCATTGGAATTAATTTCTCTTTGAAATTGTACATAAACAAGTGTTAATCTTTGAATAGATATTGTTTTTTAAATACATGCTATTTGTTTTGACAGCGGGAATTGATTATAAAAATAATTAATGAAAATTTTATGTTTTGAATTTGGTAATACGGACATCATTTTTAAATTTGGAATATCAAATATAGCTTAGGGTGAATTTTTGGTATTTATTCTGAAAAACATCAATTTTGATGAATAGTGAAACCACTAAGTGGTAGTTAAAAAAATGATTTCTCGTTTAAATGAAATTTTAGTACCTCTATGATTTAAATTTAAAAAATCCAACATACATGGTTGTCATTAGGATGTAACATGTGGTTCAATGAGATTAAAATAATTTTTTGCTGAATAGTAACTTTTACGTTTTATTAATCACGGTTAAAGGTAATTAGTGTAATTTAAGGTAAATATAATGATATATAATATGAAATTACCTTTACACTTGTTCTACAGTTATTGGATAAGTCATGGCCGACCAAGAAAATTAATGGGTCAACTTGGGGACCCCATGGAGCCACTTGGGTAGGAAAATGACATTAATAACTTTTTATTTAAAGTAAAAATAAAAGTGTCACAAACATGTATTATTTTACTCAAACAATTTTTACATGGGGTTATACAAGTCATATTTTTTACTATAAAAATTAACTAGAAATCTAAAAATATTATTCTACCTCATGATATTTATTTTTTAATTTTTAGACATTAAATAAATAAATTTATTTATGACACTATGATGATGCAGCGATTACCTCATTAATGAACGATTTAAATAAAATGAAAAGATAAGGTAAAATCTAAGACATAAACTTGTCCAAAACCTATTGGATGGGTGGATTTCGAACCCTTATCACCTTATCCTTGAAATATATCTTTTTGGGACCTTTAAAATTCGAAAATCATTTTATAATAAAGTAACATTTTATAACATTCCAAGAGTGCCCCTCCTCCCTCATATAAAAGCCCCCCACCTCTTCCACCTTACCCACACCCCTCAAGCCATTGGATCAGCCAAAATCTGCTAATTTTATACCTACCCATCCCTCTATTCATCATATAATCCTTACCTTAGGAAAAAAGCTCTTAAAGAAACCCTTTTGGTTCAAACCAAAGGGAGTTACTTGATTTAATGGTAATGTCTTCTCTTATGTTCTCTTGTTTTATTTTGCTTCTCCAACCCCCTAAACTATTTTTATTCCTTTATTTTGTAACAACACCAGAATCTTCAATATAATATGATGTTTTTATGGGATGTATTCGAGATACACTTACACACACCTCCATCTAATGGTTAAAGAACATACTGTTTCCGTGGATGGTGAATTACTGCCTCACGAAACGATGATTATTTTATCTTCTCCTACCACCTCTCATGGCGACCATTATGATGGAACTATATTTATTTATGATATATAATATATTTATTTCACCTCTATTCTTCTTTATTTTACATTTAAACTATACCTTTATGGTTTTAATGTTGTGAAAATGTGATAATTTCATTTGAGGAAGTGTGGACTACCGCCCCCTCAAGTGATGTGACTCGTTCATGCAATACATGGAATGTATAAAGAATGAAATTAATGAAGTAATGTGTCATATATATACATACATATTATACTATAATTAATATATATATATATATATATATATATATATATATATCTCATTTAGTTTTAATTATATTAATGTGACAAAGAAATGAAAGTAGCGTTCATGAGTACGTACGGCCTACCGTCTCCATGAACGATGCATTTCATTTTTTATCTCCAAATGTTATGGAATAGTATAAAATGAATATATACTAGATATATATTATATTTAAATCATTAATTATATTCTGTAGATGGTGTAATTATAAATTCAAGGACAATTATTTTCAAACAAGTTCATTTTTGACTCATGTACCGAACATCGACAAAAAACGTCTCATATAAACTCACATAATCAACTAATTATTATAGCATTATAATATGTGATATAAACTGAATAATAATCTTTAAAGGAGTTACTTAATAAATTAGTAATTGAACAATGATTATTATTTAGTAATATAACAAAACGAACAAGACAAGTCAAACTTGAGGTAAGGGATCCTACCTCTCTCTTTCTTTTTAAGTACTCTTTTTATGTTATTTATTTTAAGCTCATATTTATTATGTTTGGAAATGTTCTTTTATATTAATAATTATTTACATTTTATGTTCATATTTTGAGATACCATATTATATATCATAAATCCATTTTTGAAAGTTTTATGTGGCGCCGTTAGGCTGCCGAGTTTTTTTAGGGGTTTTTCATCTCACTTTTATTATCGTGAGATTTATGCTACATTTGACACCATTTCCATTGAGTGGTATATGTACTGACCATTATTATACTATTTTTGTAATATAATATCTTTTATGAGTATTTACGTCAATTTTTTATAGTCCTTATTTCATGGGGTGTACGTTTCAGAAGTTACCCAAATCGGTAAGGGAACCATTCACCCTCCTCTTTTTAAAAGACTTTTTTTGTTATGTATTTTAATTTACAAATTATTATGTTGGGATATGTTCTTATATATCCTTATTGAAGTAGAATTTATTTCCAAGTGATGATATTCCCTTTTTTTCTCATCAACTCATTTTCTGAACTTTAAAGTGACGTCGTTACGCTGTCGAATTTCTATAGGCTGACTTCTTAACCCAATTTCAATTCTTTATGTTAAACCTCTACTTCTTGATTTTTTCATGCTATGAATATGTGTGGATGACATCTGGTTGTTTTACACTGATTATCCACTTATATTTGGTGTATTTATATTTGTCACAAATAATTATGTCATTTCTTTATCCTTGCTCTAATGGCATGATCCTTGATTGGGATTACATTTCAATTTCATCTAATTGAGAAATTTCTTAATGATATGCACTTTTATTCTTTTATAAAGTGTATATACATCCCCTTTGACATTACATATAAATATTATGTCTATACTAAAGTCATTTAATTGTTTTGAAAATGGTCTACTTTCATGTGGCTTATAATTTAAATGTTCAAAATGGAATAGGACTCTTTTATTAAAACATTGTCTTAAATGGTTTTAAAGATTTATTCTTTTAAAAATTTATCATCCATGTCTATTTTTTAAAAATTGTTTTAAGGATTTATTTATATGGACATGAATGTTTTAAAAACCTTTCAAATGTTTCGAAGTGGTTTGGGACACTTTTATTCTAAAATCTCTTTTAAATGTCTTCTTTTAATATTTTCAAAGTATAAAGGGATTTTTCTCTCATAGAGTTTTAATGATTTTATTAGATGTTTTTATTCATGATAATGTCATGATGCGATCTCTTGTGATTGAAATGTGGAAATTTTATGTTTATTTTATGCATGTTTTAAGTGTTATGATTTTGTTATAGTTCTTGGGTAATGTTTATGAAATCGGGTGGTTTCGTGATAAACTAAGGGCAGGTGAGCCCGAGATAGCTCTCCAATGCATTGGGTAATGTGAAGGAGTTAAACGCTAATGTTTCTCTGAAGAGATTTAGGGAATATACTATGATTGGTATTCTAAACGTAACCATGAGGGTTACTCCCGACATAAGAATGTTATGAATGCCTCAAGTTACCTTTATGTCTTATGATTTCTATGAGTTATTCATAAATATTATGATTTAATGAGGTACATTAAAGTGATTATGTTTCATGGGTAAAGCATGATTTCATTTATTCTTATGTATACGTGGAATAATTCTTTCTTTCCGTATTGTTATAACCCTTACTAAGCTTTTTATGCTCATCCCAATATTTTGAAATGTTTTCACAGGACATAAATTGGAATAGGGTCATGTATGGGATCAAGGAAATGTCTAGCTGTCTAAAACAAGGAACTAGACATGACTCTTTTGTTCAATAGTTTTTATTTTGTGAAAAAAATTGAAACTAAGTAGATGTGTCTACTTTGTAATCATTGAGATGTAATAGTTATGTACTAATTCTTTGAAATTATAAACCTGAAAAGATCCACAATGTGAATTATTCATTTAATTTAATATTTTGTAATGTTTTAAGGTCTGGTCTTTATAATTAGGCTCTACAAAGCTGATTAAACAAGTCCTCAATCTGTAGTAGGGGATAATTACTCTTTATCATGATATTTTTGTGCTCATGATAATTAATTTAATGACACATTGACCCATCATTATTCTTGAAAAAGAGGACTAGTGCACCCCACGAGGAAGCACTTGGGCATATAAACCCTTTTTCCATATTATCCTGTAGTTATTTCTTCAAGTATTTAAGTTCCATAAAAAAACATTATATATAGAGTCTTAGATAATGAAAACATACCACGTATAAGATCGATTGAAAATTCAACCTATCATCAAGGAGGAAGATCGAAAAATTATTCAGGAAACATATCAGCGTATTACCTCATGATGGGAATGTCTTCAAGTGTAAAATTTTACTTAGACACAATCATATGAGCTCGATAATATTTCTCGTAGTGAAATAATATCCATTCTTGAGATGTTGAAGGTAAAAAAGATTCATCCTCCTCCTTGCACTTGTATAGAATCAAAGTATGATTCACAATACAAAGAGTGATTTCCTTCTCATAAAAATTTATGTGGGTACTATATAAGTAAAGAAAATCCATACCAAGAATTGCTTCAAATTTACCTAAAAAAAGTATCACAAGGTTATTTAAGAGGTTTGACCCAAAAATTTTGATAGGGGAGGATTTATATACTTTGGATGGAATATTTACCAAATTTCCAATTTCCACCAACAACATTACTTCCATGCTTTGTGGTAATGTTTTAATAGCTTTACTAAACTTATGTGATATAAAGGAATGCATATAACTTTGGTAAATGACCCCACATTTCACTTTTTAATTATTGTTCTAACCATTTACTTCATCCAAAACAAATATATGGATGATAATTTTGAAACTATTCAACACATAATTATGAAACCATTAACATTAAAGGGATAACTTATAAATGAAATTTATTCCATAACTTATGAATTTTCATGATTCAATATGTGTTATCAATAATCTATTCCCTATCATACAAATTTATGGGAATTGTTTTTCTTAATTATAGTTTACAATGAGAGTTTTAATTTACCAACGAATATCTCCCAAAAGTGTCAAACCAGGTGTCTATTAAGTCATGTTTTCATGCAGAATTTTCCAATTGAGTATAGCTCAATGTGGTGTTTTCAGATTTTACTCCTGGGTATATCTATGCCAGAGCCACATCCACTTGTAGAATCCAGATAGAAATGTACTTTATTGGATACAACTTACTCTATACTTTACCAAAATTGGGGATGTATTTTGTTGTTTAGTCTTATCATTAAGTCTTTCACTAGGTTTTTTCTAATCCTAATTCAAAAAATAACTAAACTTTCTTTTGATACCAACTATGTAAACCATGATCTTTGTTACACATTAATTCATCATTTAAAAAATAGGATTACATATAATAAAACCTATAATAGAAATAGGTATAATGTCTTTCTTAATTAGTTACATTATATAGTAAATAAAAAGAAAGGTTACATCACCATTATTGAAAACTTCTTTAACATGGTCATAATATTCCATCATACTTAAAACTACATGGGGTGACCTGGGGATATACATAAGAAATTGGTGAGATATAAATCCTAGTAAGGGAATAAAAATGGAATAACATAAAGAAAATATTACATGTTAGATAATAAAAAGTTGAATGGAACATAAAATGTTTGATAAACATGAACATGATCAACAAGGCATGATAAATAATTATAACATAAAGGTAACATAGAAATCTGACAACATCTTTAAACATAGTATAAAAAACATAGGTCAAGGAAAAATAACAAGAAATTATGCTGGAGAAAGTATCATGATGGATTAGGATAAATACCTAATCACTTGAATGATGTCTCATGGGACTAAAAAATTACCTAATGCATTGGAGGACTATATAATTCTAAGCACACTGATCACTTTCATATCATTCACATGCATATGTGTTCCATATAGGTCATACAACATGGATTCATTTTTCATCACATTTTATTCCATGATCAAATAATGTGGAATAAATACATGTAAGTACCAAATAAAAGAAGTATATGTTCATAAATTTGAACACCCTTGATAGGAAATGGGTATCGGTATTCACTACACAATTGTTTTCCAAGAGAAATCACAGTGAAATTTCGGTAGGATAACGAAAATACTCCAAGATTTCTAAAAATGGTTTAATAAGAGAGAAAAGTTTCTATATTTATTTGTAAATAAATTTTACAGGAAGTGGGATGTGTAAAATTATATACCAAAACTATGATTTGGAAATAAAATAAATAAAATGAATAAGTTTCTTGAATTGAAATGACGAGGGAGAGGTCCTTTACTAAATTTCAGCATGGTAATAAGTGTACATAAAGGTTCTTGGGAGGGATTAATGAGAGTGAAAGGGGTATATAATTAAATTTAAAAAAAGGAATTTAATAGGCATGAATGAAAACACACCCAAAGAAGGAAAAATTTAAATGAAGTGGCATAACATAAAAGAGGTGATAGAATAAAAAGTAGAGTTGGAGATCCCTTACCTTGATAGAGTGATTACAAAAAGCTTTGGAGGATCTTATTGAGAGATTGTTGGATCCTTGTTAAGACTATAGATATGGGAGGGAAAATTAATGATATGATCAATTATTTTTAAGTGAGGATAAATAGGATCTTTACATAGGAAAAGATAGGGGTGTTCTTTATTATTTCACAAACTTAGGTTTCAGACTATATAAAATAAAATAAAAAAAACAAAAAACTATCCCATAGTTTTTACCAGTTTTTCTTAAAAATAGGTGTTGTTTTAATTATTTAATAAGTAAAAGGGCAAAAATTATTAATATATTACCATTTATTATGTGGAAGTGAGTCATGTATTTAAAGAAATTATTCTAAAACCTTAAAATATAATATTGGTTTTGGAGGATTCTTAAAGGATTTTTAAAATTAATAAAATAACATCATAATCAAACTATTTTAAAGTTAAAACATATATCTGGTCTTGGATACAATTTATAGTATTTTTTATATAATTTTCGGTCATTATTATGTCATAATACATACTGTATATTTATACCGTATTTAATTTTTACCTTAATATTTGACTGTCTTAGAAAAATATAAAACATTTACCATTGGAAAATATTTACAATAAGAATACAAAAAAAATGTTTATTTTATCTAAATAATTTCTTAAATATTTTAATTTGTAGTTTCCAAAAAATAATTTACATTTATTGATAAATTATGGGTTTCTTGACAATAGAAGTTTTTGAACCCTTATTTTTTTTCACTCCATAAAATTTTATTATCAAATACAATTAATAAATATTTTTTAGTAATAACTTTTAATCAAAAAATATTTTTTTAAAAATCAATAATTTATCAAAATAAATGTCTTAATTGAAATTATATTCTACCAAGAAATATAATTTGTGTTTTATCGATTCAAAATCAAAATCATTTATAAAGTGATAATAATAAGGAGAAAATATATTCATTATTCTATACAATGTACATATTCATATTCTTATAGTCTTGATACATATCCCTTCATTACCCCAAATAATTCCTTAAGGGTAAGATGCACAATAAGGAGACATTCATGAGGTAGTTCAACATACATGGTTCGGCTGTGATCTCGATGAGCATGAAAATCTTTTGTAAATAGTTTCAATCATGCTTAAGTTTCCAGATATCAACTTGGGATTGGTCAAGGGAAAATTCCCATGATGATACATCCCTTAGAAGCTCTGATAAATGTGATTCATAGTGTACGAACCTTCTGGTTGAGGCCATCACTTCCTTTTTCTAGGTCAATTGGATTTGTCAAAAGCCTATATTTATACTAATAATACGATCATTTTTGAACAGATATATTATCAATATTTATGATACTTTATATTGTTTTAAATATGATATAATAAAACCCAAGAAGTGTATGTGTTTTATGTAACAATAATACATAATAAGGCATTTAATTCAACCACAAATGTAATTTTATTTATAAATATTTGGGTTGTTACATACCTTCATTTTCATGGGTACTCCACATATTCCCATTCATAATAGTGTCATTTCTATATCCAATTTATCATATGTTAATCCATATAAAATGGGGGGATGACCCATATAAAATGGGGGATGACCCATATCAAATATATGTCCCACTAAAATGATTACATACCTGGATGGTAGATAATTTTATCAGTTATAAGTTATAAAACACGGTTTTAATCCTATAAATCTTATACATAGAATTAATTATCATTTTTTGTGAATATTTTGTATCTTTAGATGGTGGGAAAATTTAAAACATGATGAGCAAACATTATTACATCACTTTTATGCCCTCTAATATTCTATTAGGTATGATCATAGATGATTCTATAAGTACCATTGAAGAGTATATTTAAATAAATCCCTTGATATGGGGTGTTAAAAATCCAAATTAACGGGTCTATTATATTGGATCCCTACACCCTATATAGGTTTTCATGTAAATTTGAATGAATACATGGAGTTTCACTATTACACTATCACGATGTTCGAGATTAGTGAAATCCATTTGAGGTCCAGCAATTTTGTTGATGTTGGAATTTAAAAATACCTTTTCTGAGGTTTTCTTACCTCATGAAGATGTTCCAAATTTTTTTATCAGAAGTATGCAAAGGCTTGGATTTGGTGACAAACAAATACTATACATGGTGGAGTAGTTCACTGAGTTCGTATACCACTCATTACACATGGAACATAGTCATGATTTCTCTTGTAATATATAACTAAAGATGACCTCTCAACCAAATTATCAATGACATGTATATATTCCTCACATGGGGTGTGGAATTTTGGTGTTTTGGTGAAAGTGAATCCCAAGGAAGTGTACTATGAATAAAACCATGAATATTATCACACCTCCAATGTCAATTATCAGATGTTTGAGGGGGGGGGGGGGGTCCATTGGCAAAGGACACATCCATTGAAACATTCACTAAAATTGGATAAGGTATGACTAAAAAAGATACACCTCTCTTTGTTCAAGTGATAGGGAGTGAACCCTTCTTATAGGATCTCATTCTTGACTATGTACCAATGGTTGTGATAAGGGTATTCTGAAGCCTTAAAGTTATTATTGAGATACAATCCATGGGATGATGGTCATGACAAAAAATTTATACAGGGATAACTAAGTATTCATGTTTATTATATGTAAAGGCATGTGGTTTCAATTATTCACCATGCTTAATATTTATGTTATCTTCCACTGTATTTCTTACCCTTACCGAGCATTTGAGATCACCCCTTTCTTATGTTTCATTTTCCCATTATATGAAGAAGTTATTTATGAGTGACTTGCAGTCATAATCTAGGAGGCTTGGATGTTTCTAATAGAATAAATTCGCGTTGTATTTCTTTTCAAGTTGTAAAGTTCAACTTATGTATTATCTTGTTTCCAATAACACTAGACTGATCGGTCTTTTGAGACATTATTTCCTTGTGATCATGCCAATGTTATGTAATAATGCACCGACTCTGGGTAACTAGGGTCAGGGTGTTACAGTTGGTATCAGAGGAAATTTAGTACAAACCTTGGAAACTAGATTTAGATAAACTCTAATTAGAGAACATTACCCTAAGATAGACTTTGAGGATTAGTATATAAGAACTTCCTAGAATTTTGGTAATGTAGAGATTTTGTGAGTATTCAAAGAAATACATCCCTGTCAGGATACAAGTAGGTAGAGGCGGCTTTGGTACAGATGTACCTAGGGGTAAAACCCGAAAACACCACTTTGAGCTAGACACGAATGGGAACTAGTGCACGACAACGAGCCTTGCTGCACTCTTGGTTACGACACTCCTGGGGGATATTCTTAGGATAATTCTCATTTTCTTTACAAAACCATTATGAAGGGTTTACGAGAATATACTTCCTAAAAGAAATTTTTTTTATGATTATGTATTATATCCATAAACTATTCAATTTTTGTTAAGTTTTTTATAAGTTTGGATTTATGTATTGCGATTCATAAACTAATATAGCGTATGCCATTGTTTATAAATGGTTCCTAGTGGAAATAATGGAAACAGAATCAATGCACGCACTCCATGTATGGATTTCCCTCCTACTCAAGATAATTATAGTGGAGCTGGTGATACAACTGGTGCTAATTATCTTATCAATATACTGAGACAACTCACATAGGTCATGAATAATAACCTTACCCGTATGGAGCACACTAATCCACAATGCGGATGATCAATGATAATCCGCTTCCTGAGGAAATAACCACCAACATTCAATGGGGGTACAAATACATTAGTAGCTGAGTAGTGGGTAAATTCCTAAGAGAAAATATTCCATGCCTTGGGGAGTAGCGAAAGGGGAAAAGTTTTCATAGTAGTTTAATACCTCACTGGAGATGATGATCAATGTTGGTTATTGATTAAAAAAACAAAGGAAGATGATGAAGTATCAAATATGGAATGGAAAGAGTTTAAATAAATTTCCTTAGAAAAATACTTTCTTCATGGCCATCGAGCGGATATAGAAAGACAATTTTTGAGTGTGAGGAAAAAGGAGGATGAGAATGTCAAAAAGTATGAAGCTAACTTTACAAGGTTAGCGAGGCATGATATAGATTATATATGTAACCCAAGAAGTAATATTGAACATTTCTTTTATGGGTTAAACCCATTTCTCCATCGAGCATTAGTATCACAATCCTTCTCATCATATGAAGATATTGTCTCGTGTGCTATCAAGATAGAAAAGGAATTCTCTAAGTATTATGACTTTAATGAAAATAAAGAGAAGAAGAGATCTTCTGAACACTCTGGGAAAGGAAACTAGGAAACATGGAAGAAGGTAAGAATTGAATTTCCACCCTGTGATAATTTTGGAAGGAAGCACCTTGGTGCCAGTTTAAAAGGAAAAGGATTACGCTAAAAATGGGAAAAGAAATGCCATCTTGCTGGTGATTGTAAGGGAAAGAAAGATGCTACCAATGTTCAATGATACAATTGTAGGGAGATGAAAAATTATGCAAATTAATGTCCTAAGCGTCAGGGAAACATACCTCAGAAGAGGCCAAGGGATCAAGGCCTGGCTTATGCAATCACTACTACTTATGTTGAAGCCCCGAAAGACATGGTGGAAGGTAATTTAATGGGTTCCTCAAGTTTAGCCAATGCATTATTTGATTCTGGATCATCAAATTGCTTCATTTCTTCTGAGTTTTCTAGAAAAATAGATATTTCCAATTTGATTTAACAAGGGAGTTTTCAGTCAAAACTCTTAAGGGATGTATCATTACTACAAAGTTTTGGGGATCAATTCCCATTAGGGCATATAAATGTTCTTTATCTGCTGATGTAATCATCATACCCATGATTGAATTTGATATAATACTTGGTATGGATTGGATTTCGGACCATGATGCAAAGATTTATTGCAAGAATAAGGAGGTTAATATTTTGATGATGATGATAAAGTACACCTTATCTTTAGAGAAAATTCATCACCACTTAATTCTTATTTAGATCCACCCCCAGTAGCTCAACTAAATTCAATTTTTGGGGAGGAGTAAAATGAAATAAATATGGGTTAGTAAAATAATGTTCAAATAGAGTATATACCTATTGTGAAAGAGTATATTGATGGATTTCCATAGGATTTACCTGGACATCCTCTATAACGAGAAACTGGGTTTTACACTAATTTAATTCCTAGTTCAAGGCCCATATCAAAGAACCCTTATAGAATGGACACTGTGGAGTTAGTGGAACTAAAGAAACAACTATAGGAATTGAGTAATAAGGGACTTATTCTCCCTAGTGTTTCTCCATGGGGAGCCCCTGTCCTTTTTGTTAAGAAGAAAGATGGAGCCATGAGGTTGTGCATTGACTACAAGGAGATCAATGCTATAACAATAAAGAACAAGTATCCCCTACCTCAAATTGATGATTTTTTTGACCAAATTCATGGAGATCAATAATTTTCAAAGATTGACCTTCGATATAGATATCATCAGTTGTGTGTGAAAAAGGAAGACATTCCGAAAACAACATTTCGAACCAGGTACAGACATTATGAGTTTACAGTAATGCATTTTGGATTGACTAATGCACCCTTTATATTCATGGATCTAATGAATAGAGCTTTCAAGGAATATCTTGATGACTTTGTAGTGGTATTTATTGACGATATCATGCTATACTCCAAAATCTATGAAGAACATAAAAATCACTTGCACGTTATCCTGAAGACTCTGAGAAAACGTGAATTATATGGGAAGTTTATCAAGTGTGAATTATGGCTTTAGGAGATTTCTTTTCTTGGCCATATTTTCTTCAAGGATGGAATCTCTGTTGATCCTTCTAAGACCAAGGAAATCCAATAATGGACATCACTGACGAGTATAACTGAGGTACGCTGTTTTATTGGTTTAGCAGGTTATTATTGACATTTCGTTCAGAATATTTCCTGATTGGCTAATCCATTAACAAAGCTCACACAAAAATGGGTTATTTTTTTTTGAAAAAAGAGTGTGAAGAATGTTCTGAAGAATTGAAGAGAATATGAGTCAATTCTTTATATTGAATCTACCATCAGGGAATTATGGGTTTGTTATTTATAGTGATGCATCGAAGAAAGGACTTGGTTTTGTCCTTATGTAGAATGATTGGGTTATTTCCTATGCATCACGACAGCTAGAAATTCATGAGAAAAACTATTCTACTCATGATCATTAGTTAGCAGCTGTAATACTTTCTTTGAACATTTGGAGACACTATCTCTGTGGTGAAAAATGTAGGATTTATACTGATCACAAGAGTTTGAAGTATATTTTCTCATAGAAAGAACTCAACATAAGGCAACGGAGATGACTTGTTCTACTCAAGGATTATGATTTCATGATACACTACCACCTGGGGAAGGAAAATAAGATGGCAGATGCTTTAAGAAGAAATGATCATGGATTTTTGAACAAGATGAGAGTTGAAAAGGATCATATATACATCGATCTAGTAATGATGGATATGGGAATCACCATGGAAGGTGAAACATCAATACTTTTAAAATGGTTTCCAAAACATCTTTACTAGAAAGGATAAAGTGTTCTCATAACAAATATGAAGAGTTTCAAAAGAAGATTAAAGCTGTGAATGATGGGAGATTGAGTGACTTTGTGCATGAAGATGGAATTATGAAGTTTGGGAAGAGAATTTGTGTTCCCTATATACCTGATCTAAAAAGAGAATTGTTGGATGATGATCATATCTCCAATTTCTCTATACAAAATGGGAGCACCAAAATGTATAGAGTTTTGATGGAACATTTTTTGTGGGACTAGATGAAGAGGGAGATTTCTGATTTTGTGTCAAGATGTATGGGTTTTCAACAAGTAAAAGATGAAAGGCAATTGCCTAGATGAGTCTTGCAACCTTTTCCCATACCTGAGTGGAAATGGGATAATATTGTGATGGACTTTGTCATGGGACTACCAAATACTCCTAAAAGGAACGATGAAATATGGGTCATTGTTGATCATATTATCATGTCAGGACATTTTCTTTCTATAAGAGAACTTGAACGATTATCAAGACTATATATTAATGTAGTTGTAAGACTTTATGGAGTACCAATATCGATTGTTTCTGATCATGATCCTAGTTTTACATCAAGATTATGGAAAATTCTTTAGAATGCCTTGGATACTGAACTTTGTTTTAGCAGTTCCTACCACCCCCAAACTGATGGACAATCAGAACATACTATTCAAACCTTAGAAGACATGTTGAGATCATGCTCACTTGACATTAAAGGTATGTGGGATCAATATTTACCTCTGGTAGAATTTTCCTATAATAATAGCTTCCATTCAAGTATTTAGATGGCACCATATAAAGAGTTATATAGAAAGAGATGTCACACACCAACCTGTTGGGATGGTGTTGGTGAAAGAAAACTCATAGGCCAAGAACTTGTGGAGAAAATGATGGAAAAGGTGAAAGTAATCCAAACCCACATTGAAGCAGCTCAAAGTAGATAGAAGAGTTATACTGATAACCGAAGGAATAATTAGGAATTTCAGGTAGGAGACCATGTTTTCTTGAAGGTATCTCTATGGAAGGGTGTTATATGTTTCGGTAAAAAGGGAAAATTAAGTCCTAGGTACATCGGACCTTTCGAAATTCTAGAATGAATTGGGGATGTAGCTTACCGGTTGGCAATGCTGCCAAGTTTCTCCAAAGTTCATGATGTGTTCCACAAATCTCTATTGAGAAAATACATGCCTGACCCAATGCATGTACTCACCTACGAGGAATTAGATATGGAACCCGATCTATTTTATTAAGAAGAGCCTATCAAGGTTCTTGATACAAGAGAACAAGTGTTGAGAAACTCGACGACTCGTCTGGTAAAAGTTCTTGGAGAAACCATAAGATGAAAGAGGCAACATGGGAACTCGAAGAACTTATGATGAAGAACCACCTGATTCTTTTTATGTAGTAATACTCTAGAAATTTCGAGGAAGAAATTATTTGAAGGAGGAGAGAATGAAACACCCCATGTTTCCACGACACGCTTCTCTTTGAATAACACAATGGTGTGTGTTGTACGCAACATCGAGTTCTAACACACCATAGCCAAAAAAACTTACCGTTATGAATAGTAATAGCCACTTTTTAAAATTATATAAATTTTATCGTTCAAAATGAACTTCATTTTTGGATTCGGATGTCGAAATTAGTTTAGGGTGAATTTTTGGTATTTTTCTTAAAACTTTCAATTCTTGATGAATAGTGAAAAACATTGAGTTATAGTTTAAAACAGATTTTTTATTTAAATAATTATTTATTTTATTTAAATTTATTTTAAGTCAAAATAGATATATAATTCTTATATAATTTCAATGTGATTCATTGGAGTCAGTTTATAATAATTTTAGATATATAAAAATTTTATTGAACTTTTTACCGTCTTTTACCCACCTCCTAAGAGCATTTGCAAATTTACATAAAACATAATTTTACCACTTCTATGGGTTTAATTTCAAAAATCCAAGAGACACGGTTGATATCAGTTAGTAAAATGTGGTTCAATAAGATGAAAATAATTTTTGGTGAATAATAAACTTTGACTTTTATTTACCATGGTTAAAAGTAAATAGGGTAATTAAGGGTAAAAATGATATTATTATTACCTTAACACATGTCCTAATTATATTGTATAAGTATAAGTAGACCAAAACCAACCTTTGGAATAAAATATAAACCTCTTTGGTCCACTTGGTTTTGATTAGGACATTTATTATTATTTAATTAAAAGAAGAGTTAAAAGAGTTAAAATCAATTTTTAATAACTAAAACATTTTTAATATAGGGTTACACATAAGATAAATTAGACTATAAATATTCATTAGAAAGTTAAAAGTATTTACTACATAATGGAATTTTATTTATATTTTTTAGACAACAAATAATTTAATTTATGTATGACACAATGATGATGCAGTAATTACCTAATTAATGAAAGATTAAAATAATTGACATTATAAATATTCAAATAAATTTATTTTGAGAGTTTTTATGAATTGAAATAATTTTATAGGTTAATATGGAATGTTAGGGTTGGTTAGATGAATTTTTCAGAAGTAATAATGCTTTAATGAATTTAGGAAAAAAATACCAAATAATGTCAAAAATGACATAAAAGATTTTTTTAAAACAAATATTATAATATTAATTGATATTCTATTCATAAAAATCTTAGGTTCAAGAAAAATACTTATATAATTGTAGGTGTATTATTAATGAACCACTTGGGGTTCTTTCGGAAGTATATTGTATATTTACTAACCATATAATATAAAAATACAAAGAGACATGGTAAATGTCAAACTATTTAACTAAGAGTTAAATATAAAAGATAAGGTTAATATAGTTTCCCACACCTGTCTAAAAACTATTGGTTGAGTGGTGTTAGACCCATCCCCACCTTAAACTTTAAATAATTAATTTTTGAGTCATTTTAAACCGAAAATTATTTTATTATAAAATAATATTTCTAACTTTTCCTAAGTTGCCCATCACCCTTCTTATAAAAGGGCACTCCCCCTTCTCTCAAATTCACACCTTCAAAGCCATTTTGTCTCGGCCAAAACCTACCCAAATAACCTATACACTATCCTACCTTGGTCCTAGAGGCCTTTATTTAGTCAAAAATCCAACTTAAAGATTCCTTTTGATCAAATGAAAAGGAAGAACATGAAGAAGAGGTAAATATTTCATCACCTCTTTCAAGTTCCTTTCTTCTTCCACTTCCCATTTCTATGTTGTTTCCACTCTAAAATAAAAAATCCAGTATATCCTATATAATATGATGATATTATAAATATGGTACAACTATATTCATTATTCTACACATCCTTTGAATGACATGTCACCACACGTGCGTACGTATGACTTACCGTCTCCACGTCGTGATATAATTGTTATTCAATACATTATTATTTGGATGAGTACAATAATGATGTGTAATTGATGTAAATAATAAATATAACATGATAATTATTCTGTATATATTATATACTATCCAATTATATATTATTTTAATATCAAAAGAATTATATTGTCGCTCGTATGAACGTTCGGATTACCGTCTCCACGAATGCGATGAGATTCGTTCCCCATCGTATCCATTCAAGACTATTTTTCATTAGATGATTAAAAATAATTTTTAAATATTTAATATCATTCTTAATATTAACAAGATAAATCATATCCATGACAAACACTACTTACGTAACAAAGCAAATAAAGGAAAACAAATCAGTTAAGACCCGAAATGACGATAATACTAAGATATTATTAACAAAGCAATATTAAAAGATTATATATGATATCATATTAATATATATGATTCTTGTATAATTTAATAACAATTATTTCACAATTATATAGGAGGTTAACCTACCCTCGACCATGTAAACATACAAGGTAAGGATTAATTTCACAATCTCTTTATTATGTGAGGTTGTTTATAGGTGATTATCTATTGGGACCTCTTTATTATCCACATCCATGTTTCTTAAAAATGTATTTCAAAACATTTTTACTATTTAATAGACAATGAGGTAAATTAATATATTCCATTATTTGACCTTATATGTTTTTAAAAGAATCTTTGTATTGTTTTCCAAACAAGGTACTTTATGACCTTTTCGACAAAATTAATGTAAAAATGTTTTTTAACTTATACGGCGGGTGCGGCTATTTTTCACCATTATAACATCATCTAAGCTTCCCTTACAATATTATAAGAATATTTTCCAAATAAATGTTTTCTTTATAATTATGTGACTCTTAAATGATTTCAAAATAGAAATAGATATTTATATAAAAAATGTTTTGATTTCATCTATGTCAACATCCTTTAATGGATTTCAAGTTTATTTGAAGTTAATTTATTATGATACAAAACTTCCATTATGTATTGAAGGTTTTGTGATATGTTTGACTGTGGATGTGTTATTTTTATACCATTCATGTTTTATGGTTAAAGTATTGACATTTCGTATGCTTGTTTTAATACAAATGTTTATGTTATATTTCAACCTTTTCATAAGAGGAATGTATTGTACTTAGTAAGTGACGGGTGTAGGACTCTATAGCTCCTCGATGCATCGGTATGTCTCATGAGACAACTAAACATGGAATTGGATGAGGCCTTTCCCAATTTGATATATGGTTTTGGCTAAGGCCTTAATCATTTTTAGATGTCTTGGACGAGGCCTTGACAAAATGTTTCAGAATGTCTAGCATTATAAATTCCCTCATAATGAAAATAATATTGATGGTTCATGTGTTCATTCAAATAGTAAAATACCCATGATTATATTTTATTATCGCATTATTTACTCAGCTCATATTCCTACCATAAAAGTATTCACGTTTATTATTGGTAAAGGCATGAAGTTTCAATTATTCACCATGCTTAATATTTATGTTATATTCTGCTGTATTGTGTACCCTTACTGAGCGTTTGAGCTAACCACTTTCTTATGTTTCATTTTCCGAAGATATGAAGAAGTTAGTTATGAGTGACTTTCAAGCATAATCTAGGAGTCTTGGATGTATCTAAAGGAACAAATTCGTGTTGTATTTCTTTTCAAGTTGTAAAGTTGAACTTATGTATGAATCTTGTTTCCAATAATACTAAACTGATCGGTCTTTCGTGACATTATTTCCTTGTGATCATACCAATGTTATGTAATAATGCACCAACTTTGGGTAACTAGGGTCGGGGCGTTACACTACTCCCATGAACTAGATCCATGTCACTTTCTGGAAACACCTCGATAGAACCATTCCAAGTGGCCTAGGCGTCCACATATAGGATATGTGTTTAGTGTGATTTAATAAGATAATTTATTATGTATTGGTTTTCCGTATTGATGAAAATTCAAGATATTGTTCTTAGAAGAGGCTAATAAGAGGTATGGAGGCCTCTTAATTCCTCTACTAGCACCACCATGTTCAAATCACTTTGTGATATCCATACTAGAATTCCACTCATTGCATCCAAGGAATAAATGGGGGATGAATACCTTAATAACCCCTATTATCATAGCTTAAACATGATCATATTTCCTCACCACATCGAAAAATGAAGTTAGATTGAACTCTGACACCTTCAACTGTAGATTAGGATGAAGCCTACAGTCAAAATCTTGATCCATTGAGGAATTTTACACAACATACCATGGATTATATGTAAATTTATCTAAAAAGGTATAGTAGTACTACAACACCAACCCATAACCTTTCTAGAAAAAACACATCTCCATTCCCTTCCTTACCTTCATCATCTCAAAGAATTACTGTTAGATGAATGCATCCTTGAAGAACGTTGAGGTAATATTTTTTGAAGGAATGTTCTGATAGACTAAAATACACCACTTCTAGGTTATACCTTCAAGAAAAATGGTAGAGTAATTTACCTTTAACAAAAATAAAACTCAATCTGATTAAATATCCTTTCAATCTTCTCTATCCATGATTCCTCTTCTAGAGGATCCACTTGGTCCTAAAACAGAGGTGGATTTAACTTTTGAAATTCAATAATGAAATCCCAAGGTTGATCAATTGGAAAGACTGTTAATAGGGAACCACCCATAGATACATTTTGAGTATCCATAAAATATCTATGGGGGAAAACACTAAGAAACAAAAATCCAAGAGTTCAATCCAAACCAACTCATCAACAAGAGTTCTCAAAATCAAAAAAAAAATGCATAAACAACACATCCCAAATCATGGGAAAACAAACCACACAACTATAGATAATTCAAAACATCATAATTTTCATCTTAAAACACTTCTTAGGGAAAACAAACTTGGTTGGTTTCACACTCACCAATGGTATTCCATGGAGCCTCACACAAGCACCTTCTCGTGCCATCTCGACACTCATCAGCTCATTTCAATATGGGAACTCATTCACCCAAATCATCATCCATCCACTTTCATTACCTATATATGAGTTTGGGTACCCATGGAAATACCAAATTTCATCACAAAACTTTTTCTATTTTCTATAAAAAACACTCCACCCAAAATTTTCACACATTCAATCCACTTCCCTATTCAAATTTAACTAAAACTTTCAAAAGAACTACTAGACACTAACCAAAAAACATTTTCAAAATAAAAATGCTATGAGTCCCATTAAAAATATTTTTTAGTAGATCAACAATTACATTCCATAAAAATACATTGTTTAAAAACACATTGCTTCTCATTAATTTTTTTTCAAACTCTATTTAATAACAAATTAATGATTTCCAAATAAAAAATTTCAATAAACTGAAGGTTTTGATTATAAAAATTCAATCTCATTAAACCAGTTTCATTTCACCCCAAAGAGTCATTTTACAAAAAATCCATTTTCCAATGCTTCCTTTAAAATGATTCCGAAAACCCATTTTCAAATTTCTAAAAATCCAATCATTACCACTAAAACATCGTTTTGACATTTCAAAAACAAGAGTTTTCAAAACAATTTTTAGAATCAAGAGAGACCAAAAAAAATCACCGAAGTGAACTAGTGTTAATGGGTGACTCGAAAATATGTTTGGAGACCATATACCAAACACACCACCTTAAAATAGTCTTATAGTACTATTCCTAACCTCTACATGGATTCTCAGGCCCTGCGAGCTCCCCGCGACCACTATCCCAACTCCCTTTTCATATCCCAAACACTAAACAAACCACCAAAACCAAAGGAACCAACAAAACTAGAATTCTCATGGAATCCTAATTAAGATCACATTTTCATATATTTTATATTATAAATAATTGTTTATAATCCCACAATAGTGTTATTGTATGGGTAATTGTCATGTTTTTAGGTTTTAGTGTTCTTTTGAGCCTAAATGCAAAAATGGCATAATTATATAATTTTAGCAGATTGTTACCACGTGGGTATTTTTGTAATTTATAATAAAATATATGTCCAAATTTTGTAATTCAATTTTTTTTAGAATCCGTATTTTATTTCCTTAAAATTTTTATTCAGGACTAGGAGATAATTCAGACATCTATAGGGCTTACAAAATCAAGAAAAATTATGATTTTTCCGGACGGACAACCTGTACCCCACCACTGTAACATAACCAAAACTCAGCCTTCACACATTAAATTGAGATTATTCCACCTGGGATAGCACGGGGACACATAGGGACGACCCTACACCAAATGTTGTGTAGTTTTTAATACATTAAAGCTACCATTGGATGTTATATATTTTAAGGAAGCTTCCTGGAAGCTGCGTCCAGAAACAGAAACCGCCAAATAAAAATTCCTAACTCATTAATACCATGTACAAAGGAGCTGAAATTGAGAGGGTGAATTGAAAACATATTTATGAACAAGTTTGAAGAAGGGGTCCACATGTGAAACTGTCATTACTTGGTAAACAACATGCAATCTTTTGGAGGACAGAATTCTGCGTATAAAAGGAGGCCCTCACCTCCTTCCCAAATCATCCCATTATTCATACATTCTTTCAAGGAACCAAGGAGGAGATCTCCACCAAGGGAGGCCAACCGAAAATATCTCCCCCCTTTTTTTATTTATTTATTTTTGTTATTTTTGTTTTAGTTTTCAATTGTAATATAAATTTGTATTAAAATTCATGCATTGTTTTTATTTCTGTGCGAACCCATCCACTATGTTTTCTTCTTCTCATCTTACCATCGTAAAATATAATACTCATGATCATGAGTAACTAATCCAAGGAATATCTCAAGGGAGTAATCCGGTTCTTGATCCCAAGACCACATTTTTAATATTATTTGAGTTAATTTTAAGGATAATTTATAGTGGGTGTAATCCTCAATGTGGTTGTCTAAAGCTTATCTTCATAATCTACATCCATTTTCCCTCGATCGAGGAGGTGGATGGAGGGTACACATGGCGATCACTAAGTGGAATTTCCATTTATAACTGGGGTAGACTAAGGTGTGCACACATATGATGGAGTGTGTTCACTAATAATATTTAAAGCTGGCCAATGAAGGTGAACCTTGAAAGTTCTCCCGGGAGAACTTTATTTCTTCACTAATATCATTTTGTATAGAATTTAATATTAATTTGAATTGAATATTTTCATTTAATTTATTTTCATAAATTATATTTGTCTCATAAAATAAAAAAAATAAAATTAAGTAATATAGGTGAATTAGATTAAGTGAGTGAATAACTGAGAAAGCTCCTCAAGTGAGACGACCCTGGTCAGCCACTATATTGCACTAAGAAAATTAAACTACTTTTTCCATGCCCTACGATAGGCATGCATCAAAACCAAAACCATTGTTGGGGATCCAATCAGTAGTTTGCTTATATTTTTTAATTTTTACATTGTATATAGATTTTCGTTAAAAAAATCAAAAAAAATCTAAAAAAAATTAAAATTTCCATGATGTATCCAAACTACAACTACTATGCATGGAATGAATACTCACAGGTGCAACAACAACAAGAGGAAGCTGGTTTAGAGTACAACATAGCTCAGGTGAATGAACATAAAGATGCCATAGAAGGACTACATATTCAAATATAAAGGCTAACAAAATATATCCATACTACCCAAGATAAACCAGGCCCTAAGCCGGAGCAGGAACCTAAGGAAGTGGTGGAATAAATTTCACCACTCATCATTGAAATTAATGAACCAAAGAAGGTAAATGTTGAGGTATATAAAGATTCATTCATCCTCACTAAACCATTTATTGGAGAGATAGATGAAAAAGGATTACTTGATGAGCTACATGGGAGAGATCAACATGAACTGGATGAATTTTGGAATGAATGTGAGGAACTACTTGATCTCCCCAAGCCTTGAAAAGAAGAAGAGCCATCAACACCAAAGGAAGAAACCAACCAAGTGGTGGAATTTGAAGTTAAGATGAAGGATCTTGACTACCTACCTCCATCCAGTGAAGATCAACTCCAAGAGGAACTTTCAATTGAAGATGATATTAATGCCAAACCAACATAGGGAGATACATTATTGAACTCAAATTATTTTAATTTTGTTGAAACTAATTTGAGTATCTATCCTAATTATATTGATTTTTTAGATTCATCTAATTCATACTATGCCTTGGAGGATGATTTGGAAAATGATGCACCTGTTGAAGAATTCCTAGAGCTCTTTGAAGTCATTGAATATCTACCGGAATACCCCAATCATGAAGAGATTGAATTTGCTGAACCTAAGGAAATTAGACAAGAGTTTGAAGCCACCATGAAGCCAGAATTGGAAGACAAGATGATTTCACAAGTAACAACTAAAGAATAGGTGGTTACTAACTTCATCAAAATCCCTCCATTCAAGTTGTACCAAATTGCGAAGGGGGTGGATATGGTATACTCTGTCCATGAAGTCCCCCTCAACAAGAACAAAGAACTGCATGCTTGGAAGAGCCACATGTGGTGGTTCAAATCAAAGAATCTTTATCCACTGATAGATGATGGATAAAAGCTGGTACTACCCTCGGGATGCAGTAAAACATTACAGATCCCACTTAGGGGATCATACCATGATTTATCCTTTACTTGATTTATCATAATTTAATTTTTAATATTAGGAATTTAGATTTCAAATTCAGTATTATGAATTAGTCCAACATGCAGCCTACTCCCTCCTTTCATTTTGAGCTTAAATGAAATAATCCTTGTGATTAATTGAGTAATTTTTCTTTTATAGAATCATGATGGAAGAAGGAATACCCATGAATTGTAGGAAGATAACCAAATATTTCATTCAAAAGGGAGTTCACTTTTTATGATTATCATTTAAACTCCTTTCATTTTTTTAGTCCAAAACATATTTTTAGCTTTAATGAATATTCTTATCACTTTTCATACATCAATTGATTTTGAAAGAGTTGAAATGATTTTTGAAATAATGAAATTTAAATGATTGTTGATGTGAATTCTTTTTTCCTTGAAATAGATTTTCAAGATTTTTTATGAGTTTGACCGATTTTTGAAATCCATTCCCATGAAACACTGACTCAAAATATTTTTCCAATCCTATGAGGTATTCTAAACCACTTTTACATATTCTTCATAATACCCAAACCTTCTTGAGGGAAACTTTAATTTTTTGTGAGAACCAGAATTTGTGAATATTCTCTTTCAAAGCATTGGATTTCATGTAATGCATTTAAAATGATTGATGAATATCTTTGGCTAGACACATTTTATCTTCAAACCCACCTTTACATTTATCATTTGTAAGCCTTTAGATTCCATGAATTGCCATATAGGTTTAAGCCACATTATAAGATAATTTTTATTTACCTACCATCACTTTTAGTATTTTTTTTCATGGATATTTCTTGTTTGAGTGGGGGGGCATGGCCTTTCATGTGAATTCATTGGGATGTGTATCATTTATGGGTGGTTCCATGTGTGTTTCAATATTTTTTGTAGTGTATAATAAGAGAATTGGGCATGTGTCATCATTTCATTGTGCTTTATTTGTTTCATCCATTTATCCTTCAAAAAAAATGAAACAAATGGAGATGAGATTGTATTCCTCATTGTAAATTTATTTATGTCTCATGTCCCTCTAAAAAGTCAACTTCATGAATTTTCATTCCTTCATTGTATTCAATTTTATTCTCATCCTCCATGAAAAAGATAATGAAAAAAAGAAAAAAAATAAAGTTGCGCCTTTCTGGAGCTTTGAAAAAAAGGGGATAACTTAGATGATATAATTCATTATAATCACTTATTGGCTGTTGTACCATGTTATAAAATAGGGTTGTTGTTGTTTTTCAAATTTTCAAGCAGTATTGAGAGAGGGATTTTATGTGTTTTCACTTGAATTAATCTAGAATTGCACTTAAGTCTGGCCTCCTATTTTGGGACTGAAACATTATTTCAATCATTTTCCCACCAACCCTACGCCACAGAATCATTTGAACCATTATTTAAATCCCCCTTGATTGAATTCATTTTCATGTTTCACGTTTTGGATAAATGAAAAGTTTCACAAGCCTATGGTGATAAATGCAATTTCCAAGGACGAGCATAACTCCATATTTAATTTCTCTTGAATGAAGAGTGATATAAAATTCAATGTGAGATAGGTCGTGATTGGGACATGGATTTATTTATGAGGTTGAAAAAATTTTAACGATTGAAATGAAAATGAGAGATATTTTTTTTTCATATATGATACATGATGGAATTGTATTTTGGATAAGATCATTGATATTTTCTCATTTTTGATTATTCTGTGGATTTTGATTTGGATATAATATCATTGCGGAGGAGTGAAGTGTTTAAGTGTGGGGGAGTGATCAAGATCACATATTCATATATTTTATACTTTAAATCATTGTTTATAATCCCACCATAGTGTTATTTTAGGGGTAATTGTCATGTTTTTAGGTTTTAGTGTTATTTTGAGCCTAAATGCAAATATGGCCAAATTCTGCAATTTTAATAGATTGTTACCACAAGAGAATTTTTGACATTTTTCATAACTTATATGTCCAAATTTTGTGATTCAAATTTTTTTAGAATCCTAATTTTATTTACTTTAACTTTTGATTTGGTACCAGGAGGTGATTCGGCCATCTAAAGGGCTTACAAAATCAATGAAATTTATGATTTTTCAAGGCATACAACGTGGACCCCCCACTATAACGGAACCAAAACTAGTCTTCACACATCAAATTGAGGTTCTTACACCTAATATAGAACAAGTACACATAGGGGAATCTCATCAACAAATTTTTTGGTGTTTGGAAGTCATTAGTGCTACTATTGGATGTTATATATTTGAAAGAAGCTTTCTGGAAGCTGCATCCAGAAACAAATACTACAAATTAAAAATTTATAACTCACTCATCCGGTGTCCAAAAGAGATGAAATTTGGAGGGTGAATGTACAAAATATTTATGAAAAACATTTAAGAAGTATTCCACACGTGAAACTACAATTTAATGGGTATGAAATCATAATATTTCAGAGGATATAATTCTACATATAAAAGGAGGCCCTCGCCTCCTTCCCAAACCATCCCATTCACCAACCATTCCTTAAAGTAACCAAAGAGGATATCTCCACCGAGGGAGGCCAGCAAAAAATATCCCCTTTTATTTTTAATTTATTTATTTTCTTTATTTTTGTTTTAGTTTTCAACAGTAATTTAGATTTCTAATAAAATTCATGCATTGTTTTTACTTCTGTGCACACCCATCCACTCTCTTTTCTTCTTCTCATCATACCATCATGAACTATAATACTCATGATCATGAGTAATTAATATACGGAATATCCTGAGGGAGTAATTAGGTTCTTGATCCCAAGACCATGTTTTTAATATTCTTTGAGTTGATTCTAAGGATAATTTATAGTGGGTGTAATCCTCACTGTGGTTGTCTAAAGTTTATCTTCTTAATCTAAATCCATTTTAACTCAACTGAAGAGGTGGATGGAGGGTGCACTTGGCGATCCCTAAGTGGAATTTCCATTCATAACTAGTGTAAACTAAGGTGTGCACACATACAATGGAGTGTGTTCACTAAGAATATTTAAATATGGTCAATGAAGGTGCCCCCTGAAATTTCTATTGGGATAAATTTTTTCCTTAACTAATTTCATTTTGTTTAGAACTTCATATTAATTTTACTTCTATTTTTTCATTTCATTTATTTTAATATATTCCATTTATTTTATAGACTATAAAACAAAAAAATAAGTAATTTAGGTGAATTAGATTATGTGAGTGAATAACTGAGAAATCTCCTCAAGTGAGACGACCTCGGTCAGTTACTATGTTGCACTAGGAAAATAAAATTTCTTTTGCCACGCCATATGACAAGAATTCGTCAAATCCCAAGGCCCAGTATAGAAAGTGTTGGCTAATCACTCCCTCATATCTACACCATGAGGTTCTAACAGTCCTACTCCATCTACCTTAACATCCCCAAATAAAAAAGGACACTCCAAAAGCTAGATCCTATATGGGAAATCTTCTCTAATGATATTATTTCATGAACTATAATGGTTTAAACCCAAAATTTTTACCCGAGCTGACTGCGACAAGCCCAGAAGGGCATTTCCAATCCCCATGAGCTGGAAACTAGTGCCAGACATCAACAAAGAAACCAAGGGAACAATTTATCCCAATAGAAATAAATAAACTGAGAAATGAAGAAAAACAAATCATTCCAATATATATAAAAATATCTAAACTAAGAATACTTTATACATACACTAAAAATAAAACAACTGAAAATAAAATCCAAACTACACCTAAGGACCAAAAAACTTTATGTGACCCTGAGGGTTAATCTCTGATACCAAATCCATCCATAGCCCACAATTAAATAAACCAAGATAAAACCTACAACAAAATATAAAAACAATAAAGAACTATAGGTATGAGTATTAAATCTTAGTAGGAAAGCACAAAGAATCCATTCCTTATAAACACCCTTTAAAATAATGAAACATCAAATTCATGTTTGAAATAATATATATAAAATTAACCATTTCCACAAATTTTATTCTTTAAAACAAAACATGGTCCATTTACATCTTTACCATTTTAAATCTAGCTTCCTATTTCCAAGAAGAAAACATTGAAATTTTCAAGTAGGAAAGTTATTCTTTCATTACAAAAATAGAACATGAGAGTATAAAACATTTTCAAATGGAAAAAATATTTTCCATAAATCTTTGAAAATCTAACACAGAACCTTCATTCAATAAGTACCCCATGAAAGTAATCTATATTTTTTATTAGATAATAAGATATATATAAATAAGAATACAAGGATGGTTAAATAACAACACAACTCAATCATCTACTGTAATAATCTAAGTGCCAATAGACATGGGTGGAACAAAGGAGGTCATGAACAATCTAGAACATACTAATAAATGTTGAATCATCTCATAAAGTGTACCTCACTCAATTAAATCAAATATTCCAACATTCTTGACACACCCCACATGGTATAGAACAAGGGTCACTACACCATACATATAAACTCTATATATCCCCATGCTATGGGGTAATTTCTCATTCGTAACCTAACTTGTGAATTAATTGTACTTAGAAATTTCAATTGCTATTCTAGGTTCTTAATATAAAGAGTATAGAAGATGGTGAGACAACTAATGCCAAACAAGCATGGAATCACATACACATATATAATAATTACATAACATCCATCACCCAAGTCACCCCACTGATAAATCCCTTGAATTTCAACTGATTGCTCCAAAAGTAAATGGGTAACGAGGACTTCACAATGAGGACACCCCATCCATTCACATAACCAAGGAATGAATATTATCCAAGAAGAGTTTTAATAATAAACAATTTCACTATTTCTACAAAATTACCAAATGGGCCTCAAGAATTCTTTAATAAACCATTACTTTTTCAAGAACCAAAATCACCTTTCCAAAAAGGTACAAATACACCATTTTTCATATGCCAATCATTCATAAAATTATACTTGTTCACTCAAGACACATTTTCATACCAAATCCTCTTTCATTAAAATTATAAATGACCACACATCATCATCACATGTCAAACAATTTTCCAAAGTATGAAACATCCACCTCTTCCAAACCTAAACTATTTAGAAAACCCATTTATGAAACTTGGACCATATTTTCAAATTCTAAAAATTCATTTACAAAGTCCAACTAGACATTTCATAAAATAATTTGTCTACAAAATTTAACAAAACAAATTCATTTATCACAAAAAGGATGAAATCACCACTTTTCAAACCCCTAAAATATTCTAGGGATCACACATCACTATTTAATACAAGGACAGGGAAAAAATCCATAAACCAATAATTATTAAATTATAAAGGCACGTGAAAAGGGAAACCTACCTCAAACTCATGACATTTCAATAAATAACACTCGAAAAAACCTCGGAAAGGTTCCAAGAGACAAGAAAAACCAAGAGAAACCCTAAATAAGAAAAACCCCCAACATAAATCTTGGGGAATTCTGAACCCTATGCCAAAGATACCATAGGAGAATAAGAACTCAAAATAAAATGGAAGGAGAAAGAAGAGGGAGAAGAGAAGAGTGGATTACCATAAGAAATGACCCTCGAAACTTGAATAAAACCTTAAATACAGACCATGGGAGAGGAGTGGAGGCTTATAGAGAAATGGAGGGGGATCTTTAGGGTCTCAAAAAATAGAGGTATCATAGGGGAGGTGCTTTGCCTTAAAAATTCCAACAGGGTAGAAATATAATTTAATAAATTATATGATCTAGGAAGCTCACACTGTTTGGCCCCATGGTTTACCATACGGTGTTGTAAAGGTATTCCCCTCACTAGACACACCTAAACACCTTAATGGTTTGAAAACAATGCACCAACCATAAATAATGGTTCTTTCACAAGATAGTGGATTTACGCATGGTTTAATCATGCTATGAATAACTGTACACAAGCTATTTTCTATACCTCGACCTCCAACACTTGACCTATACGATTTCCAAGAGAAGGTTTCACAGTTTTCCCAAACCATGTGGAGATTTTTCATCAAGAGAAAAACACCCCAAAACTAAAAAATTAAAATCATCACACCCAAAACTCAAGAGAAAAAACCTAAGCCAATAGATAAACTAGAATAGAGATCAAAAATATAAATTTGGTTGTGGAAGATGTTTCTGACATCATGTTTTATGTTTTTTCCACATTTTTATGTTTTCTTTATTTTATCATCATATATCATGCCTCATTGTCCCCGATTAAGATTATCACCAATCTTATGTTACTTGGATATTATTTTTGGATCACATGTACTACTACACCTTATTATAAGCATTATTCAATCCCTTACTAGACTTTATATCTCTCATTTATTATGTACATCCCTAGGTTATCCCATTCAATTTTAGAAGAATAAAGAGAATATAAGGGAATGTTATAGAGTTTATGTTTATGTCATTATAAATCATTTAAATTTTTATTTTATATATTTTTTTCCCAAATTAACTAGGAATAAAGATGTTATGGGGTTTTATTATGTGTATCTTTAAGAAATAAATCTAGAATTTAAGGGTATTAAAATATGAGTTATCATAGTTTTAATTAGAGGAATGTTTAGTTATTTTTGTGATTAGGGTTAGAGATATAGAGTGAAACCCTTAGTTATTTGATGAAACATAGGAAAACATTCCACAAATTTGGTAAAGTTTAGTGTAAATGGTTTCCAAGAAAATACACCCCTTTCTGGATACTATTATTTAATGTGGCGCTGAAACAGTTGTACATAGGTGTAAAACCCTAAAAAGGGTGCATTGATATAGAATCAATTGTCACCTAGTGCATGAAAAATGGCCTTGATGCACATCTAGTTTGACACTCCCATGCGATATAATTTGGTAAATTCAGAACCTCATTATAAACCATTGTTAAGTGAAAAAATTCCGAAAAAATTTTATATTACAAAATAGATCATAGATGACATATATTGAAACCTAAAAAATCATAGGTTAAAGAATATATTTAATTTCTGATTTATCCCCTTAATGTTAATGTTTTTTCTTTTATGTGTTTAGTAGTTTAAAAATTATCATCCCGAAGTCTATTTTGGATAATGTGAATGATTAAAACTAGATGTGTAGCCTAGGTCATCACTTTTCCTAGAACAAATAAATTATTTATAAACGATACTTAATATTAGTTTAGTAGTGAGTAGTAGTTAATTCACTGGAAATTACTTCTATAGAAGGTGTGTTTTGTGTGACCAATTTAATAAATTAAATTAGAAACAAGAAACAAAAGAAGAAAAGTGGGTGAAAAAGTGGTGATGAGGTTAACAGAATAAATAAAGTGGTACATGAAATATAATAATGAATAAAGATAGAGGGAAAGAAAAGAGAACAAATAAATTTAGATAACTTCAAGGACAAGAGTAGTGGAAATTTGATGTTTGGATAGTTTATTTTGATAAGTGTTTTTTTATTTTATTTTCTCACTCAAGGAAAGTCACTAAAGGTCCTATAAAAATAGATTCTAATTCTCTCAAGTGGCGAGTATATAGTTGAATGAAACCTTTATATTATTAGGTAAATACCTTTTTACCGACTTGTTAAGGAAACATGGCGAACCTACCTTGTTTTTTCCTATCCTATAATCATATGGACTTCTAGATGAAAAGTAATTAATGATACCAATAAATGAAATATAACCTGCTGGTTTTGGATAGTTGTGGGTCATAAATTACTCAACCGATGAGAAAATGGTGGACTCCTATAGTTACTAACACCTTGGTGAGGTAAAAAACATACCAAATAGCTCAACCATATTCCCCCATATATAATTTATTCAAAAATATCAACAAATTTATTCAATTTATTCAAATTGTGTTTTATAAATAGTGTGGAAAAAAGAAAAAAGTAAACACAAAGAACACCCGCACAAGGGATTTAAGATAACAACAAATATGTACCACTCAATCTTATTATTCTTCATTCTCTTTGGGTGTTCTCTAATATCCAACTCTACCCACAACTCTCCCCCACCATGTCATCATGCCTTATGGTATATATGTTTTCTACCCACTTATTTATTTTAGAGAGAAACAACTTCTTGATAGTGGTACACCAACTTTCACCTGCCTTATAAAAACTATCACAGGTCACCACATGATGGTTTGAATGGTAAGAGTTACATATTTTTAGGGAGCATGAATATCAAATGAATAATTAATATATCTAATTTGGCCATGTAAACAATTAGATCAATATATATGATTTGGTTTAACTAGAAATTTGTATTGACGTATATTATTTCCCATGTAGACGATTCCCACATATCTATTTAGAATGATGTAGTTATTTCTCCATGTAGGTTAATATGGTTCTTTTATCCATTTTTTGGTGTTGGAAACTTTCAATGTAGTTGATTCCTTATACATTGTTGATTACTTTCACACTATTGAATCCATGCATATCTATTTCATATAGTTTTTTGGTCTTCAGATAGCTAATATTGACATACCCAAATCCCTTCATGTAGCTGATTGAGCCTATATAGGAAATTGTTGATGTTATCATTTGATATTCATATATATAAATCTACAAAAATCATTTATTGACTTAGGTTATTCTCCCAAATTATGTGATTTCCCATGTAGATGACTCACCCGCGTAACTAATTTGACCCTTTGTAGGAAATTCTATCACTAAATTCAAATCTTCGCATACCAAAGGAATTTCTGTTTGAGAAAAAAATATTATCATGGTTATTTTATTCACTAAATACTAGAATAAACTTTCTATAGGAATTTCAATCTAGATATCAACCTATATCATTCAAAAATGGCATCTAGTGAATATGGGAGGAGTGACATTGACTAGAAGCAGGATATGTAGGATCTTCATGGAACATATCACATTACAAAACATTTTAATGCAGGAATTAGTATATATTGGGTTATAGATTTCTTTAAATAGGGACCCACATTAAAAGAGGTGGTAGAGGATTTACACTCACCGGTATCTACAAGACCATCAAAATCAGCCACAATAACATGCATCCGTATGTCTAGATGGTCATGGAGTGGCGAATTTGACATCCTTCAGTTTCAAATTCAGATATGAGGAACTCAATCTAAAAGTATTCATGGAAACTTCCAATATGCATATAATCCAAATGATATATCTTGACACATGAATGTACTAGTTTTTCTCTTTATTGTTTTTATTATATAGAAATTTCCATCTGCTTTCAATTTCTTCCCAATAATTAATTATTTTTCTAAATTGACATGGTAAAATTATAACTACAGCAGATCAGAAAAATTTATCACCCAAAAATATAAATTGCATTACAAAATTCAAATAATAACAGATTTATACCAAATTGGAAAATTCTCCCTTATAATCTCAATACAGTTGTAGTTTCACATTTAATTCATAAAAATAGATGTCACAAAATGTAAAAGAATGGTCCCACATCAAACTCCCTAACAAATAAAATATTTCACTCCAAGGTAATTATATAATTTAAATTGTTCTTTAACAAAGGCTTTAGGTTCAATGAATTCAATCTATATATAAGAGAACCAAATCATCCATTACCTGATATTTTCATTACTTCTATGTGAGTTCATCGCACTGCCCACCTTCAATACAAACTCAGGTCCTAGTTCTAGGACTGAAGAATAAATTAACCCATGGGGAATTAGATCTATCATTAAATGAACAAAAATTTTCACTCTCCCCTAGGTTCCTCAAACCAAAAATTCACTTTCTACTTTTTTGATACAACTCAAAATATTTCTTATAAATTTGTTTCCCCCTTTTTTATTTGGGTTTAATATTCCCTTAATTATCATGAGATCATTTTTGAGAAGGAAACATTATTTTAATTTTTCCGAACTATGAATTTTTGGAAATCACTATGCATAACAGTTATTGATTTTTATTTATTTACAAAATCAAACCCTGTAAAATTTTCTCAGATACACACCATGGGATCCCAATTTTAGATTTTACTCTATATTCAAAGGATTTATAATAATTATCTATTGGTTTACACCCCTAAGGTGTTCCATGTTATCCAAGATACATAGCTATGTTCAAGATCAATTTTAATATTCCTCAAGTTAAAATTATAATTCCACAAGGGTATAGCCTATCTAACATCCTTTCCATAGTCTATTAAGAAAGAGTTCATAAAGTAAATAAAAAAAACAATCAATAATCACTAAATCATTAAAACCTTTTACCCAATGAAATCCTCCAAATATGTCATGTAATATTTCCATATGAATTTTTTTTGATTTTTTATTACTCAAACATAGTGACACCTAAAATATCTATTTACATAGGAAAAAAATTATTTGAATTTATCAAAATTAAATTCAATTTGAAAAATATATGGGGTGTTTTTATGTTTCATAACTAAAGAACAACTAAGGTAGAAGGATAATTCCCCTCCCCCACACTATGAACCCAAAACTTTCCCCATTGTTGAGTCTTAAGTTTGTAAATAGTAAATAACTAGAGTAATATAACAAACCAATACTGAAAATAATTAAAAGAGGTTTTTATGATAGATTAAAAATAGTACCATTACTACATTTCCAATTAGTTGTGAAAACAACTTTGGTATTGAAAGTTCATGATTTTTATTTTCATAATGAAATTAAAATAAATTCTCATGTTATTTAAAATAGAGAATGATAGAAAATAAAGTAGAAGAATTTTTTATAGAAAAATAGAAATAATCCCCACACTTTGTTTCCATCAACAGGAAGAAATAAATAGGTTTAATTAAAACTAACACTTCCTTGAAATAGAGCAGGATTCTCAGAGATTTTCCAAGGAATACTTCTGGCCTCTTCAAGATATAGATTCATGTGAATAAAAAGTTAACATCTGTAGAAGTTGAGGGAAAAATTTAATACAATTTAACAGTAAAAAACTGAATGTAAAATAATCTAAAATAATGAAAATAAAAATGGAACCAAATTTTGACTCCCATGAAGCACTAAGTTTAGAGTTTTTAGTTGTAAATTAAAAGTTATTCAATCCTCAAGAGAGAAGATGGCAGCCACACACTTTGAATGTACATAAAAATAATGATGTACTCATTCTAATTTGACAAGAAATGGATGGTTATCATGTATGATTAACTCCAATACTCCATTTACCAATAGTACTAAAATATGAATGGGACTAACCATTTGAATCAGATCTTACCAGGAAATAAATTCGTCCTAGAATTGAAGATAAGAACCTTTTCCCCTATTGAAAGTTTATATTTTAAATCAGATAATCATGGAAATATTTTTTAATTTATTTATAAATCCTATAATTGTTATAAAATTCTCCCCAAATTTCATTGAACTAACTTAATTCAAGTAGTTATACTTCCCTAATATATTTAAAATCAAAATTTAGAGATTTAACTAAACAAAAAGATTTATGTCGTATCTTCATAGGCATGTGATAAGACTTTCCAAAGGTAATATGATATGGAGTCATGCCTACAGGTGTTTCTAATGTAGTCTGATAAGCCCATAGTATATAATCTAACTTTAAGGACAAATCATTCCTTGAGCTATTAATAGTCATATATAATATTTTTTTATCTCCCTATTAAAGACATATTTTGACCACTAGATTGGGGATGATATGGTGTTCCTATCATGTGTACATAACCATAATTTTCCATTAAATATTTGATCTTATAGTTCTTAAAGATAGTCCCATTATTAGTGATTAAAGACTATGGAACCCCAAACCAATAAAAGAAGTTCATTAAAAAAATGATCACATTATTGGATTGATTATTTAGAATCAAATTTTCCTTAACCAAATTGAAATATGATCATCCAAAACCAAAATTTATTCATTTACATTTGAATAAGGAAATAGGACCATGAGGTCCCTTCCCCCCAAAAAAAATATTTCCACTTCCAAAATTCCCTTCTCAGGTAGATCTTTCTTCTTACCCATGTCACCAATTCCATGACATTTATTACATCCTAAAACTAGAATTTGAGAATCCTTACCAGTGTAGGACAGTAAAATCTATATTATAGAATATTTTGAGAATTTCTCTCACTACCATGGTGTCCGCCACATGAAGAAGAAGGAAACCTCTCTAAAATGTGAAACATTTCCTCATTAGGAAAATATATTCACACTATTCCATCAAAAAACATATTTAAAAAAATAGGTTCATCCCCAAAAAAGTATTCAAGGCCCAAAATAAACTTCTTGTTTCTATTTTGAAAAAGTCTATAGGTATAATTCCAACAGTAATAAAGTAAACAAATTTAGTAAACCATAGATCAATCCTTTGTGAAATAGTGAAATGTTTTTCATCTAGAAAAGAAGAGTTTATCTCCCCCAGATGTTTATTTAGGGTATTATGAAGCCGAGAAAAATGATAATCCATACTTTTTTAGAACCATGTCGGTACTTGATAACTAAATCATATTATTGAAGCAATAAAACTCATCTCATTTTTCTAGGTTTTGTTTCATTTTTATAAAATAGACACTTAAGGGATGAATGATCAGAAAAAAATGACTTTGGATCCAGTCATATAATACCTAAAAGGGAAAAAACCACTGCTAAAAGTTCCTTATCTATTATGGTATAACACTTTTGAGCCTCATTATGAAATATTCTAGCATAATATATAGCATAAAACTTATTCTCTATCCTTAGCCTAAAATTTCTCAAACTGCATTGTTACTAACATCACACAAGACTTCATAAGGGATCCCCAGTCTGGGGTATTGATAATGGGTGAAGATATAAGATTTTACTTAATAAAATTAAAACAATTCAAACACTTCTCATAAAATAGGAATGTGTGTACTTAACAAGAATGAATAAAAGTGGTTTAGTGATATGCTAGAAGTCCTTTCTGACTCTCTTATAAAATCTAGCATATCCTAGAGAACTTACAATACCCTTTACATTATTAGGTTTTCACAACTTTTGAATGACATTAATTCATGAAGTATAAACATATAGAACATTCTTGGAAACATTGTATCCCAAAACACTGCCTGGAGTTTCAATGAGTTGGAATTTTTACCAATTTAATACATGGTTTGTCAATTAAAATCTTTATAAATAAAATTTTGGAAGCTTTAAACAGTTTTAAAATTTAGATCCCATAATAGAAAATTCATCCATGAATGCTTCGACATATCTCTCAATCATATCATAAAAAATAGACATTATACACTGTTGAAATGTAGTTAGAGCACCATAAAAATTGAATGGCATCCATATATAAGAAAATATCCCAAATTATTAGATGAATATAGTTTCTTTTAGTTCTTATATGTAATGAGAACTTGATTATACCCAGAAAACCATCCAAGAAGTATTAAATTTATTCCCAACTACCATATCCATCGTTTGATCTAAAAATGGAATTAGAAAATGATCATTTCTAGTAGT
Organism: Viscum album; assembly: GCA_963277665.1. Taxonomy (NCBI): domain Eukaryota; kingdom Viridiplantae; phylum Streptophyta; class Magnoliopsida; order Santalales; family Viscaceae; genus Viscum; species Viscum album. The sequence goes on along the minus strand of OY728145.1, from coordinate 1,183,501,527 downwards.
AGAGTAAATTTTTCAATAGTTTATGTGGACCCTCCATCGATGTATCATTGGAATTTGGATCAATTCATTCTTCTCATTACTGGTCACAGTGACTCCAATATTCATAAGGACTACATGAATGGGGTTTACCCAAGGGCCATCTAAAATAGGAAATATTATTCAATCACCATGTAGTTGAGTCACATCTTCTCAGTCAACCTCTATTATGTTTGGATTGGGCCTTCTCTGAGCTTCCACCCTTGGTCTATAGTGTATTTCCATGGTAATTGTTTGCATGAAAAATGATGAAATGATACCCTTGATATAAGCAATAGACTAACCAATAATAGATTTAAACTTCCTCATAAGATCATGTAGTTTTCCTCTTGACATCCCTATAGTGTAGAATAGATGATGACTGGAAAAGTTGACTCTTCCCTATAAAAAACATACATCACATGAACTAATTGAGGTTTTTGTTCTACTGTGGGAGGGGCTAGGATTAAAGGAAGACACCTAGGTTTTAGGGGTCCATGATCATCACGTTTTCACTTAACAAATAAAGTGTAGAAAGATTTTTGTCAATCACCATTAGTTCCATACAACCATTCACTAGAAGGAGGTTCTTCAAGTGAGGTCAAAATATGATCTTCAATAAATTCATCTATATGGGAGATGATTTATCTTTCTAACTCATCTAGAGGATAATTATCCTTGAGAGAACTAACTCCCATACAAGTTTCTATACGTAAATTAGGGTTGTCATTGATTTATTAGCATGATATGGTCCTGGGTAGGTTCTTTAGTCTTTTTGAAAACAATAAATACCTATGTCTAGTTAATAAGGTTGAAAATCAGTTTTCATTTTGAAATATTAATGATAACCCAGTGGGAGGAAAAGTTATTCTATTAATAATAGTGTCAACTTGATTACATTCCATATGAAAAATGAAAAAGTTATCAAGAAAAAAGAGTTCAGTCACTCCAACAATAAAGTAATATACCCTACAAAATGGGTGGGTAATAGATCGATCCACAAACTTCAAAACAAAATTAGTGGGTTACGGAACTCCAAGTCTTAATTTTTGGATCACGGATAGGAGAATAAAATTGATACTATCACTAATATCACATATCTAGTTAATCTGGGAAATTGCATCATAGAAAGTTCAAATAATAAAAAAACTCCCTAGATATTGTTGATTGGGAGGCATCCTATTTTGTATGACTGTACTATACACCCCTGAGTGATTATAGGTATAAAAATATTTTAAGGTTTTCTTACTTGACAAAATTTCTTAATAAATTTTAAATAATAAGAGATCTAAATGTTATCTTTAAGAAAAGGGAAATTTACATTCAATTTCTTGACTACCTTTATAAATTTAAACAATTAAAAATATTGATTTTTCTTCTAAACCCTTTGAGGGAAGGGAATATTTGGGTCAAAATTCCTCACTACTGTAGGAACCCTTTAAGATTCCTCTAAAATATTTTTCTTTCATTTAGTGTATTTTTTCAAGTATTACATTTCTAATTTTTTAGTAGGAATAATGGGAAATAACTGACATTTTGAAAGGCTATCCATATTTTTAGACTGGCTAGCATCCAATTTCTATTCCTCCGATTCAATAGGGTTTTAATGGGGATCTGATTTATGATATTTTTTTGATTTATTTAAATGTTTTGAGACCACTCCTATGAGTGAATACCATGAAATAATCTTTAGTATATGACTCATTAATGTTGTGCATCTTTCCTTTACCATTGACCCTTGAATTCATGACTAACTATCCAACTTGAAACTATAGGTTTTTAAATCGAGATTATTGACATGAATTTTGAAAACAACTCTTCCTTTTTTCCATCAAATTGACCCATAAAATTTTGGAACATCCCTTTAACATCATCTTGTGAACTCGAAGGATTATCCCTTGGTTGAGATTGAAACTAATGTCTATTTTATTGAAAAGTAGGGGAACATGAGGTCTTATCAACACTTTCTACCTCCATGAAAGGTTTGGATGGTTCTAATAGCCTTGTTTACATTTATTTAAAAAAGTACCATCTCTCAATTTTGACCCAGGGACATAGCTGGCATAGTTATCATTTTTAAGGACTTGGGTCTGCATATCAAAGTTCAGTAATAAGATCTTTCAATGGGTAAAGATCCCACATTGAAGAAATTTGTCCCTTATAGTATATTGATAATTTTCACTTTAAACTCTTGATGATTTTTCTTCAGCTTTATAGGTATGTTTTATTTCATTCCTAACAATGGCGCTCCTTCAAGAACATTTATGCTATAAATTCTGTGCCAATTTTTGGAAAATAAGCTTGATCTATTCAACTGTTTTGTTAGAGTAATCTCTTCTAGATGACAGGTCAACTAAGGTTTGGTGATACAGTATAAGACAGTTATAGAAGGTATCCATAAAGAATTGGTGTGGACATTGATGGTTGTGAAACTATCTAAGAATCTATTTTAACCAATCCCAATATTCATGGAATAATTCAATTTCTTATTGTAAAAAACAAGTGATTTTATTAATAATTTAAAAAATAATTCTCCTTGGGTATAAAGTCATGACAAAGGTGTTGTATAGATTGTCCCATTTAAAAATAATGTCTTTATATAATTGTTGGAACCAAAAATTTGTATTACTTTTCAAAAAATGGAAAAAATATCAACTTCAATTCTGATTCACTCATTCCTCTAAGTGGAAACTGCTACACAATTCCATAGAAATATCTGATTAAATCCAGTGAATCCTCATTGTGAAGTTCATGGTAAGATGTTATCATAGAGAGGTGAGATTTCTAAATCTCATAGTATTTTGATCTTGTGGTCAACCTAATGCATGAAATATTATTTGACATTATAGGAACATGAAACTCTCTAAGCCTCAATCTATCCCTTATTACATTTCTAATTGGGGTCGGGTTGACATTTTACTCATGGATGATATTTTGATTTTTTTATTGAAAATATTTTCCTATGGATTTTAAATTTCATATTTATTATTAATTTTTAAATCCGTAAGATGTTTGTTAATTCGAGGAGTGAATTATTATAGGTATTTATACAATGACCAATTTTTCATTTACTTACATTTAAAAACTAAAGAAATGTTTTTGTCCTTCCCTCTTTTGTTTTAAGTGACCTTACCAAAAAATATTTCCAAAATTTATCTATGAGACTTAGCTTTTTACTAAGAATGAGACAAATTGATTATTTTAATAACCTACTTAGTACTTATGTAGTGGTGAGTAGGGGTTAATCCATAGGGATGTAATTCCATATTAGGTGTATTGTGTGAAACCAAGTGAAGACAAGAAATAAAAAAAGAAACAAAGGAGAAAAGTGGGTGTAAAATTTGTGAAAATGTTGATTTTTTGAAGACTAAGGTATTTTAAATAGAATAAGGTATATGGAAAGAGTAAATGAAAATAGAATAAAAACAATTGGGGAACTTCAAGGATAAGTGCAGAGGAAATGGTTGGTTGTATATCTTATTTTAATAAGTATTTATATTTATTTTATTTTCTCTAAGTAATGGTTGGTCACTAGAGGAACTAGAAAAATGGATGCCTAATTCTCTATAGTGTATAGTCTATAGGTGAAAGGATCCTTCAACTTCTCAGCTAGTGACCTCTTTACAAGATCCTTAAAGATACTTGATAACCCACCATTGTGTGGAAAATCCTCAACTCAGATATAATTCTATATAAAAAGTAATTAATGATAATAAAAATAAAAATAACTCTCAGTTTTTTTTGTTAGTTGGGGTTCATAAATTACTAGACCAGTGAGAAAAAGGTGGATTACTATAATTACTAACACCTGGGTGAAGTATTAAAACAATATAACCATTTCAATCACTTTCCCCCTTGTATAATTTATAAAACCATCTCAAAAAAGATATTCAATGTATTTAAAAAGAGTTTTTGAAACATAGAGTCGAAAGAAAATAGTCAAAAAAAGAATACCCCCATAAGAGATTCAAAATAAAAATAAAACTATACTACTCTATATTCTTCCTCATCATTCACCATGAGTGTTATCCTCCTTCCACCTCTACCCACATGTCTCTCCCTCAATGTCATCATGCCTTATAGAATATATATTTTTATCCCTATTTCTTTATTTCTAATAGTAATTTCTTTTCGATAGTGGTACAACAACTCCCACTAGCCTCATCAAAACTGCTATTGGCTGCCTCATACAAGTTTGAATGTTAAGATTTCCAATTGGCCAACAAATGTGACTCTCTTCTGCATGAGTGACATAACTGATTTTTACACATAACCAATTGGATTGAAATAAGTGATTTTTTTCTACATATCCATTTATAGTGACATATACAATTTCCCAAATAGCCAATTCCCACATAACCAATCCCCATGTATCTATCTAGGATGACGTAGTATTTTCTACTTGTATCAGAATATGTCTTACATAGCCATTTTTTTATTTAGGAAAATATCCCTATAGTAAATCCCTTCAATGTAGCAGATCTATTTAAATTAGATGATCCCTTTCATGTAGAACAACACCCATGTAGACATTTTACATAGTCATTTACTCTTCACATAGCTGATTCAGACATATCCAAATCCTTTCACATATCCAATTGGGCCTACGTAGTAGATTCATGATATAAAAATTTGAGATTCACATAGATGAATATATATATATCCTATATCAACATAGGGGATTCACCTAGTGTATGTGATTTACCATATAACTGACTAGCCCAAGCAACAAAATTTGACTCTTCTTATGAAATTATACCACGGAATTTAAATTTTGATATATAGGAGGCACTGCAGTTAGAGAAGAAAATATTCTCAGTGATATTTTATTTAATCAATCCTAAAATACACACCCTCCATAATTTTCCATTTATATTGAAACCTCCATCCTTCAAAAATGGTGCCATCGAATGTGGGAGGAGTGTTGTGAATAACTAGAAAAATATATTGTATCTTTAGTGGATTAACTCACATTACAACGCTTTTTATCACATACCTTGGAATATCTCGTGTGGAAACTTAAGTTAAATGGGTACCCCCACGTTAAAATAAGAAAAATATGATTCCTCATCCTCATCATCTATATTCCCTTCACAATCTGCTATGACAACTTGCATCTATAAGTCAATATTAGAAGGGAGTGGCATGCTAGCAACCTTTAACTGCAAATTCAGCTCTTGGGAAATCAACCTCAAGATATTCATGGGAAACTACCAACATGTAGATAATCCATATAATAAATATTCACACATGAATGCATCAATTATTATCGTCTCTATATTTCATATACATAAATTTCCATATACTAGGAAATTTTACCTAATAAATAAATTATTTTCCATAATATTCATGGTTAAATGTTAGCTATAGACACTAGATATAAGTTAGCACCCAAAAAATATATATTAATTATAAAGTTTAAAGAATAACATATTTTTTACAAATTTGAAAATTCTCTATTATAAACTCAATACAACAGTAAATACCCATTTAATTTACCAGAATATATGTGGTAAAATATGGATAAATAGTTCAACATCAAGAACTAGAATCAAATAGTGAAAGGTAGGATTATCATACATGGTTCTATGCATTCCTTCATATCACACATGTTTTGTAAAACTATTCAAATGTCACCTCAAATGATGGAAGTTGAGTTATTGGCGAAGAATAAAAATGGGTCCATTATTTCATCCCAACCATAAAACTAATCCGACATCCAAATTTTAGGGATATATTCTATAGAAAACCTTACGATACTCTCCTTAGTAGAATCTGATACTATTCTGGGAATGGAATGTCTTTCCCTATATACATCCAACATAAAATATCAAGAGAAGGAAATGACCTTCCCTATCATAGATCAACCTCAAATTATTTATAATTGTAAGGGGAATGATAAATCTTATTTGGTACCAGAATCTCAAACATTAATATTATTTTCTCATGATAAAGGGTATCTATCTCAAATTATTGATACTAAAAAAAGCAATCCTTGAAGACTTTCCCATTATAATGGAATTCAGTTATGTGTTTCCTAATGGACTATCTAGTATTCTTACAAACTGTGAGGTTTAGTTCTTAATTGATCTCATACCCATAGCTTTGCAAATATCCATGAATCCTTATATAATGGACTTTGTATAAATTTAGTAGGTAAATAAACAATTAAAAGGGAATCTAGATAAAGTCTTTATATGCCAAGTGCTTCAACTTGGAGTGAACAAATTATCTTAATCAAGAAGAAGGATAGGTCAATTCCCTTCTTTATTGATTATTCCATTCTCAACAAGATCATGACAATGAAAAAGTTTTATCTACCATGGATTAATGAATTTTTTGATCAGATATGTGGACCCCAATACTAGTTAAAGTTATATCTTAGATCAGAACACTATCAAGTAGTGGTGAAGATTAAGGATATCCCCAAGACTACTATTGATACAAAGTATGATCATAATTAGTTCATAGTGTTTCCATTTAGACTCACTAATTCTCCAGTAATCTTTATGTTCAAAATGAATAGTCTTTATGGATTACCTCAACCATTTTTTTATTGTATTTATTGATTATATTCTTATATCTCCAAAAGAAAGGAGGGACATGAGAATTATTCAAATTATATATTCAATTAATTAATGAAGGAAAATGTATATGCAATGTATATTAAATGTAGGTTTTGGTTGGAGAAGGGAAATTTCGTTGGTCTTGTAACCACCGATAAAGGGATATTTATGGATCCATAAAAATGGAGGCAATAGAAAGATGACCCAGATCAACATCTATGATATAAATCTATAGTTTCTATGGATTAGATGGGTATCATATTAGAATTGATAGTAAATTTTCAGGATTATCATGCCCACTAACCAATATTACTTGGAAGGGCTTCAAGTTCTTCTATACTGATGAATATGAAAAAATATTTAAAGAGATGAAAAATAGGCTAATCACTACACATGTGCTTACATTACCCACTATTGGGGAAGTATTTGTGATCTATAAATATGTATTTAAAACGTGACTGGGTTGTTCACTCATTAAAAATTAAAAATTGATAGCCTATGCCTCCTCCTAATATATTATCCATGAGAATAAGTATCCAAACCATGATCTATAAATGGATACAATGATCTTCACATTTAATATTTAGTGAAATTATCTATACAGGGAGAAGTGTGACATATATAAAAATCATAAAAGCCCTAAGAATATATTTACATAAATGAAGCATAATATGAACCAAAGAATGTGGTTATAGATGATCAAGGATTGTGAATTTTTAATAAATTACTATCCTTGGATGGAAAACAAATTAGACGATTCTATAAGTAGAAAATATACCGCAAATTTATCCATTATGAGGATTAAAATGGACCCAATATTCCTAGACATAAAAAACGTCGATATGGGAATAATAAAAGGATCTTCATCCTACTAGGATCAAATAACTACTCAACCATATACTATTGATTGGATGAAGGAGGTATAGAAAGTTGATGAGTTTCTACTGAAGATGGTAGTGAATATTTTGGATTTTAACTTTATTAAATATAGTGTTTTATGTTCTAGAACCTGGATATGTGTCCCATAATAACTATAACTAAATTGTGAGATTTTGGATGATGTGAATATCTCATCCATCTCTATTCATCTGAAAATCACTAATATGTACAAATATTTGAAGTAAAACTTCTAGTGAGACAACTGAATATAGAGATCACAAAGTTTGTATCTCAATTGTTGGTACTACAACAAGCCACAGTGGAATGAAAAAATTCAAGGGTATGATGAAACCATTTCCCATAATAGTATGGAAATAAGATAACATAACCATGGATTTCATTGTAAGACTCATGAGGACACCTAAAGGAAATAACTCTATCTAGGTGGTACTTGATCACCTTATGAAGAAGTAACATTTCTTCTCCATTAAGAATGATTTATCTCTTGACCAAATCTATGGGATATATATAAGGTAAGTGTTAATACTTCATGGATTTCCATTATCTATTTTATTTAATTGATATTAATGGATTACATCACGGTTTTCTAGAATACTTTGGAACGAGTTGGATATAGAAATGACATTTTATACTGCTTATCAGGATCATATTGATGGTCAGTTTTAATAAGCCATTTAAAACTAGGGAAGATAGAATGATATTATGTTTAACGAATTTGAAAGGATGTTTGGGCCCACAAAATACCCTAATGGAGCTCTTATATAAAAATATATTTCTTTCCAGCATTCAAATGACACCTTATGCGGATTTTTAAGGGAATACGTGTTGGAATCTAACAAAACAGGATAAAGATTGAGAGTGAAAGCTGATGGGACCTGATCTTATTCATGAAATGATAGATAAGGTTCAAACCATTCAATATCATATGAAACCTATAAAAATTCAATAGAAAATATATGCATACAGTCATCAATTGAACCTAAAGTTTCATGTCAGAGATTAAAAGTTCCTCCATATATCTATATGGTAGAAATTCATTAGGTTTTGGAGGATGGGAAATCTTATTCCTAGATACATCGGTCACTTTGAGATCCCTGATCACATTGGAGTGATGTCTTATCAATTTTCACTCCTACATAACTTATCACAAGTTCATGATGTGTTCCATGTAAAAGTACATACCATACCCCTCACATTTACTGAATCTAGAGGTGGTACCATTATAGGATGATATTTCATATGAGGATTATCTTCTGAAGATCTTATATCATAAAGAAAACATTATATGAAATAAGTATGTTCACCTGGAAAAAGTGTTGTGGAAGAACCAAAAGATTAATGAAGAGAAATGGGAACTATAAGAGGTGATGAAATATAAGTACCCTCATATTGTTTAGTGAAATGTTATAGGGATAAAATTATTATGGGGGAATAATATAACATCCTAAACATTTATAAATGAAATTACTTTTATAAAATGAGAAAATCAATTATTAAGTAATGATGTTATAGAAAACACACAAACTACTTTGGTTATTTTGGACCATTATATGGTCTAGAAAATTTAAAAGAATCTTAAGAATCATAAACACTGATAATATATCCATTGTACAATGACCATTTAGATTAGTATATTATGTTCTATGATAAAGATTTTTCAACATAGACAAAGGAAGTGATGAACTTGACCAGTAAGATTATATCATATGAAGCCCATTTCTTAGAGCTTCGATAGGAGATAATATCACAAGGATTTTCCATTGACCAATCCAAAGAAGATATTTGATAGCTTAATCTTGATAGAAACTGTTTATGAGAGAAGTTAAAGTTTATCAAGATATTGACCCAAACCATGTTTTTCAAACCACCCTATGAAAATATTATCATCCCACACCTTACCCTTAAGAAATTCACTGGTGTAATAAAGGGATGTGTATCTAGAACAAAACAATAAGAAATTTTATATTTTTTATTTTAATAAAATATTTATTATATTTATCCCTTTCTAATATCACTTTTTATATTATTAAATAATGAGTTTTCTAAAATTAGATTATGATATCATGAAACACAAAATATATTTTTATAAAATACATTATTTCAATAAAGACACTATTTTGATGAATTTAGTAATTTTTGAAATAAATGATACTTTAATAAAATTTTATTATTAAAAAGCAATAAAATATAAATGATAAAATAATTTTACAAAGTCAAATGTAATTTTTATAAGGGTTAGAAAACTGTTATTAAAATACCCAATATTTTTCAATAAATATTTATTTTTATTTAAAAGTCTAAATTCTCAAATATATATAATTAGTTTTATAAAATAAGTATTATATTTGAAATCATCAGGTCAAAATCATCCAATGATGATTTTTTTCATAATTATCCAAGACAATTTAATTTTTATGTAAAAATTAAATATGGTATAAATATATGGTACAAATTATGGCATCATAATGAAACAATTGAGATATAATATATTCTATAAAGTTTATCCAAGACTAAATATATATTTCCCCTTTTAAATACTTTGTTTTTTAATTATATTATTAATTTTATAAACCCTTAATGAATCCTCCAAAACCTATATTATATTTTAAGATTTTAAAATAAATTCATTATAAACATGAATCAATTATACATCATCAATGGAATAATTTTTATGCATTAGGTTCATAGACTAATAAAATAATTTAAACCACTAATATTTAGTAGAAACCATGTGAAAACACCATGGGAAGATTTTGGGTTTTGATAACTTAATCATATAGATTCCAAAACCTAAGTTTGGTAATTAATAAGTAATTTCTATTTCTTTTGCAATAAAAACCCACATAATCTCTTAGTAGTATTCCCCCAAAACTTTGAGATTAAGAATTTACTCTACCCTTAACTCTCTAGATCCCTCCCATGGTTCCCCCAAGTTCTAAAGAAGCTCTTTCCAAGCTTTTAGAAGTTCTCTCTCAAGGTAAGGGACCATCTCCTTCCCCTCTTTATTTAAACATATTATTTATGGAATGCCTATGTGTTTTCCAATTTCAAATAGTTTATATCTATTTTTAATTATTCATATTACTATCCTTATGATTCCCATGTAATGTGATATCCATTTATATATCATTCAATCCTTCAATAAACCTTTATGTTCACCGATTATTTTGTTGAAATTGTTCTTTGATTTTCCATGCGAAACATTTATATAGTGAATAAACATCTTCATATCCAATAAAGGGTATTCAAATAGATAAAAAAATCCTTAATTTTTTGATATTTAAATACATGTAACCTGATATACTTTATCATTGGGTTAAAATTGATGAAATACTTCCTTATGTTATCTGATTCATGTGGCACACAAATGAATGTACGTGATATGAAATTGATTGGTGGGCCCAGGATTATACATAACACTAGTGTTTTTGTTAATTTTTTAATCACATGAGATTACATGTATAGTGGATAGGAGGTTATCTTGGGAACACAATTTAAAGTTGTCTTTTCAGTTATCCTTACATAAATTTAGGATTTTATGTTTTATGTTGTTTCCACATTCCTACATGTTCATTATATTATCTTGTTATATCATGCCACATTATTAAATATTATGATTATAACTCTTATTATATTATCTTTATATGACTCTTGGATAACATGTAATACTTCACCTAATGCTATGAATTTTTTATTTCCTTATTAGGCTTTATAGATCACCCATTACTTATGTACATCCCCAGATTATCCCATGTATTTTTAGAATAATAAAGATAATATAAGGGCATGTTATCGAGTTTAAGTTTACATCATTTTAATTTATTTCAATTTTTTATATTCTATACCTAAATACACAAAGAAACTAGTCCTAACAACCTTATAGGGCTGTATTAATTGTATTTTATTATAATAAATCCTGATTTAAATTGTATTAAATATAGATTGTCATAAGATTAAGAAGATATTAGAGATTAGAATGAACAAGGGCATTAGGGTAATTTTACATTTTAATAAGTTTATTTCAGGTCATACGGTTAAGAAACATGATAAAAAAACTATGTGCCAACCATGTGGTAGCCACGATACCTTGAAAACTAAGTTTCATAGTATCTTAGGAATAGACACTTGGTTTGACATACCATGATCAAACTATGAAAATCACCGTTGGAACCAACTAATCTATATCATACGATTACCATACGATTCATACTAAACATGCAACTAAACTTTTTACCAGGACTATTTTCCTTGAAACTCTATATTTTTAACCCCCAACTCTAAAAAAACCTTTAATATCTCAAAAGATATAAACCATTCTCAAAATTAAGCATTCATGTAACCCATATGGCATCAAAATAACCTTTATTTTAGAATACCACTCCCACATCTCCACTTGGATACACCCATATTTCCATTGAACCTTTACCAATGGATCTATCTTCTTATTTACAATCAATTCATTCCAACCCACTATACAAACCACACACTTCTAAAGTGATGTATCTTCCTTGAGCATAAGGTCGTCAATATTGATCGCATGGGAAGGGTTAAGAATGTATGTATGAATATGTGATACATTAAAAACATCATTAATAACATTTAAATAATAAGGAATATATAATAATTATGAAATTTTACCAATTCTCTTTGGGATCTCAAATGGTCCTATATACCTTGGTGATAATTTTCCATACCTTTGAATAAGATGGTGTCCTAATTTAGGGGTCACTTTCCAAAATACCAGATTTCTCACCTAAAAGTCTAACAGACAACGTTTATAGTCAGTATATGAGGACTTCCTACTATGAGAGGTTCACATCTAATTTTTGACGAACCTAACATTCTATGATGTATCCTACAATTGACTTGGATTGATAATCACTAACTCACTATCCTATAACTTACATAGAGGAAAATGGTATATCTGACCATATAAAGACTTGAGTGGATCCATATGAATTTAATCCTTATAATTATTTGTATAGAAAAACTCCATATACAAAAAATGGTTTTCCCATGAACCTCCAAAATCCATGATATATCCACAGATATTGTCCTATAATATACAAATAGTATTCTCAAACAACCTATCAATCCGTGGATGGTAAGTATTTCTAAAATGGACCTATATATAAAGAGACTTCTTCAAGGTTTTTTGTAAACATTATGTAAAGTTTAAAGTTTTATCCAAGACAATACATTGAGGCACAACATGCATGCATACTATATCTCACACATTTAGTTTTTCTATGCCATTAATAGAGAAAATTTCTCATATTGGTAGGAAATTTGAAACCTTAGTCAAGCAGTCCATAATAAACAATGGTAAATTATTAAATCAAGGAATACTCAGTAACCCTATTACAAAATCCATAGTCACATCATATTACTTCCACTCTAGGATGGCCTATTACTAAAGAAGACTAGTGGGCCACTGGTTCCCAGTCTTCAAACACTTATAGGTGGATCACCATGTAACATACCTAGAAATATCCCTCTCCATCTCAAAAAACCAATACCGCATGTAGATATCATGGTATATCTTTGTCAAAACTGGATGAATAACCTATATAAAGGAATATGATTCCCTCCCTAGATCTTCATGTGTACTCATAGGGACTACAAAAAACATTGAACCTAAATGATCTCATCATAACCAATGGAAAAATCTAGTGGTGTGTCCCCACTATATATACTATACCTCATCCCAAGATAGTTCAACTATGATTTGTGACTCCACTTAATACTATTAAAGAGTGAGGATTTGATGAATAAGGACATAAGTGTTTATCAACCTTGATACTTATGAACATCAATATGCATCTCTGCAAGTGAGCCATAATACACCACTCCCTTCTCTATTCCTATACCACCTAAGACTAATTATTCTTTATTATTGCATCAATAATGATTATTTCATTCCTATAAGTATATAAAAAAATTATGTTGAAGGACTATAAGTACTTGAACCACCTTCTCCATTGATGTTTCAAGTCATGCTATGAGAGAATTTTACATTAGATTATTATGGTATGTATATAATAAAAATACCGTGTATAAAATATAATGCCACCAACTCATTAGGGAATGCACCACTTCCTATTTGTTTTTATACTGAATGACATCAATAGTTTCCCATATAGTCCATACCTTATCCTGAATATAGTATGAGGTGTATCATAATGGATCACCATCAACTGATGGGAAAATAACCTCAAATAAATCTTCATAAACACATCTGATCCTCTAAGTTGATAAAATAAATCATCAATATGAGGAAATATATATTATTTCATGATAGTAATATGGTTTAAAATTTAATAATCCACAGACATCTTCAATGAAAAATCCCCCTTCTTAGAGAATAGGAGTGTGAAACCAAAAGGATATGTACTCATCCATATAAACCACTTCATCTCCATGTCTTCAAGCAGTGGCTTCACCATACCAATCTATATAAGAGTCATCCTATAAGGAAGAATGGATATAATATCTATTCCAATAATGATATTAATCAAGAAATCAATCTCACACTCAAGAATAAATCATAAAAAATAATTACTGAAAACTAAAAATGATCAACTGTAAAAGGAAAGTCCACCTGACATGTCTCCTCAAAATCTAAAATGAGACTAGAAACTTGGGCTTTTATCCCACCCAAATGCAGAAGTTTATTCCTCTCATGAACGTCCTATATATCCCATTCCACAACACACACATAATTGTCTCCCTAGTAATATGTATATGAACCTCATTGATGATAAAAATTGATATGAGAATGATATTAAACTTGGAATTCCACAAAAATTATTACATAAAAATTTATCATCTCAAATAAAAATTAATCCCAAAAATAACCTATAGTCATCAAACACCAAGGAACACTCTCGACACATTTAGATACTCATGGATAGTGTCCCCAAAAGCATATCAATCAAAATCAACCCATATAGGAACTCTATCAATAGTTATGATCTATAATAAATTGAGAATATATAAAATAATTTTATCCACTTGTATTGAATAAATTATTTTTAAATTATAAGTTACTTAAATCATACATCATAAGCAAAGTATTGGAACATCTTAAATACTAGAAGTAGTATCCATGACATGAAAATGGTTTTATCTTCAACCCTAAAACCCTACCTAACTCCTTGAAAATGTATTATTCTTCTTCCAAATACCCCCCATATCCCAAGGAACCATATCCACTACCCCAGCTTGAATGACCAATGTAACTCTAGCTACCCAACTACTGTGGTATACCTAGCCAAGCCATTAGATATTTTGGTTTCCTAGGTCCCCAAACACCATATCACTATTGATTTATCATGTAATACCATTGTAGGTTACTAATCCTTCCCTATATGTGTCATGAAACTGGTGGTCAACTACTCAGAGTGTGTACATTTTTTATCCTGCAACACTAGTATCACTTCAATGAACTGCATACCCAAGGATTAAGAGATGAACCTCCAATTTGGAAGCTATTTTAACAATTTACTTATAATCAACCACAAAATAAATTATTCTTAATAACCAACATCGCATTTCTAGACCCCCTATTTGAATCCAAATACCTTGATATTATGACCTCACTCAGGTTCCTTTATGTGATGAGGTCCTAATTCATGAATTCTACGAAAGTAGGTATGAAAAAAATATTTACACAGAACTATATCAAATTCCAAAACTGTTCTAAAAAACAACTTTCCCTAGAAACCTCATCTCCATATTGTATCTGGGTAAAACACTACAATTTAGTAAAATAAGAAACATAATACATAACTATCATTCCTCCCTAAATGAGGTGAATAAACTCTTAGATCATCTCTTCCCTTAAAGTGTTTTAAAAAAATTGATAAAAAACATAACTTGGATGTACATTGTAGAAAACCCAATGTGATAGTTCACTTGGACAAGAACACCCCACTAGTGCTTTTCTAGGATGAAAATCATGTAAACCACCAACTTCACCCTCCTATAAGGGGAAATCCTAAGAAGAAAATATTTATGTGGGTAAGGCCCAAATAAGACAATATCGTGATCATGGGATAATTTGGTCCATTATATAGGGAATCACTGTTGGTTCCCATGTGAAATTCTAGTGAGGATGTTGTTCCCTCTTTGGGGGGGGGGGGGTGGAACACATTATAACATTAGAGTTATAGGTGAACATAAAACCCCTTTATAATGTGTTGTAGATACCTGAAGCACAATATTTGTTTTCCAAAGGAGAGGCTTAGGTGCTTAATATTGTAATAAATCCATGGGGCTAAGGAAAATGTGTAAAATATCTTGATCATGGGATATAATAGTCCAATATAAATTGAATATTAGTTAGTTCCATATCTATGGGCCAATGAATATGTTGGTCCCTCCTTGGAGGGTGGTGGTGGGAGACATTCACACATTGGATGTGGAGGTGAATGAAGAATACCTTTATTAGGTGGTTTTTACACTAAACCATTGAAGAGAAATTTTTTAGAGAAGATTCTTAGTTCAATGAGTCTGAGAAAAAAAATCCATGTAGGTGAGTCTCAAAGAGGAAGATATCTTAATCATTGGTTTGATTTGGAAATTATAATTTAAGTGTTAAATGTATATGTTGAGTAATAGTAATGTTTTATATGATACTCTAATTTCTTGTACATTATGAATTTAGGAGTAAATGTATATAGGTATTGAGGAGTGGATATAGGTATTATATTAATAGGATTAATGAAATTGAAATGGGTTTATTCAAGCTTGCGTCATGTTCTGGAAGATTCTACCTAAGACATCTTCTCCTTGTTCTTTTGACTCAAGAGTTAATAGATAACCGTGGGAGTTGTGGAGAATACCACCTAAACATTAGAAGATTTAAGTCATCACCTTTATAGAGCATAGAGGAATGATTAATTTGTCTTCTTCTTAGGGATCTTTATTAAACATTTTTTTAAAGGCAGAATCTATGAAAATCATTAGTATAAGTCATACACACAAGTTATTCATTTTATTTATTTATGGTTTTGATTTTATAGCATGTAAATCTTGGTATAGGGTTTCTGGTTACCTCTTAATTCTTAAATAATTATTATTTTATTATTAGAAACCTATTATTTGTATTAATGATTATCTTGCTTCAAATGATTCAAAAAATCATGTTTAACATCATGAAGGATTTTATTTCATAATGGATATCATATGAAGAAATATTGATTTTCCATTGAATATTTTACATCATAATTGGTTTTATCAAATGTTATATTGAATTTAAACTATCCCTTATTTTTTTATATATTATTTTTTTAGGTTGTGAAAGGTTTAACTTATATGATATGAGATATCATAATATATGATCCAATGTAATTCAGTTGTTTTTGACATATATTAACATACTATATGGGGATTCTTCTTATATGAAGAGAAGATATGTATTTTTTTCAACCAAAAAATTGAGAGTCTCATCATTAATTAGAAATACCATATATCATAAAATATAATTCCCAAACATCGATGGATATTTCTTAGGCCACCTCATCCCTTATTAAAATTTACCATATATTTTTTGAACTATACTACATATTACAAAATAGGATATTATAAATAATGAAAGATAAAATTATCTTTTTTATCGGAGGATAAAAAATATCATTCTTAATCCACAATATAGTTTTTATACTATATCATAACTTATTATTTAGTGGATATCAAAAAATATAATATGTAGAACAATTTTATTTTTCTATTTTTTTCAAAAAATAATTTGAAACAACTCCGACTCCAGTAACCTGGAGCCAGTGCCTACTTTATTACATTGTCATAGATACAAGGGGTTAAATACTAAAGGAAAAAACCAATTTATAAGTATTGGAGAACC
The DNA here is from genome assembly GCA_963277665.1 of Viscum album. Taxonomy (NCBI): domain Eukaryota; kingdom Viridiplantae; phylum Streptophyta; class Magnoliopsida; order Santalales; family Viscaceae; genus Viscum; species Viscum album. The sequence goes on along the minus strand of OY728145.1, from coordinate 1,183,484,181 downwards.
AGATGCATACAAGATACCCATTTTAGATAGATAAATAGATTGTGAATCACAGTAATAGAAAACATTTGGCATCCTTAAACTTTGTCTAGAAACTCTTCTTCATATCCTGGGGAACTAAAACAAAATAATGGTGAGCTCAAATCCTCGGTACGGGTTACATACAAAAAAATCTATCAAGAATAAATAAGTCATAATCAATAGGGAAAGAAAAATAAATAAACAAACATGAAATTTAATCAATAACTTGACTATCATAATTGGATAATGCATAATCAATATGGTAAAGTAAATAAATAAAAACTCATGCAATTTAGTTAATAAAATGAGAATAAAATGAGTCTAGAGATAATATCATTAAGAAAATATCATGGATAATAATAATAACTCAATTATCAATCAAATAAATTATTTATTATTTGACTTCATGATCTCAATAATCATGATACCTCAACTTTCAAGACCTTCCACAAAGATAGTTTAAAACTACAAGTAATAACCCAACTGATTTGTCCAACTCATCTTTCTCATAAGACCTGTCAATGAATTGAGTTACTTTATATAACTAGGAAGCACATGGAAATGAATGTATAAAGCATTACCCATATATCTAATAATTATTTAATTCCTAAATCAATATTCTTTATTATCAAATATCTTTATTATGTAAAGGATTCGGATTTATCAAATTTTCACCAGTTAATCAAATAAAATTCAATGTGAACACCATATGTAAAAATGGTATAATTTTTAAGAAATAATATTATCCATCCTAATATAATATGTATACTTAATATAAATTTAATATATAATGAAACAAGATCATGAGAATGTGATTGTATTAAGAGAAAAAAAATAGTTAGAAATGAAAGTGAGATTGTAGAGTAATGGTTTACCTCTTTGGTACCTTTTAAATTATAACCCATTGAAAAATAAACAAGAAAAGAAACATTAATAATGATGAATAAATAGATTATTCAAGTTAAATATATCAAAAGGGCAGTATATACCCCATATAAAAGTGAACATGTGAATATTAACAAATAGGTCTCAATGAAATAGAAATTAAGATAAAATCCCTTAAAATTATCATACTATTGAAGTGAGGATTAATCTATGGATAGATTATGTGTATCAAATTTAAATCCGCACAAAAAAAGTGGAAATAAAACATAATATAATAAATATTCATTACACACATAATCTTACAATATCAAAGACAATGTAGAAGTAATATAACTCAATGAAAAGAAATTGAGTGACGAAATTATTAACCACTTCGTAATTATTAGATAAAATTATATGGGATTAAAAAAAATTAAATTTAAAATACCATGAATTATTAAGTAATCATGATATTAAAATTAAAATGGAGATTATATTAACATATAAAATAAATTAGGTTCATAACATTACAATATGACTTAAGGAAAGGAAATTGAGATGAAGTCCCTTACCTCATGCTTTCCTTTTGTTGAACATGATTTAAAATAATGTATAATGGTTTTAACTAACTTATTAATTAATAAAATATCCATAATAATATTTATAATATCATATATGAACCTATTATAACATTTTAATACATGTTTATTAATAATATTCCATTATTTTCATTGTTTTGGGTGTCAATTGCCTTACTTTCTCATGCATGATTTAATATGAAATTACCAGCTATTTTAAATATGATATAAATTAATCATATAAAAGATTATAATAATGTTATCTAAAACATATTTACTCTATATATAAATTATGAGAACCATTATTAAATGTTTGGTATGAAAAGTGAATTGTATCACATCGTGGAGACAGTAGACAGTACGTACGTTCGAGGGACCGTATCACTCCTATAACGGGTAAAGGGTAATGATATATATGATATATTAATGTTGCATAATTTATATCATGTAATATATATCATATATTTTAATTAAATTTATCCCCATTACCTCCCATGTAAAGTGTAAGTGAAAAAATTAATAACATCGATCTGTTATGGGGTACTCAACCGTACACATGAGCAATGTAATTATATTTTAAATGGCATGGAAATTATGAATATATGTGTGATATTATAAGTAAAATATTATAATATTATTATAAATATAAAATACATTTTTCAAATCCATCTTTATATCCATCCTTGAATGGCAGTGATGGAAAATAATTACATCGCATTGCTAAGCGCTAGTCCATCATACACAAAATTGATGGTTTCGTTTCAATTTTGATGGATGAGGATATGAATATAGTTTATAAACTTAACATAATAAAATTTCAGTTTATCAAATGTAATATGGTTATTATACAAACATATTTTAATAATTTATGAATTAGGTGGAAGAAGAAACAAAATAAAAATGCTCTCTTAAGAAAGTTACGTCTTCTTTCGAAAATGACTTTATGTTTTTCCAAAAAATCCTTTCTAGGCTGGATTTGTGATAAAAAAGTGATCTAGGATGTTTTTAGGGGATTAAGTATGTGATTTGGTCAGTTATTCATTACCTATGAAAGTGAGGATATTTTTCCCTCATAACCTTTTCATATTCACATGTTTCTTCTTCCATTTATTATTCTTCCTTAAACCTTTAACCACGTGGGTTAACATATTACAAAACAAATAATCTCAATGATACATAATCTAAAAATACTTTTAATCATAAGAAATATTTTCCTCTGACTAATGTACATCAGTTCATAAAACATGAGATTCATTGGGTATATATTTCCTTACAATGAAACATGAAACACACTGTGTACCTATAATAAACAAAGAGGTATAGATACTCAAATGGATACTAATAAAACTTTTTATATAATTTCTTATATTCCAATAAATTATGTAATTATCTTTCCTTTCCTTCCAAAACATATAACACCTTTTCAAGTAAATATTTACAGAAAAACATGATCTCTGACCTCAAATGAGAGATCTTTCTTCCAGTTATCTGCATAACTCTTATGGTTACTATGATATTCTATCATATGGTGTTGAATCATTTTTAATTTACCAAACACATCTTCTAGAAATTATAGTTCTAATAAATTTTTCTCAGAGACTTCATCCCAACATACTAGAGTTCGAAACCACTTTCCATATAATTCCTAAAAAGGTCCCATCTATATAATGGAATGAAACTGGGTATTATTAAAAAATTACACAAATGAAATATGTTGATCCCAACTTTCCTTATAATATAATTATCAATACATTATCATATATTCCATAGTCATTGTTTTTTTCCTCGAACTATGCATCAGATTGAGGATGAAAATCTATACTAAAATACAACTAGGCTCCTTACAAATTCTGAAGTCCATTCAAAAAATTATATTTAAATACTGGATCACAGTAAGATAAATTCTATAGGTTAAATCCATTTATGTAAAAACAAGAAATTTTTATCAAATATTTTTCTTTAAATAATGTTAATTATTCAATAGCTCGTGTTTTACACAACTGGAAGTTTGAACGAACTCTGGGAAACTATTAGTAAAAATGGACGTTATAACCTAGTCATTAAATTTATGGAAATAAATTTTAATACCTGATTTATGAAATAAAAATTAAGATATAACTCAATATGATTTTTTTATGTTCTTATAAAATAACCACTCATTTTTTCGTAAAATCACTTTATTCTTCTAGAATACGTTTTATTTAAAAATGATTTTATTTTCTTATTATGAAAAAATTATAATTTTTAGAAGTTCTAGAAAATGGATTTGAAAAAATTAATTTAATAATTAAAAAAATATTTAAAAATTATTATTTTTATATAATTTTATAAATTTTTTAAAGGAATCATGAAAATAATTATTTTTTTTGAAAATAGTAATTTCATTTAAATCCATTAAAAGATAAAATATTATTTTATATTTGTTTTGAATTTTAATTAGTTTATTTTAATTTAAAATAATATAATTTTTGAAGCGTATTTCATACATGAATTTGTTATAAAAAAATTTATGTTTTAAAAGGGTATTTTTCGGAAAAACTCATCTTCATGGAATTTTACTTGTATTATTTTAAATTTAATTCTGAAACATCCGTGTTTTTAATTTAGAAATATGTATAAAAAATTTAGATACATAAGCTAAAATTTATTGAATAAGTCCCTTTTATTTTTGACCAATATTAATTGTAACCTTGTTAAATTCTGTTACTATGGGAAAGGGTAAATTGGTTAATTTAGGTTGAAAATAAAATTATAAAGAATATAAAATGACTCTATTTCATGCCAAAATTTTTTGGATGAATTTAATTAAACCCTTAAGACCTTTGTAAAGAAATTTAGTTGTTTAATAGTCACTTTTACATGAAAATTACTTATATAATATATAAATCAAATAAAGTCATAAAATATCACTTTCTTTGTCTTAAATATCTCTTATGTGTCTACATAGGAAAAAAATATGTTTTGAAAGGAAATAATTATAAATTTGAGACATAATAAAAATATTTTCACTATAATTATTTTTACTTTTGGGGCCACTTAAATGAGATTATCATATTTATAATATTTTATTTAATAAAAATTTAAATATATCACATTCATGTTTTAAATACTATATCATTTTTAAAATTGGGTTACCCAAAAGAAATATTCTACTATAAATATTATTATGAAATATAGAATATTTATCTTCATCATGGAATATTTTTTTAATTTTTAGTGAACAAATATATATATTAAATAATTATAAAACACTCATGTAATATTTATTTTATTAATTGAAATATCAAACAAATGTTACTAAAAATATTTTAATAAAAATAATTTGATATAATTAAGGTAATCAAATAATTTAATATATGAAATTGACCTATTTTGGATATAATAAAATAGTTGGTTCGAAGGTAACTTATTATATTGATATTTTTTGAAGTCCAAATAATGAATAGTTCCAAAAATTATACTAATTATATTTTATCAAAATAATATTCTATTAAATAATTTAAAAAATAACAAAACATATTTAAAAATTAAATAATAATTATAATATGGTCTAAGATGTTATATATTGTTCATTTATTGTAAAATTTTCATCACATTTGTAAAAATTAATGACTTTCCATATTGAAAAGATTATTATCATAATTAAAATTAAAATAGGTGAACTGCGGGTTAATTTAAATGAAAAGGTTTAAAACGATATTAAAACTCATAAAAAATCTATTTTTGATGATATTACAATATTATATCATCCTATCTTTGAATTTGTGTAATTTTTTAGGTATTTATTTAATATTGAATTTATTATAAATTAATATTTTTTTAAATTCCCAAAGTGCCTGCCACCTAAATTATAAAAGGGAAACTCCTCCCTCACTTATTCACATCAATTTGAGTCTTCAAGCTACACCATATCCATCCAGATTTAATTATATACTTATATAAACAAATTCTATTTGTTATGGTTTTCTCAAAATTCTAACTTAAGTGTCCCTAAGAGGAGATCTAATCGAATTTCACCAAAGAAGATACAATCATGTTTACCGATTCTTTCAAGATCATTTCTTCTTCTACTTCCTATTCATGTGTTGTTTCAATTATAAGGTAATTAATCTAGTATAAAATATATTATGAGATGTTAGTATGTATATTGAATAATAATATTCTTTCTTTTATCCATCTTATGAGAAACAAAATCACCATGGTTGCGTAGATATGGCTTACCGTCTCCACGACGTAGTGTAATCTTTTTTTCATCACCACTTCATTTAGATGGGTATAATGATAGAAGTAATATATATATATATATATATTATAATTATAAAATTATATTTATTCTTAGAAATAAAAATAATATGCAATCATCTTTCGTACCATTTCACCATTAAGGGAGTGATTCTATCGCCCGTGCGTACGTACAGCCTACCGTCTCCACGGCATGATGTGATTCATTTTCCATGTTAAACATTAAAGAATGATTATATAAATTTATATAATGAATAAATATGATATATGTTACCTTTATATCATTCTATAGATACTGAAACTATATCATATGCACTAGAACTAGGAATTATATGATAAAACATGCATAGGAAAATGAAGCAGTTAACACCTGAAAGAAGAGTAATAATGAACTATTATTAATAAATAGGTAATAAGATGTTATAATAGGATCATATATGACAATATAAATATAAATATTTTTATATAATAAGTTAATAACATTATTTAATCCATTATATAGGAGTTTCAGATATGTAAGACGGAAATCAGACATAAAGTAAGGGTTAATTTCAAAATCTCATTATTTTTTGGGATCATTTATATGAATGTATCTATTGGGAAATATTTATATTTCATGTCCATGTTTTAAAAAAAATACAAATTATTTTAAATAATATTATGTAATTTTAAAATTCATTTTTATTCTTGTGTGAAAATTTTCTAAACAAATTGAAAAGATTGTTTTTGTCATTTTCTTAATAAGGTACTTTTTGACTTTTTAGCAAATGTAAAAGAGAAATGTTTTTCATAAATTCTACACAAAGAATGTATTATTATTATTTCATGATTCCTTACTGAATTTAATCTTACCTTACAATAAAATGAGGTTATTTTCAATGAAAACATTTTCTTTAAAAATTGTTCAGCATTTTAAGGAAAAAAATGTTTTCTAAATAGAAAGGATATTTTCCTCAATAATTATATAAAGTGGTCTTTAAAAATAAATTTCCATATAATAAAATTTTATTTGATGTTACTTAGGTTTTATTGGGGATATGATACAATTTGACCATTATTATTCTTTCTATAAATACTTTATGTTTATGATTGATTGATGCTTATGAATTCTGTTTATTTTCCATGAGTTATGTTATGATGAAATGTTAATGAAACCAATTTTTTGGTTGGTTATGATATGATGGATAGAATATGTTATTTTGGAATACATATGTATGGTTTTTATTATGTGATAGTATATCTCCCTTCAATTAAAATGGTAAAGATTTATATCTCATGAGATAGAAAGGACTAGAATGGGTAGTAATCTTGGTTCAGTAATATAGGGTAGAAATGTGGAGTGAACTCGGTTTAGTAAGGGAAATTTTCCGCAATGATTGTATTGGAATTGGGACTTAGGTAAAATGGAAATGATTTTATATTCTTATATGTATTCTATAATTTCATGTATTACATTATCCTCCCATGGAATATGTTCTTTAATTCTTCATATACTACAATGATTTATTCCAGAACATGATATCATGATCACTAATATATAGGATATAATTTTCAAAAGTTATTTTCATATTCTTATACCCTTATTCTTATGTAATATCCATTTATTACCTTTACTGATCATCTTATATCACCCTTTTATTATGTTTATTTTCTATAGGATATGAAGAAAGGTATTAAGTAATATATGTCATAAAGAGTTCTAGTAGTAAAGAAATAAGTGGGAGTAAATGTAGATATTTTATGAATCAATTGTTTATGTTTCCTTGTTTCCAAAGAAACTAGACTTATATGTTTCCTATGAGATTTTATGTAACACCCGAGACTTTTATGTTATATAAATAATCAAAGGAATCTTTTTCTACACAGCACTTGCTTGGCTTGCTTTACACGCAATCGCGACCTTCCTCGATAGCTTTCGTCGTACGCAATACCGAGTTTCACTAAATAACAATATGCTATTAAAACTAGCCGTTATGAATAGTAATAACCACTTTTTGAAATTTTATAAATTTTATTTTTCAAAATGGCCTTCATTTTTGGACTCAGAATATCGAAATTAGCCTAGGGTGAAATTTTGGTATTTTTCTGAAAACTTTCAATTTTTGATGAATAGTGAAACCACTAAGTGGTAGGTTAAAAACCGAATTTTGCATAAAACTTAATTTTACCGCTTCTGTGAATGGAATTTCAAAAATCCGAGAGACACGGTTAATATCAAGGACTAAAATGTGGTTCAATGAGATGAAAATAATTTTTTGGTGAATAGTAACTTTTTACTATTTTTACCGCGGTTAATAGTAAATAGGGTAACTAAGGGTAAATATGATATCAATATTACCCTAACACATGTCCTAATTCTATTGGACAAGTGTATTTCGACCAAAGACAAACTTAGGAATAAAATATGACCATTTAGGCCCACTTGGGTTAGATTAGGACATTTATTATTAATTTATTTAAAGAAGGATTAAAAGAGTTAAAATCAAAGTTTATTTACTAAAACATTTTTAATATGGGGTTATACATAAGATAAATTCGATTGTAAATATTCATTAGAAAGCTAAAAGGATTTCCTACATGATGGTATTTTATTTGTAATTTTTAGACATCAAATAATTTAATTTATTTATGACACAAAGATGATGCAGTAATTATCTTGTTAACGAAATATTGACATAATTGATGTTATAAACACCAAAATAAATGTAATTTGACACTTTTTATGAATTCCACTAATTTTCTAGGAAACTATGATATATTAGTGTTGATTTAATCAATTTGGATCGAACATATAATTCTTTTATGACTTTCACAAAAATCATATATCAAATAGTGTCAAAATTGACACAAAATAGTTTTTAAATCAAATATTATATTACTAATTGTTATTTTATTCCTAAAAATCTAAGGTTGGGCCAAATGACTTAGATAAGGATATATATATTAATAATAAACAATTTGGGGTTCGTTTGGCATGTTATAGTAAGTTTATTAACCATATAGTGAAAGAAAACAAAAAGACACGGTAAATGTTAAATTATTTAACTTCGAGTTAAATCTAATTGATAAGGTTAAAATAATATCCTAAACTTGTCTAAATTCTATTGGTTGATGGGATTTCGACCCATCCCCACTTTAGCTTCGAAATAAGACCCTTTGGAACCATTATAAACCGATTTTGACTTTAATATAAAATAATATTTTGAGATATTCCTAAGGTGCCCCTCTCCTCCCTTATAAAAGGGCACCTCCTCCCCCTCCTCCTCACACCAAATTGAGCACTCAAGCTCGGCCAACCCCTGCCATTTTCTCCTCTCCACTTCCCTAGAATAATCCTAGAGGTCCTGGTCTTCTCCAAAGACCAATCTTAGTTCCTTAAGTGGAGGATTCAAAGAGGCGTTCCAAAGAAGAGGTAATATCGATTACCGATCTTTTCAATTTCTTTCGTCTTCAACTTTTTCTTCTTTAGTTGTTTCATGACAAAGTAATAACATCAGTATTACTTACATACTGATATGTTATTATAAATATGAAACAACCCTAATTCACCTTCTATCCATCCTATGGAAAAATGAAATCACCGCGCGTGCGTACGTACGGAATACCGTCTCCACGCCGTGGTGTAATCTATTTTTCCACCATCACCTTACAAGGATGGTTATAATGGTGTAATAAGTAACTATATATGATTATTATGAAGTAATATTGATACTGAAATAATATATATATATAATCCAATACAATTCCACGATCATAGGAACGATATCATCTACTCGTGCGTACGTACGGAATACCGTCTCCACGATGTGATGCGACTCGTTCTACATGATCTTCATTTCATAATGATTATATAAATGAATTGAATGAATGAATATGGTATATAATACACTAATACCATTCTGTAAATGAATTATCTATAACCTAAAGATAAGAATAAGAATTTATTCGACAAAACACGCATAAGAACAAAAAGTTATAAAGACCCGAGTAACAAGTAACAATGAAATATTACTAACAAAAAGCTAATAATATGACCATATATGATATCATATCAACATGTATGATTCTGGAATAAGTCAATAACATTATTTAAACCATTATAAAGGAGCTTCGGACACGTACAAAGCAAATCGGACCTAAGGTAAGGGAAATATCACAATCTCATTTTTATCCGAGATTGTTTATTCGTAAGTATTTACTGGGGTGTATTTTATCATCCACATCCATGTTCCCTCAATATGTAATATTGTTTCCATCCACTTGCAATAGTTTAAATCCAATTTTACCCTTAGGTGAGTTTTTAGTAAAGAATATGAAAGGAATCTTTTGTCGTTTTTCCGTACGAGGTACTTTTTTGACTTTTCCGACAAAAGTACGAAGAATGTTTTTTTTAACTTATACGGCATGAATGGATTTTTAAAGCATTATTTCCAAGAAGATTCCTTTACAAGTTTTCAAGTCTATTTTTAATCAACTTCTTTTATTTTAAAGTCGTATGACATGTTATGAAAGGAAAAAATGTTTTTGAAGAAGAAAGGATATTTTCCTCAAGAATTCAATTCAAGTGTTTTATCAAAATTATTTTCCATCTAAGATAATAAAGGGTTCTGTTTCTATCCATATTTTTACATTGTTTTGACTATGTTGTGATGGAATTATGTTTATGAATTCCTTTATCTTATATGAATTGATTTATGATGTCATGATGTTTCAAGAATCCCATTTTTGTTACATGTGTTATGCAATGATGTATGTTTTATGATTATGTGGCACACATAAGAAAGGATTCATTATAAGATGGGTGGGACCTATATCTCCCTCCAATGCATTGGGTAAAGATTTTATATCTCATGAGATAGACATGGTTGGAACGGAAGGTTATTTCGGTTCAGTGATACAGGACTGAAACGAGGAGTGAACTCGGTTCAGAAAGGGACTTTGTCCACTAAGATAGTCTTGGCAATAAGTCATGACTAACAAGAAATGATTTTCCATGATTATGTGTGCATGCCACAAAGTTTCAAGTTTTATGTTATGATTATGGGGATCTCATTTTCACTTCTATGATTTATTCCATGTTAAGATATTATGATCTCTTTTGCAGGTTTTGATTTTCATAAAGATATGATATGATTTTTATTTCCTTTATTTGCCCTTGCTGAGCATTTGAGCTCACCCTTTTATGTTTTCTTTTCCCCAGGTCAGGAAGATGGATATTAAGTAGAATATGCTAAAAGGGACCCTAGATATGATGAAATAAATGGGAGACACTGTAGAAGATTTATGAACCAGTTGTTTATGTTTCCCAGTTTCTAAAGACACTATACCTATACGGTCCTTTGTGGTTTTATCATATGTTGTAATAAGTGTGCTTCAATTTTGAAGTATTAACAATGTATGTAAAGTATGGGTCGTTATAGTTGGTATCAGAGGAAAGGTATAGTCAACCTTTGGAAACTAGGATGTGAAAGCCCTAGTAGGAAGCCTAAGGATAAGTCTAAGCATAGAACACAATCTTAGTGTTTTAGAAATGGCCTTGAATAACCTAGGATAAGAACTTAAGCATGAAAATTTTATTCTTGAATTATGTGGTTTTCCTATTATAATTAGTGTTGCTCACACTATTCTTCTTGGTTTTAGTCAATGGCTGGAACCCGAAGGAACCGTGTTAATGCGGAATGCGATGGGCAATGCAATGATTGTCCCCCTGAGCAACCAAACAATATGGGAGATGGAATGCAAAATCTTGTAGCCATGATCACACAACTTTCTCAAGCTATGAATCATGCAGGATTTCCAAACGAGCAAAGGAGGGAGCAACATTCTGTTGAATCCTTCATGAGGCAGCGTCCACCTTCTTTCAGTGGGTCTACTGATCCCTTAGTTGCTGAACAATGGATTAGTACTACTGAAAAGATATTTTCAGTTCTTCAATGTTCTGAACATGATAAAGTCATCCTAGCAGTGTATCGTTTAGAAGGAGATGCTGATCAATGGTGGAATCTTGTTAAGAATACGAGGCAAAGGGATGAAATTGAGTCTATGGAATGGGACGAGTTCAAGAACTTATTTTTCAATAAGTACTTCCCTCGTATTCTCCGAACAAAGATGGAGAAAGAGTTCCTTGAACGGAAGCAAAGGGATGATGAATCTGTTAGTACCTATGAAGCAAATTTTACAAGACTTGCAAGGTACGCTTCTGGTATTATTATCCAACCTGAGAGTAAGATCGATCGATTCTTTAGTGGCTTAAAACCAAGTCTTCGAAGGGCGTTAGCCATAAGGGACTTCAATAGCTACGAGGAAATCGTTCGATGTGCTCTCAAAGTCGAGATGGAGATTGGAGTAACCCATCAGTCACATGGGTTTGATAAGAAGAGGAAGATGGAATTCAAAGGAAACTCTAAAGAGCACACTGAAAAGAAGATGAACTTTCCCTTATGCTCAAAGTGTGGAAAGAAACATGGAGGGAGTTGTCTTAAAGGGACAAGTAAATGTTTTAAATGTGGAAAGGAAGGTCATCGGGCATTTGAATGCCGTGATAATGGGAAGAAGATGTCTAATGACGCAAACAAAGGAAGGGATACACAGAATGATCCTACTACACTTCAATGTTTCAAGTGCAAGGAGATGGGGCATTATGCCAATAAATGCCCAAATCCAAGGGTTGATGATGATGGTCGACGTCAACAAACTCTTAAGGCTAAAGACAAAGGAAAGTCACATGCAATTTCTATCAGTGATGTGGAGTACGATAACGATGTGGTGAAAGGTACACTTACCATCCACTCTAAAGTATCAAATGTTTTATTTGATTCTGGATCCACCCACTCTTTTATTTCTGAAGACTTTTCTAAGGGTATCACCGTATTACCTCAACAATTAGATGTTGAGTTAGCTGTGACAACACCTAATGGCACATCAATCGCATCAAAAGTTTATAATTCTTCTCCGATCGAAGTTTGTGGGAAAGTGCTTCCTACAAATCTTGTGATCCTTCCTTTAGTGGAATTTGATGTGATTCTTGGCATGGATTGGCTTTCTCTACATGGAGCTCATATCGATTGCCAAAGAAGGGAAGTCACATTTCATATTCCAGATCAATCTACGATCGTCTATCAATGCAAGGATGAACATAACCTTCCAGTGGAAATTCCTTCCATCTTATGGGTCATGATTCCACTAAATGAAGGTTATTTATCTCAAATGGTTGGAGAGAAACTTACGATTAAGAATATGACCATTGTACGAGAGTTTGATGATGTCTTTCCGGAGGAATTACCAGGTCTTCCACCAAATCATGAAGTTGAGTTTTCAATAGAACTCGTATCGGGTGCTTTGCCTATTTCAAAGACACCTTATAGAATGGCCCCAATTGAGTTGCAGGAATTGAAGAAGCAACTCCAAGAGAATCTTGATAAGGGATTCATACGCCCTAGTGCGTCACCTTGGGGAGCACCTGTTCTATTTGTTAAGAAGAAAGATGGATCAATGAGACTCTGCATTGATTATCGAGAACTTAACAAGATCACTATCAAGAACAAATATCCTCTCCCACGCATTGATGACTTGTTTGACCAACTACGCGGAGCTCAATACTTTTCCAAGATTGATCTTCGTTCAGGGTATCATCAATTAAGGGTCAAAAGGGAGGATATACCAAAGATGGCTTTCCGTACAAGGTATGGACACTATGAATTTATAGTGATGCCATTTGGTCTTACTAATGCCCCTCCTATCTTCATGGATCTAATGAATAGAGTCTTTAGAGACTATCTTGATCAATTTGTGGTAGTCTTTATAGACGATATTCTTGTCTATTCAAAGAGCAAGGAAGAGCATGAAGATCACTTGAGAATTATATTGAAGACCCTGAGAAAAGAGAAGCGTTATGCCAAATTTACCAAGTGTGAATTTTGGCTTCAAAAAGTTGCATTTTTGGGTCACATAATCTCAAAAGAGGGGATATCTGTGGATCCAGCAAAAACAGAGGTTATCGAAAGATGGTCGAGACCAACAACAGTAACTGAGATCCGAAGTTTTCTTGGTTTGGCTGGATATTATCGACGTTTTGTAAAAGATTTTTCACGATTATCTAATCCACTCACCAAGTTGACTCGGAAAGGAGTTAAGTTTGTTTGGACAGAGGAATGTGAAGAGAATTTCAAGGAGTTGAAAAGAAGGTTATCCAGTGCACCTGTGCTCACACTGCCTTGTAGTGGAGAAAGGTTTGTGATCTACAGTGATGCATCCAAGAAGGGATTGGGGTGTGTTCTTATGCAAAATGATATGGTGATAGCTTATGCCTCACGACAGTTGAAAATCCATGAGCAAAATTACCCAACACATGATCTGGAGTTGGCTGCGGTAATCTTTGCATTAAAGATTTGGAGGCATTACCTTTATGGTGAAAGGTGTGATATTTATACTGATCATAAAAGTTTAAAGTATATTTTCACACAAAAGGAGCTGAATATGCGCCAAAGAAGATGGTTGGAGCTGATTAAGGATTACGACTGCTCAATCCATTACCACCCTGGGAAAGCAAACAAGGTGGCAGATGCATTAAGTCGACAAGACCATGCTAGTTTATCCATGATGAGGATCACAAAAGATCCAATGTTTATGGATTTACAAAGGATGGATCTTGGAGTTATAATGGAAGGGGAAAAATCTTATCTTTCTCAAATGAATGTTCAACCATCTATACATGTGAAGATTAAAGAGGCACAGAAAGAAGATGTCGAGTTACAAAAGAAGGTGAGAAATGTTCCTGAATTCAACCTTGATTGTGATGGGATAATAAAGTTCAGGAATCGGGTTTGTGTTCCTCCCATCCCCGAATTAAAGAAGGAGCTGCTGGATGAGGCTCATAGTTCATCATTCTCTATTCATCCTGGAAGTACGAAGATGTATAAGGACCTGAAAGAGTACTTCTGGTGGGATGGCATGAAAAGAGATGTTGCTGAATATGTCTCTCGATGCTTGGTTTGTCAACAAGTTAAAGCTGAGAGACAAAAGTATAAGGGGATGTTACAACCATTACCCATACCCGAATGGAAATGGGAAAACATCACTATGGACTTTGTCACAGGACTTCCTAAAACATCCAAAGGCAATAATGCTATCTGGGTCATAGTTGATCGTCTTACAAAGTCTGCACACTTCATTCCTATTAGAGAGGATTTCTCTCTAGATCAGCTTGCCAGGATATATGTAAAGGAAGTGGTAAGATTGCATGGAGTACCACTTTCTATTATATCTGATCGGGATCCGAGATTTACCTCAAAGTTCTGGCGAAGTCTTCAGCATACTCTGGATACAGAGTTGAGTTTCAGCACTGCTTATCATCCCCAGACAGACGGTCAGTCTGAGAGAACAATTCAAACCCTAGAAGATATGTTGAGAGCTTGCTCTATGGATTTCAAAGGAGGTTGGGATCAACACCTACCTTTGGTGGAATTTTCTTATAATAATAGCTTTCACTCCAGTATTCAGATGGCTCCTTATGAAGCTCTCTATGGAAAGAAATGCAGGACTCCAACTTGCTGGGATGAAGTTGGGGAAAGAAAGCTATTAGGACCTGATCTCGTTGATGAAATGGCAGAAAAGGTCAGATCTATTCAACAACACATAAGAGCAGCTCAGAGTCGACAGAAAAGTTATGCCGACAACCGAAGAAAAGACCTAGAGTTTGAAGTAGGTGATAAAGTATTCTTACGAATATCTCCCTGGAAGAGGGTTATGAGATTTGGAAAGAAGGGGAAGTTGAGCCCTAGATATATCGGTCCTTTCGAAATACTGGATCGTGTTGGGAAGGTAGCTTACCGATTGGCGCTTCCACCGAATCTCTCTCAAGTTCACGATGTGTTCCATGTATCTCTCCTGAGAAAGTACATACCAGATCCTTCAATGTACTCAGCTCAGAAGTTGTACCGCTGGAGCAAGATCTTTCTTATGAAGAACAGCCGATAGAGATTCTGGATCGTAGCGAAAAAGTCCTACGAAACAAGACCACTCGCTTGGTGAAAGTTTTATGGAGGAACCACCAACTTGAAGAAGCTACTTGGGAGCTTGAGGATATGATGAGGGAGAAGTATCCTCATCTGTTTGTTACAAAGTGACGAATTTCGAGGGCGAAATTCTTTTTAAGGGGGGTAGAATGTAACACCCGAGACTTTTATGTTATATAAATCATCAAAGGAATCTTTTTCTACACAGCACTTGCTTGGCTTGCTTTACACGCAATCGCGACCTTCCTCGATAGCTTTCGTCGTACGCAATACCGAGTTTCACTAAATAACAGTATGCTATTAAAACTAGCCGTTATGAATAGTAATAACCACTTTTTGAAATTTTATAAATTTTATTTTTCAAAATGGACTTCATTTTTGGACTCAGAATATCGAAATTAGCCTAGGGTGAAATTTTGGTATTTTTCTGAAAACTTTCAATTTTTGATGAATAGTGAAACCACTAAGTGGTAGGTTAAAAACCGAATTTTGCATAAAACTTAATTTTACCGCTTCTGTGAATGGAATTTCAAAAATCCGAGAGACACGGTTAATATCAAGGACTAAAATGTGGTTCAATGAGATGAAAATAATTTTTTGGTGAATAGTAACTTTTTACTATTTTTACCGCGGTTAATAGTAAATAGGGTAACTAAGGGTAAATATGATATCAATATTACCCTAACACATGTCCTAATTCTATTGGACAAGTGTATTTCGACCAAAGACAAACTTAGGAATAAAATATGACCATTTAGGCCCACTTGGGTTAGATTAGGACATTTATTATTAATTTATTTAAAGAAGGGTTAAAAGAGTTAAAATCAAAGTTTATTTACTAAAACATTTTTAATATGGGGTTATACATAAGATAAATTCGATTGTAAATATTCATTAGAAAGCTAAAAGGATTTCCTACATGATGGTATTTTATTTGTAATTTTTAGACATCAAATAATTTAATTTATTTATGACACAAAGATGATGCAGTAATTTTCTTGTTAACGAAATATTGACATAATTGATGTTATAAACACCAAAATAAATGTAATTTGACACTTTTTATGAATTACACTAATTTTCTAGGTTACTATGATATATTAGTGTTGATTTAATCAATTTGGATCGAACATATAATTCTGTTATGACTTTCACAAAAATCATATATCAAATAGTGTCAAAATTGACACAAAATAGTTTTTAAATCAAATATTATATTACTAATTGTTATTTTATTCCTAAAAATCTAAGGTTCGGCCAAATGACTTAGATAAGGATATATATATTAATAATAAACAATTTGGGGTTCTTTTGGCATGTTATAGTAAGTGTATTAACCATATAGTGAAAGAAAACAAAAAGACACGGTTAATGTTAAATTATTTAACTTAGAGTTAAATCTAATTGATAAGGTTAAAATAATATCCTAAACTTGTCTAAATTCTATTGGTTGATGGGATTTCGACCCATCCCCACTTTAGCTTCGAAATAAGACCCTTTGGAACCATTATAAACCTATTTTGACTTTAATATAAAATAATATTTTGAGATATTCCTAAGGTGCCCCTCTCCTCCCTTATAAAAGGGCACCTCCTCCCCCTCCTCCTCACACCAAATTGAGCACTCAAGCTCGGCCAACCCCTGCCATTTTCTCCTCTCCACTTCCCTAGAATAATCCTAGAGGTCCTGGTCTTCTCCAAAGACCAATCTTAGTTCCTTAAGTGGAGGATTCAAAGAGGCGTTCCAAAGAAGAGGTAATATCGATTACCGATCTTTTCAATTTCTTTCGTCTTCAACTTTTTCTTCATTAGTTGTTTCATGACAAAGTAATAACATCAGTATTACTTACATACTGATATGTTATTATAAATATGAAACAACCCTAATTCAACTTCTATCCATCCTACGGAAAAATGAAATCACCGCGCGTGCGTACGTACGGAATACCGTCTCCACGCCGTGGTGTAATCTATTTTTCCACCATCACCTTACAAGGATGGTTATAATGGTGTAATAAGTAACTATATATGATTATTATGAAGTAATATTGATACTGAAATAATATATATATATAATCCAATACAATTCCACGATCATAGGAACGATATCATCACTCGTGCGTACGTACGGAATACCGTCTCCACGATGTGATGCGACTCGTTCTACATGATCTTCATTTCATAATGATTATATAAATGAATTGAATGAATGAATATGGTATATAATACACTAATACCATTCTGTAAATGAATTATCTATAACCTAAAGATAAGAATAAGAATTTATTCGACAAAACACGCATAAGAACAAAAAGTTATAAAGACCCGAGTAACAAGTAACAATGAAATATTACTAACAAAAAGCTAATAATATGACCATATATGATATCATATCAACATGTATGATTCTGGAATAAGTCAATAACATTATTTAAACCATTATACATGAGCTTCGGACACGTACAAAGCAAATCGGACCTAAGGTAAGGGAAATATCACAATCTCATTTTTATCCGAGATTGTTTATTCGTAAGTATTTACTGGGGTGTATTTTATCATCCACATCCATGTTCCCTCAATATGTAATATTGTTTCCATCCAATTGCAATAGTTTAAATCCAATTTTACCCTTAGGTGAGTTTTTAGTAAAGAATATGAAAGGAATCTTTTGTCGTTTTTCCGTACGAGGTACTTTTTTGACTTTTCCGACAAAAGTACGAAGAATGTTTTTTTTAACTTATACGGCATGAATGGATTTTTAAAGCATTATTTCCAAGAAGATTCCTTTACAAGTTTTCAAGTCTATTTTTAATCAACTTCTTTTATTTTAAAGTCGTATGACATGTTATTAAAGGAAAAAATGTTTTTGAAGAAGAAAGGATATTTTCCTCAAGAATTCAATTCAAGTGTTTTATCAAAATTATTTTCCATCTAAGATAATAAAGGGTTCTGTTTCTATCCATATTTTTACATTGTTTTGACTATGTTGTGATGGAATTATGTTTATGAATTCCTTTATCTTATATGAATTGATTTATGATGTCATGATGTTTCAAGAATCCCATTTTTGTTACATGTGTTATGCAATGATGTATGTTTTATGATTATGTGGCACACATAAGAAAGGATTCATTATAAGATGGGTGGGACCTATATCTCCCTACAATGCATTGGGTAAAGATTTTATATCTCATGAGATAGACATGGCTGGAACGGAAGGTTATTTCGGTTCAGTGATACAGGACTGAAACGAGGAGTGAACTCGGTTCAGAAAGGGGCTTTGTCCACTAAGATAGTCTTGGCAATAAGTCATGACTAACAAGAAATGATTTTCCATGATTATGTGTGCATGCCACAAAGTTTCAAGTTTTATGTTATGATTATGGGGATCTCATTTTCACTTCTATGATTTATTCCATGTTAAGATATTATGATCTCTTTTGCAGGTTTTGATTTTCATAAAGATATGATATGATTTTTATTTCCTTTATTTGCCCTTGCTGAGCATTTGAGCTCACCCTTTTATGTTTTCTTTTCCCCAGGTCAGGAAGATGGATATTAAGTAGAATATGCTAAAAGGGACCCTAGATATGATGAAATAAATGGGAGACACTGTAGAAGATTTATGAACCAGTTGTTTATGTTTCCCAGTTTCTAAAGACACTATACCTATACGGTCCTTTATGGTTTTATCATATGTTGTAATAAGTGTGCTTCAATTTTGAAGTATTAACAATGTATGTAAAGTATGGGTCGTTATATTTTATTATGTTGTGTAATAAATATTATTTAATTTACATGTAATATATATGTTTGAAATGTATGGTCTGTTATAGTTGGTATTAGAAAAAGGTTTATTTAACCAATAGAAAATAGGATGAGAAAACCTTAGTAATAACCATTAATATATGTCTATGTATAGGATACAATACTAGAGTTTTTGTGGAGATAAAAAATAAGCTAAGGTAAAACCTAAGGTGTTCTAAATTGAAGCTTTATAAGTAATTTCCCTTGATTATGTGGTTTTACCATTATTATTGGTTTTTCTCAAACTATAATTTTTGGTTATAGTGAATGGATAAAACCTAAAAGAACAAAGTTAATATTATATGTGATTGGATATGCAACAATTTTCCTCATTAAAAACTCAATTTTATAGGAGTTATAATGATTTTTTTCTATGCTCACATAACTTTCTCAGGGTATGAATCATGTAGGAATTCCAAATGGGAAAATGAGGGAATAAAAATATCTCAAGTCCTTCATGAGGCAGTGTCCTATTTTCTTCAGTGGGTCTTTTGATCCATTAGTGGCTAAATAGTGAATCAATACCACTGAAATGATATTTTCAGTTCTCCAATTTCATAAGATAAGAAATAAAATTTTATAGTATATCATTTGGAAGGTGAAGGAGATCAATGGTGGAACCTCATCAAGAATACAAGTCAATGATATTAAATTGAATCCCTAGAATGGAAAGAGGTCAGTAACTTATTTTTCAATAAGAAATTTCATGGTATTGTTTAAAAGATTTTGGAGAAGGATTTCATTGAGCTTAAGTAAAAGGATGATTAATCTGTTGGTACCAATAAAATAATTTTACAGTACATGCAAGGTACACTTCAGAAATTATCATCCAACCTAAAAGTTAGGTGATATATTCTTTAGGGGCTAAAAACTAAGTATCCTTAGGGAATTAGCCATAATGGAAATTAATAGATATGAGGAAATCGTTCAATGTGATATCATGGTTAATATATATAGGGGTCATCCATCAATATTACGGTTTTAAAAACAATAAAAAATTGGAATTTAAGTGAAAATATAAAATACATAGATAAAAGAAGATGAGCTTTCCTTTATGCTCAATACTTGTAAAGAAAGATAGAGGAAACTATATTATGGGGACTAGAAATGTTTTATGTGCGGGAAATAATGTCATCCGGAAATTAACTTCTGAAGTGATGGGGAAAATAACTAGTAAGTAATATATAGAAAAGGATATACCAAATGCACCTCCCACACTTCAATTCTTTATGTGTAAGGGAAATGGGAATTATTCTAACCAATGATCTAATACAGTGGTTATCAGGTATGATCAATTTCAGTATCCTATTAAGGCTAAACACAATGGAATATCATATGTGATCACTATTGGTGATGTAGAGTATGGTTATGAAGTGGTAAAATGTACAATTACCTTCCACACTAAAGTAGATAATGTTTAATTTGATTTTGGATCAACCCACTCTTTTATTTCAAAACAATTTTCTATGGGTGTCATCATATTACCTCAGTAACTGGATGTTGAGTTAATCCTGAAAAATTTTAATGGAACAACAGTCACGCCACAAGTATATAATTCTTCACCAATTGAATTTTGAGAGAATGTGCTTCTTGTAAATATTGTAATCCTTCATTTAGTTTAATTCAATGTGATTGTTAGATAGGATTTGATTTCTCTATATGTATCTCATGTCAATTTATGAGGAAGTTAAGTCTTATTTCATATTACAAATGAATCCTTGATCATCTATCGATGCAAGGATGAATATAAACATCCATTGGAAATTATTTCCATCTTATGGGTATTAATTCTAATAAACAAAGGATATCTGTCTCAGAAGGTTGGGGAGAAAATCACTATTAAGGATACATATATATTATAGGAGTTTTTTTATGTGTTTACAGAGTAATTTTTTGGTCTTACATCAAATCTTGAAGTTGAGTTTTCAATTGAACTCGTATCAGGTGCTATACCTATTTCAAATAATCCTTAGAGAATGACCCAAATTAAGTTGTAGGAATAGAATAAGCAACTCTAATAGAAACTTGGAAAGGGATTTATATTCCCTGGTGTATTATTTTGGGGTGAACCTCTTTTGTTTTTTAAGAAGAAATATGGATCAATGATACTCTCCATTTATTATTGATAACATAACATGATTACTATCAATAAAAAATATCCTCTCCATCATATTGATGACTCATTTTAACAAATGCATAGAGCTCAATACTTTTCTAAGATTTATCATCATTATGGATATCATAAACTATGGGTCAAGAAGTAGGATATACCTAAGATGGAGATTTGTTCAAGGTATAGATACTATGTATTTATAATGATTCCTTTTGGTCTTACTAATTCCCTCAAAATATTAAAATATTTAAAGAATAAAGTCTTCAGAGACTATCTTGATTAGTTTGTGGAAGTATTTATAAACAATATTCCTCTATATTCAAATACAAATTAGGAAAATGAAGATCACTTGAGGATTCTACAGAAGACTCAAAAAAATGATAAGATTTTTGAAAAAGTTTCCTTCTGTGAATTTGGGCCTCAGAAATTTTCATTTTTGGGTCACATAATATCAAAAGTGGGGATATCTATAGATCCAACAAAGATATAAATTATTGAACATTGGACTAGACTAAAAAAAGTAACTAATATCTAATGTTTTGTTGATTTAGAGGGATATTAGCAATGTCTTGAGAATGATTTATCACAATTATCTAATCCACTCACCAAGTTGACTTAGAAAGGTGTTAACTTCTTATAGATGGAGGAATGTGAATAGAATTTCAATGAGCTATAAAGAAGGTTAGTCAATTAACCTGTTACCACACTACTCTGTAGTTTAGAATAATTTTTGATCTATAATAATTCATCCAAGAAGGGACTATGATGTGTTCTCATGTATAATTATATGGTGATATCTTATGCCTCACAACATTAGAACATACATGAGAAAAATTTCCCAACTCATGATTTTGAGTTATCTATGGTAATATTTGCATTAAATAAATGAAGTAACTATATTTATAGAAAAAGGTGTGAAATATATACTAACCATAAATGTTTAAAGTATATTTTCACTCAAAAGGAGATGAAATTCACCAAAGGATATGGTTGGAGTTGATTAAAGATTACAATTTATCTGTACATTATCTACCTGATAAAGTGAACATGGTGGAAAATGATTTGATTCAAAAGAACATTCTATCATACCTATGATGGTGGTAACCAAATATCCAATATTTATGGATTTTCAAAGGATAAATATTTATATTTTAATGGATGGGGAGAAACCCTATCTATTTGAAATGAATGGTCAACCATATATACATATAAAAATTAACGAGGCACAAAAGGAAGATATAGAGCTACACAAGAAGGTGAGGAATGTTCATGCCTTAAACCTTGATTGTGATGAAATAATAAGGTTTAGAAACCACATTTATATCCCATACATACTATAATTAAAAAAGGATATGTTGGACGAGCCTTATAGTTCATCGTTCTCTATTTATACTGGAAGTACAGATACATATACATACCATAAAGAGTGTTTCTGGTGGGATGGAATAAAGAGAGATATTGCAGAGTATGTTTCTTGGTTCTGGTTTTTCATCAAGTTAAGGATTAGATATATAATCCTAAGGGGATGTTACAACCATAACCAATAACAAAATAGAAATGAGAAAACATCACTATGGATTTTCTCATCGGTCTTTCTAAAAAAGATAATGGATGTAATGCTATATGGGTTATATTTGACTACCTTACGAAGTTGACATACTTAATTACTGTTATAGAAGACTTCTATCTTGATCATCTTACCAAAATATACATTAAATAAGTGGTAATATTGTATGGAGTACCACTTTCCATTATATATGATCGAGATACGAGGTTTATGTTGTTCTTATAGAGAATTCATTAGTAGTCTATGGATACCAGGTTAAGTTTGAGTACTACTTATCATCCTTAGATAGATAGTTAGTCCTATAGGATAATTCGAACTCTTGATTTCATGTTGAGAGCTTGCTCTATGGATTTAAAAGGTGGATAGGATCAACCCCTACCTTTGTTAGGATTTTATTACAACAAATTCTTTCACTCAAATACTCAGATGCCTTCTTATGAATACCTCTATTTATTGAAGTACAGAACTCCAACATCAAAGAATGGATTGGGGGAATGAAAGCTATTTATACCTGATCATGATTAGAAGATGGTAGAGAAGGTTATTTATATTAAACATTACATAAGAGCAGCCCTGAGTTGATAAAAAGTTTACAATGAAAATCAAAGAAAATACCGAGATTTTAAAGTGTGTGATAATGTATCTCTACAGATATCTCCATGGAATAGAGTGATAATAATGAGAAATAATAGAATTCTATGACCTAGGTATATCGGTCCTTTTGAAATTCCTGATATTTTTTGGAAGATAGGTTATAGAATTGAGCATCCACTGAATCTCTCTCAAGTTCATTATGTGATCCATGTATCTATCATGAGAAAATACATACATAATCCTTCACATTTACTCAAAACGAAATTCATAACACTAGAGCAATATATTTCGTATAAGGAAAAACCAATAGAGATTCTGGATCATAGAGAGAAAGTTCTATGAAACTAGACCACTTGTTTGGTTAAAGTTTTATGGCGAAACCACCAATTTGAGGAAGCAACATGAGGATGTGATGAGGAAGAGGAATCCTCGCATATTTGTATCAAAGTGATGAATATTGCAGGAAAAATTTATTTTAAGAGGGTATACTTTATCAGCGTGATATTTTAATTAAATATTTTTCTTTAAATAATTTTAATACTTCAACAGATTGGTGAGTTTAAATGAACCAAGAGACCGTACTAGTATAAAATGACTATTATAAACTAGCCATTAAATGTAGGAATAAATATTAATAAGTAATTTATTAAATAAAAATAAATTTCTAACTCAATATGAACGTATTGGTATGTTCTGTGAAAATAATCACAAATTTTTTAGTAAAATTACTTAATTCTTCAAAAATATGTTTTCTTCAAAAATGAGTGTATTTTAATATTATAAGTAAATATAAAATTTTATATGTTCTAGAAAATGGATTTTAGAAAATTAATTTCAGATTTTAAAAATTATCTTAATATTATTTTTTATGTTATTTTCTGAAAAAATTTATTTTGTAAGGAATAGTGAAAATACTGATTTTTATTGAAAACTATATTTTATTTTTTAAAGTATTTTCATGATAAAATTGTGTTCCAGATTAGTTTAAAATTTAAATTAGTTTATTATAATTTGAAATAATAAAATTATGGTTTTTAAATAATTTAATGCATGAATTTATTATAAAATAATTTTATATTCGAAAAGGGCATTTTTCTAAAAAAATGTTTTTCAGGGAATTTTATGGGTTTTGTTTTAAATTTAATTTAGTAAAATGTATGTTTTGAATTATGAAAAATGGATAAAAAATTCAGATTTATCAAGTCTAAATTTAGTGTATAACTATCTTTTACTTCTGACCAATATGAATAATGATCTTGGTAAATTTTACAACCATGATAAATGATAAATTGAGAAATGTAAGTTGAAAATAAAATTATAAAGACTATAAAATCGCCCTAAACATGCCGAAATTTTATTGGATGAATATAATTCGACCCTTAACACTTGTTGATAGAAATTTTGTTTTTTAATGGACACTTGTTAATGAAAATAGAAAATAGAATATTTAAATCAAAGAAATTGACAAAATGACACTTTCTTTTTCTTAAATATCCAGTATGTGTCCACATTTGAAAAAAGATGTGTTATGAATGAATATAAATTTAAATATTCAATATAATAAAAATATTTTCATGATAAAAATTTATTTTTGAATTTTTTGGTCCAGTTAGATGAGACTATCATTTCTATAATAATTTATTTAATAAAAATTTAAAGATGTCACATTCATGTTTTAAATAATATATAATTTTTAAAATATGGTATCCTAAAAGATATATTCAACTATAATTATTATAATTCAATATATAATATATATTCATCATGGTATTTTATTTTTAATTTTTAATGAACAAATAATTATATTAAATAATTAAACAATACTGATGTAGTAATTATTTTATTAATGGAAATGTCAAATAAATGTTACTAAAAACAAAAAAAAATAGAATTTGAGATCATTAACGTGATAAAATAATTATATATATAAAATTTACCTCTTATGGATATAATAAATTATTTTTTTCTATGTTAAATTATTATATTGATATTTTTAAAAGTCCAAATAATGAATAATATCAAAATTGACACTAATGGTATTTTATCAAAATAATATTCTATTAAATTATTTAAAAATAAAAAACATATTTGAAAATACAAAATTATTTTAATATAGTCTAAAAAGTTATAAATGTTTCAATTATTTTCCAATTGACATTACACAAGTAAAAATTTCAACATTTCAATATTGAAAAAGTTGTTAACATAGTTAAAATTAGAATAGGTTACCAAAGTGTTAATTGAAATTATAAGGTTTAAAATAACACAAAAAATTGTATAAAATCTATTATTTGATGATATTAATTCATTATATTATTTAATATT
This sequence comes from Viscum album, assembly GCA_963277665.1. Classification (NCBI taxonomy): domain Eukaryota; kingdom Viridiplantae; phylum Streptophyta; class Magnoliopsida; order Santalales; family Viscaceae; genus Viscum; species Viscum album. The sequence continues at coordinate 1,183,458,061 of OY728145.1, read as the reverse complement.
TTAATCCATATTCCTATTGAGATTAAATTTATTATAAATTAATATTTTTTTAAATTCAAAAAGTGCCTCTCAACTCAATTATAAAAGGGAACATCCTCTACTATTTCCAAACAATTTTTTCCTTAAAGATCAACCATACCCTATAAATTTAACTTCTAAAATTTTCAAAAAAACATTATATAGGTTATTTCCTTCTCAAAATACTGACCCTAGTGTCCCAAAGAGGATATCTAAAGGAAGTTCTCCAAAGATTAGGTAATCATATTTATCAATTCTTTTAGGATAATTTCTCCTTATAGTTCCTCTTGATGTGTTGTTTCCCTTATAAAGTAATTAATTTAGTATCAAATATATTATTATATGTTATTATAATTCTGGAACATCCATTTTCCATATCTATCTTACAAAAAATAGAATTACTACATGTGTGTATGTACAACTTACTATCTCCATATCGTGGTGTAATTTGTTTCTCATCACCACATTATTTTGATGGGTATAATGATGTAAGTAATATATATATATATATATTATAATTATAAAATTATATTTATTCTGATATGAAATTAATATACCATAATCTTCCTTACCATTTCACCATTAAGGGAATGATACCATCACTTGTGCATACGTACAACGTATAGTCTCCACAACGTGATGCGGTTAATTTTCCATGTTTACCATTAAATAATGATTATATAAATGTATATAATGAATAAATATGATATATATTACCTTAATATAATTATGGTGATGACAAAAATATATCCTATGCACAAGAACTGGGACTTATATGACAAAACATGCATAGTAAAATGAAAGAGTTAACACCCAAAAAAGAGTAATAATGAAATATTATTAAACAAATGGTAATAAGATGATATAATAGGATCATATATGAAATAATAAATATAAATATGGTTTATTAGTAAGTTAATAACACTATTTAATCCCTTATATAGGTGTTTAAAATACGTTAGAAGGAAATCAAACCTAAGGTAAGGGCTAATTTCACAATCTCATTATTTTTCTGGATGGTTTATATGTAAGTATCTACTAGGGAATATTTTTCTTCCATGTCCATGATTATTAAAAAATTTTTCCATCTTTTTTATTATATAATTTTTAAATTAATTTTTACCCTTGTGTGAAATTTTACTAAACGGTTTGAAAAGAATCTTTTTTTTTCATTTTCCTAATGAGGTACTTTTTAACTTTGCTTGGAAAGGTATGAAAGGATTGTATTTCTTATATTATATGACATGAAAGAATTTTTATTCTTTCATAAAACTTTAATTCATTTAATCATCCATTATAATATTAATATGTTATTTAAAAATATTTTTTTAAAAAAATTCACATCATTTTAATAAAACAAAATGTTTTCAAAATAGAAAGGATATTTCCCTCAAGAATTATTTGAAGTGGCATTTCAAAATAATATTCCATATAAGACAATGCTATTTGATGTTACATATGTTTTATTGGGGATATGATCCATTTATACCATTCTTATTCTTTCTTTAAATGGTTTATGTTTAGGATGGGTTGTTGTTTATGAATTCTATTTCTTTATATGAGTTATGTTATGATGATATGTTTATGAAACCCATTTTTATGGGTTCTGATATGATGAAAGAATTATGTTCTTATAGAACACATATGTATGGTTTTCATTATCTGATTTTTGGGACCTATATATCACTCCAATCGATTAGGTAAATATTTAAGTCTCATGAGATAGATTAGAATGGAATGGTTAATAATCTCGATTTAGTAATATTGGGATGGAAGGAGGGGTGAGCACAGTTCTGTAAGGGACTTTGTCTGTTCTGATGGTCTTTGGAGTAAGCCTTAACTAATTTGGAATTTAATTTCTATGACTATGTTTATGGTACAATTTCATGTATAACATTATTCTCTTAGGGAATTTGTTTTTTGATTCTTTATGAACTCATATGATTAATTCCACAACATGATATCACGATCACTAATATGCATGATATAATTTTCAAAGGTTATTTTTCAGGTTCTTATTACCTTATAGTCATGTTATCTCCCATGATTACCCTTACATAGCATATGATCTCACCCTTTTCTTATGTTTATTTTCCTCAAGATATAAAGAAATGTAATAAGTGATATCTGTCAAAAAGGGTTTTAGTTCCATAGAGAAAGTGGGAGACAATGTAAACGTTTTATGAATCAGTTATTTATGTTTCCTAGTTTCCAAATACACTAAACCTATACCATTATTGATTGGATTGTTTATGTTATGTAATGTATATTATTCTATTGTTGATATAATATCTATATATGAAAAGTATGGTCCATTATAATGTAATATGTATATCTCTTTAAGAAATAGTTTTACAAGTTTATCCAAAGACATATAATCTAGATTATGAATATAAATGAATACATTTAATTAGACGATCAACAATAACCCAAATAGAATTATTACCTCAATATTTATTAGGTAATTTCATCATGAAATCCATGCATATATTATCAGATATTAATTCAGAAACTTACAACACCTTGAGAATCCCCTTGAATAGTTTTCTCTCAGATTTTACTTATTGACAAGTAAAACATTTTATAGTAAAATAAGAAATATTATTCTTTATTCCTTTCCACAAATATTATTCATGAAGGTATCTATAAATATTATTACTACTAGGATAAAAATATAATATAGAGATGTGATCCTCTCTCAAAAATTCTTTTTTCAATTAGGAGTCATTCAGTACACATAACCTCTTTCAAAATCTTATAACACATTATTTATCAAAGTTAATCTTAGGTAATTTACCATTATTACCCAATACCTATGTTAAAATAGAAAAAGTTTCAAGATACCTAACTTTTAATCAAATATTCATTAAATCATTAACTATTACATCATTTTCCAATAATATCATAGCTAATGATATATAATATTTTCAACTCAAGGAAATAAGTACCTTTTTTTCTTTACTAGGATGATAGTTAATTGAGAAATAATAATACTTTATCAGTTACATCCATCTTTTTTAACTAGTGTTCAATTATTTTTTGGGGAATATATACTTTAACATTTTTTATCAATATATATATTTCATAGTTTACCCCATATACATGACGCCCCAAAATTTTAAATAAAAAACCACCACTATAATATTAACATCACTCATTGGATAATTATTCTCATGGAGTTCTAATCGGCATGAATAATATGTAGTTACACGACCATTTTTTCATTAATAAATAACTAAGGACCTTCAAATAAGCATCAAAATAAATAAATAAAATCCCAATTTTTAGATGGAAAGGATAAAACTAAGGAATCATCCCATATATTTTTCAATTCTTAAAAAAAATCATCACATTCCATTATCTTGATTAATTTAACTCCCTTTAGAGTTTACATAATTTGTGAGATAGATAACTAAGAAATTATTTCAATAAACCATCAGTAGTAACTTACTATTCTAGTAAAACATTGAATCCCAGTGACAAGAATAGGTGTTTTTGCACTACTATAACACTTTTTTTAGCATGATCAAATGTTATACAATATTTAGTTATAATTATTCCAATAGAATAAATCCATTATAACCAAAATTCATATTTTCTAAATTTCATATCGAATTTATTTTCTTTTAAAGTATTCATAGACATATTTTGATATTTCTCATGATTTTAATATATTTCAGAATATACTAATGCTTCATCAATGAAATCCACCACACAATAATACAAATACTCAGAGAAAACACTATTCACAATATTAATATATATATTATAGGCTATTTTGTTAACCTGAAAGAAATAACTAAAAAACTTTAATGGCCATACATTAAAATACCACCATCCTCAGAATATATTCATTCTTTAATTTAAGTAGTTGATACCCAAACCTGAGCTCAATCATCAAAAAATATTGATCACCATGGAAATGTTCAAATAAGTCATTGATATGAGGCAATAAAAACTTATTCTTAACAATAATGTTATTGAGTCCCCTATAATCAATAAAAATACTCATTGAAACATATTAATTTTTAATAAAAAAAACATGATTTCCCCAAGATGAAGTGCTTAGTTCGATGAGACCCTTACCAATAAATTCCTATAACTATTTATTATATTTCAATGGATCTATTGGATCTAATGGATTAGGAGGTTTCGAAATCAACATTTCATCAGGAACTGATTCAACAATAAATTCAACCTCCTGATCATGAATAAATCTATAAAGATCATCATAAAATATATTAAAAAAATAATTTACCATATACATATCACTAATATGAATAATTAAATTCCATTAAATGAAATTATCTAAATAATTATCACCCCTATAGCTAATAAATTTCTCATCTTATTGATGTGTTATCAAATGTTACACCCTACACCGATTCACTATGAATAGTAACTAGATCGAGGGATACTAGACCTCATGTGATCCTTCTCATTTGAAAAAGGCTGTCGACCCATAGTGGTGGTCTAGGGTGTGTCGGTTGGAAGACTAACCTATATAAAAATAAAAACTACAATTGAAATAAATAAATAAATCCATAAAAATCATGAGAGTACACATAAATAAATAAGTGGAAATATAATATAACAAAATAAAATAAAACATACAAGATGGTTTCTAAAACTATTCTCCCACTGGGATGACCCATATACATGATAAATAAATAATATAAAATAAAAACATGAGGCTCTCACACCATAACCTAAGCCTCATCTCAAATATCCATGTCTCACTCAAACTACTCCATATATATCACACAACATCAATCCTTTCCCTAACCTGAACCTGAAACTAATTGAGATATACATGGGTAACCATGTGACATGGATGACTAAATAGTGTGTTCATTACTTATTAAGGGAATATAAAGATGGTCCCCTATATAAACATTAAATGTAGTATACATGGACGTCACAAGGTCATAGTAAATTACACTAGTGAAAATCCAACCAACAAATACTCATCTATAGCCCCAATTGTATTGAACTATGGCTATAGGTTCCCTATATCAACTATAAAGGGTGAAAAATTACTTGAGAGTCTCCCATTATTTCTTGTGCAATTAGATGGAATTTATTTACTTACAAAGAAGGCCACAAGGAATGTATATAACCATGACCATTCGTTAAACCATGGATATAGGAGGGGTATATCCATGTTCAGTTTATTTTACATATACATAGTCCTTGATCACCATCACATTTCCATGGTCGGTCAATCGATTCTGACTATAAAATTATTGGCAGGGCTATTACCACCATCAGTTAAACAATAATGGCCATATGGTATAGTGAAATATTTTTTTTAAATTAATAATTAATTTTTTAATAATAAGAAATATAATTTTACAAATATATATATATATATATTTATCTAAATAAAATTACCATATATAAATGTAATATGTGAGTTATTGGAGTAGAAATTCTTGTTATACTGTAGAGATGTGGTACTAGGTTTGAATATTAGTTCTATTTTTTCATATAACCTATATGCATGGTCACCTTGCCATGGATATGAGGGTTCCAAGGGAAGGACTATAAAAAAATGATATGTCATAGGCTATAGCCATGGTCTCACCTATGGACATAGGTTGGGAGGATACTGTAATAGGAATAACCTCCATGGGTGTTGTGATAATGGAAGTAGACTACAACCACTATTATAAAGACTATAACCACGATCTATGACATGGATATAAATGATTTTTTTATAAATAACAATTTAATAATAAATTAATAATCACCGTACAACCCTAATTTCTAACATTTCAGTTGGGATTGATAACAAGTACTTTGAATTGGGCCAGATATCTTTGAGGACAACAACTAACCATGAAAACCATAATTACCCTACCACTCCATGATCATTAATGAAAATTACTGTTAATCTTTGGGACCACATCCCTGATCGACCATACCTCATTCCACTAGTTTTGATGTGTCTTTTATTATGTCACATAATTGTTCCAACCATGGTATCATGTTCAATAATTGATATCTATGAGATAAAGTTGTTCAATCCATGGCAAGCTATCTATAAGGGGGTCACATCCACTGTCCATGGATAAAAGGAGAATTTATAAGGCATATCAAGATATCATGACCACTCAAAAAGAATTTTCTAGATCTGTCAATGATAATATACCAATCCAATATCATGGACACCCCATGAGTGTTTTCCAACTACTCTGAGAGAATTTCCTAGACAACCCCACGTTATATAGAGAAGAATATTATGACCACATTGAGGGAGTTTACCATATCATATCATGACAAAATCTATGGTTTTACTAGTACTCTCTCTATGTATTTACCATTTTTTATCATGACCACCCATGTAATTTACCAGACCACTCCATAAGAAAGTACCATATTATCCACATCATGATTACCTGAGAAATTTACCAAACCACGAGAAGGTATTTTCTAATATTCTCCAAGAGAATTTATTTTTCATTCATTGAAACATTGAAGGGGAAAACACAATATCATATATAAATATAAATAATATAAAAATGAGTGTCTATCTAAACAAACCTTCATGAACATCTTGGTTAGAATCACAGTAGCATGACCAAACTTGTCACAACCAAATATGCTCAAATAATTTATTTAAGCTCTAAGGTGACACCTATGATCGTCATTAACTACCACCTTATACATCCTATCACTAGTTTCACATATGTAATTGGGGTACCCACTAGGTCCCCTATGTCTTTTCATTTTTAGGACACCTCATAATGGTCCATCCAGCTCATCTCATCTATCGGGTCAATACCCATTTCTATTGAGGCATAATGTTCCTTGAAATTTTCAATGTCATAGAACCCTCACTAGACTCTATGTAAAACCTTACAAGGGAGATGTACTCAATCCCTTACCATTTCCAAGTCCTCCCTGGATGATCCAAACACACGAATTATCTTCCCAGGTCAATACATCTTAATGGGGGAAGAACTCTCACAATGTGGTAATCTTTCCTAGCCTACGATCTTAAGGAATCTCAAGGAACTCATATGGCCAATACCTAGATCATCAATACCAAGTTATTATTTACCTCTACTAATAGGTCCGTAGAGATCCTATAATATGGCCAACATAATAAACTCATTTATTTAATTAAACATTCCCCTAGGTCCACACATATAAAGGAACTTCATAACAAATTGGGCTTGACCATTGACGATCGAGGAAAGAAAAGCCAGTGACCTAGGCCACTCATAGCCTTTAAAATTTGTGAAATTAGTTCAAGGAGTCACCTTTTTAATTAAAAGATTCCATGATTTTAAAAATCCATTTACCCAATTGGAGATACCACACATAACTCGTTTCATATAAAATGATGCAGAAACATAGGGGAATGTATGCAAGACCACCTACCATTTACTACAACATTTGTACCATTGAAGTAGCTTAATTGTTTTTCCTAAGACCATCCAAGATCAGTCCAAGAGTGAATAATTATTGAGATCCTAACTCACACCATAATTTTTTAAATAATTTATTATAACATTTTTAAATAACTATATAATTAAATTAAAAAAGATTCTTATTCGTTGAAAACTCACTAGGTGCTCTCGCCATACTCGAACCACAACAAACCACCCCACCAGAGGCCCTTAAAAGAACCCCAACACCAAACGGGGTGAAATCCATATCACTAAAAACCAAGATAATCACTAAAATAATTTAATTTAATGAAAAATGTAACGACTTAAACATTTATAAAAAAATTCCCTTTTAATTTAATTAAATGCATTATTATATATAATGGATATAGAAAACACATGCCCTTATTTGGTATCATTATATCCAATAGTATTTAAAATAACATTAAGAATAATTACTGTTGATAGTATATCCATTAACCAATGATCATTTGGTTAGTATAAATATAGGGTTTTAAAAAATTAAATTGACCCATACAAAGGATGTGATGATCATAACTAGTAGGATCGTACCCTACAAATCCAATTTATCAGATCTTGTGAAGGATATATCATAACTAGTCTTTTCCCTTGACCAATTCCAAGATGATATCCAATAACTTAAGTACAAGAAAACCCATTTATGGAATAATTTCAAGCTTATCTAGATCATGGCCCAGACCATATACACTGAACCACCACATCAAAGTCTCACCAATCCTCACCTTACTCTTAAGGTGTTTCATAGTTTATTAAGGGGATATGTTTCAAGACCCTAACAACATGAATATATATTTTTTATATAAAAATAAATATATCTTTATTTTATTATTGTTACATTATAAATTATTTTGATTTTCTTATAATAAAACAGAAATTTTATTTTTAGGTAATATTGAAATTCAATTAAGGAATTTCTTTTGAAAAAATAATGAATTTTTGAGATAATATTTTTTATTAAAATATTATTATTAAATATTATTTATTAAATATAAATTATCATATAATTTTTATAAAGTAAAAGTTAATTTTTATAAGGGTTTGAAAACTGTTATTGTCAAAAAACACTACATTTCTCAATAAATGTAGATTATTATTTCAATAAGAAAATACACATATTTATAAAATAATCTAGATAAAATGAGAATTATTTTGGTAATAATAAATTCTGAATTATCCAATGGATATTTTTTCATAATTTTTTGAGATAGTTAAATTTTCAGGTAAATATTAAATACGATCTTAATATAGGTCGGGTATTATTAAATAATAATACAACAAAAGTGATGTAATAAATAATATAAATGGTATCCATGATAAAATATAATTTTTCAATTTAAAATAATTTAATTTTAACTATATTTTATTAATTTTATAAAACCTATATGAATCCTCCAAAACCTATAATATATTTTAGGGTTTTAAAATAATTTATTTAAGGACATGACTCACTTGCACGTCAACAAGGGTATTATTTTAATAAGATCAGAACTTGGACTAAAAAAATAATTAAAAACACCCTTATTTTTTGAAAACCATGGGTAAAAACCATGGTAATGTCTGTGGGTTTGATTATTCTATTATATAGAGTCCAAAACATGAGTTTGATAGATGATAAGGAATTCCCCACTCATTTCTTATATAATCCCACCCAAGATCACACTTATCTTCAATAAAAAACTTTGAATAATGTCCTTAATCTACCATATCATATCTATAGTCATCCAAGGTGTCCCCAATCTCTCGAGAATCTCCTCCCAATCATTTGGAATCACCCTCTCATGGTAAGGGATCCTCTCATTCTTCTCTTTATTCAAGTATCTTATTTATCTTATATATTTTATATTTATTTCCTAATGTTGGGATATGTTCTTCCATATACCATTTATTTTCCATTTTATGTATAAATTATGATATAACCCTTACACTCTCATCAATACCTCTCATGAAGATTCATATTCCCCCATCATGCTACTGAAATTTCACATCAATTTTTCATGCCAAACAATTGTGTAGTGAATACCATACCCATTTCCAATCAAGACTTTTCACATGTATTCATATATAATTATTGATTGATTTTTTTTGAAAGTTTGAAGCCTCAATTTATTATTAAAGAAAATACCTCTTTAGATTGGGTAGAGGGTGACCCATTACATAGCCCGAAGGCCCTAGGCCATGTGGCTTGCATACTGGGCTAGAAAGCCCATTTTTTAGCCCAAAGGACCCCTCGGTGAACAATACTGCTACAGTACCCACACTGCTACAGTACCTGTTATAGTACAGCCACCACTACAGTACCTACAACAATCCCTCCACCGCAATAGTGTTGCTGCTGCTACAGTCTGCCACTACTATAGTGCCCTGTTATAGTAACTCGGGAATTCTCCCCTACCCGGATTTGATCCTGGGTCTTTTAGAATCCAAGAAGGAGCCCGAACCACTAGGGTACATGCTCGTTGGCTAATAATTGATTGATAAATTTCATGTATTTATTCCACACTCCTTCATCATGGAATAAAATATAACAATTAATTAATCCATGTTGTATAATCTATGTGGCATACTTATGCATGAGAATGAAATGAAAGTGACATGTGCGACCAGAATTATATTTTTTTTAAAGGTTGGGGCTGAAGCCTCAATTTATTATTTTTAAAGAAATGACCTCTTTAGACTGGGTGGAGGGAGACCCATTACATAGCCCGAAGGCCCAAGGCCAAGTGGCCTGAATACAAGGCTCGGAAGCCCATTTTTTGGCCCAAAGGACCTCTCGGAGAACAGTACTACTACAGTACCCGCACTGCAACAGTACCTGCTATAGTACATCCGCCGCTATAGTGCCTAGTATAGTCCCTCCGCCGCTACAGTGAAACCACTGCTACAGTTCCGCTGCTACTACAATACTGCCACAGTACCCACCTACAATACTGCTACAATACCCGTAAATTCTCCCCTGCCCGAATTTGATCCTGGGTCTTTTGGATTCCAAGCAGGAGCCTATATCACTAGGGTACAGACTCGTTGTCATGAGACCAGAATTATATAGAGATCTAATGCATTGAGTAATATTTTAGTCTCATGATACTTTATTGAATGGATTAGGGAGAGAACCTAAACCATCATGGTAATTTTTACATCATTATGTTGTGAAATTTAGCATTGACCTATGATTATGATGTAGTGTTTTAAGTTGCCATATCATGCCTTATCATTTAGGTTTATGATTCTCACCACATTAATATATAATTGATATTACTATTTTTTAACATGTAATACTCTATTTATGTTATTATTTGTTTAGTCCCTCTGTGGTATTTATAGCTCATCTGCTTATTCTATATGTCCCTTGGTTGTCCCATACAATTTTAAATACGACGGAATATTGTGATCATAATATGGAAGTTCTCAAAGAAGATGATATATTCCCAGTTTTAAGTTGTTATATAATGTTCCTAATTACCAAGTACACCATGATTCTCAATATTTCAGGTTTTATTATGTGTAATCTCATTTAATAAATCATGTATTAATATGTAATCAAGAGAAGGGTTCCATAGTTTGTATCAAAGGATAAATTTAGTTATTTCTTGGATTGGGATTAGAAAACTCTAGATACTACCTTGGGGAAACATACGTGTATAATAAAACATCCCTAAATTTCGGTGAAGTATAGATTAAGTGGTTTATCAAGAAAATACATCCATGTATGGATACAACATGTAGATTTGGCTCTGCCACAAATGTACATTGGTGTAAAACCCGAAAACAACATGTTGAGTAAGACTCAACTGAGAACTAGTGTATGAAAACATGACTTGTAGCACACCTAGTCTGATAATCCTAAGACTTATGATTTGGTAAATTCACATGATTATTACAGAACCATTATTAAGGGAACAAAAATGATAATAAGAATATATATTAGGAAATCGATCAGGGATAACCTAGATTGAATCCTATAAATTCATAAGTAAATAAATAAATATCATTGATAATGTATCCCTATAATGTCATTGGATTCACATTTATGTGTTAAATAGTTTTAAAATAGTCAGCCCACATTTTCCCTTTAATCTAACAAATGGCTAGAAATTAGGGGATTCATGTAAACAAACAATGTGAAGGGAAATGCAATGACTGCCCAAATGAGATGCCTAACCCGATGGGAGTATGAATCATGATTATTGTGATGATTATCTATTAGCTTTCTTAAGTTATGAACAGAAACCTTGATTAGGAGGATCTCTAAAATCCCCCCTAATAAGGAAAAAGAAGCAAATGATACCATTATGTGACAAAGGCCTCTGGATTTCAATGGTTCAACTGATCCCTTAATTGAGGAATAATGGATAAACTCTATTGAGAAGATCTCATACATCCTACAATGTTCTAATAAATAGAAGGTTCTACTAGTTTTTTATCATATAGAAGGAGAATTTTATCAATGGTGGACATTGACCAAGAGTAATAATCCTAATAAAGTGATCAAAGTGATGGTGTGTAAGGAGTTTTGGAAAAAACATTTCAGTAAATACTTTCATCACATGCTCTATCTTAAAATGTAAAGATATTTCCTTTACCTCAAGAAGAAATACAATGAATCTATTGAGGTGTATGAAGAAAACTTCACAATACTTTAACATTTGGCCTATGAGTTTGTTGTTACCCCCAAATGAAAATTTGACCACTTTTTTGGTTTGATAAGACATAGTTTGTGAAAAGGACTAGTGATCCGAGACTTTGAAATGTATAAAGAAAATTGTCTGATGTCCCCTCAATGTTGAAATAGAGATTGAATAATCTCAAGGGTATCACAAATATAAGAAGAGGAAATTAAAGTTTATTTCAAGTGGTTATATAGAGAAATATAATGGAGATAAGAAATATTAATATCCCACTTGTCAAAAGTGTGGAAAGAAGCACCCCAAACATTTCATAATAGGGATGAGTAAATGATTTAGGTGTGGAAAGGAAGGACACCTATCTAGTGATTTCTGACCTAAGAAATCCACGGATTTGATAGAGAAATATAATTCTTTGATCAATCCTTAGTGCATTGTTAATTTCTTTAATTTTAAGGAACCAGGGTAATTTGCAAAAAAATGCACTAATCCAAGAGTTTTCAGAGACAACCAACAAACTACAATGAATAAAGGGTGATATTATGCCATTACGGCCACTGGGGTGGATCCCAAAAATGACGTGTTAATAGGTATGATAGTTATTCATTCACGAATAGAGAAAATACTTTTTTATGGTTCTATGCATTCCTTTATATAATGTAAGTTTAATAGAACTATTCAAACACCACCTCAAAGAATATAATTGGAGCTATCGGTGAAAACAAATGCGGAAATTATTACATCCTGTGTATATAACTCATCCCTAGTCAAAATTTGTGGGCTGAACTTCCTAGTTAACCACGTGGTACTCCCTTTAGTGTAATGTTGTGTAATTGTTTGTATGTATTGTATTTTTCTGTATAGATCCAACATAAATTTATATGATAAGGAAATCACTATTTATATAAAAAATTGACCCCTATTATGTACATGTTAAAGGAGGAGGATGAATCTTCTTTATCACCAACATCTCAATCATGGATTCTATTATGCTATGAGAAAAGAATATCTAGCTCAAATGATTGAGTCTAAGGAAAATATCATCCTTGAAGACATGTCCCATTTTAGGGAATACGATGATGTGTTTTCTGAATAATATCAATGTCTTTCCACCCAGTTAAGAGGTTGATTTTTTAATCGAGATAATACATATGGTGTTTTCCATTATCCAAGAATCTATACAGAATATATGTTGTGGAAAATGAGGAGCTGAAGAAACAACTACGGGAGAATCTGTATAAAGGATTTATAAAACCAAGTGCTTCACCTTGGTGTGCACAATCACTGTTCATCAAGAAGAAGGATGTGTCAATAAACCTTTTCATTGAATATATTTAACTCAATAAGTTCATGACAAAGAACAAGTATCCTCTTCCACAGATTGATGAATTGTTTTGAGAAGCTATGTGGAGCATAAAAATTTTCCAAGGTGGATCTTCAGATCAGATATTATCAAGTGTAAAGAAGGATGATTGTAGAGACCCGAAACTTGACGTACATTGACATTACATTACATTTGCGGAATACTTAGTACATACACACAAGGATCGTAATAGTTTAGTGTCTTTGGAAACTCGGAACGTAATCTTCTAATCGTGGTGAAAGATCTTCAACATCTCCTATAAAGATCTTCCCTTTTTTTTACCTAAAACCTTTCTTTATATCCTGGGGAAAAGAAAACATAAAAGGGTGAGCTCAAATGCTCCAGTAAGGGTAAACAAAAGAAATATCAATCACATCGTATTCATAAGAACATAACATTTTGGAAATCTTAACCTGCAAAAGAGAGCATAATTTCATAACATGGGATAAATCATGGCAGTAAAATGTAATCACAATAATCATAACTTAAAACATGAAACTTTGTGGCATTCACACATAATCATAGAGAATCATTTCTTGTTAGTCAAGACTCATTGCCAATACTATCTTAGTGGACAAAGTCCCTTTCTGAATCGAGTAACCCCTCGTTTCAGTCCTGTTTCACTGAACCGGTATAACCCTACCCATTCCAGCCATGTCTATCTCATGAGATATAAAATCTTTACCCAATGCATTGGAGGGAGATATAGGTCCCACCCATCTCATAATTATACCATTCTTATGTGTGCCACAAAATCATAAATCATACATCATTTCATAACCCATGTAATAAAAAAATGGGATTTCTTAAACAACATGACATCATAAAACCATTCATATAAGATAAAAGAATTCATAAAACATAATTCCATCACAACATAGTCAAATCAATGTAAAAATATGGATAGAAACAGAACCCTTTATTATCTTAGATTGAAAATAATTTTGATAAAACACTTGAAATGAATTCTTGAGGAAAATATCCTTTCTTCTTCAAAATCAATTTCTTTTCACAAAACATCATGCAATTTTAAAAGAAAGAGATTTTATTAAAAATAGTCATGAAATCTTTTGGAGGAAGCTTCATGAAAATAAGGCTTTATAAAACCATAAAAATCCATTCATGCCGTTTAAGTAAAAAAAACATTCTTCGTACTTTTGTCGGAAAAGTCAAAAAGTACCTCGTACGAAAAACGACAAATGATTCCTTTCATTTCTTTTACTAAAAACTCACCGAAGGGTAAAAATGGATTTAAAAAATTGTAGGTGGATGGAAATAATATTACATATTTATGAAACATGGATGTGGATGATAAAATACACCCCAGTAAATACTTACGAATAAACAATCTCGGATAAAAATGAGATTGTGATATTTTCCTTACCTTAGGTCCAATTTGCATCGTATGTGTCCGAACCTCCTATATAATGATTTAAATAATGTCATTGACTTATTACAGAATCATATTCATTGTTATGATATCATATATGGTTCACTTATGACATTATATTACCCGTTCTTTTGTAAATTCCATGTTAAAGAAGCGTTTAGGGTAAAATCGTTTCATTTATCGTAGGTGTTTTGACTTGTTGTTCTTGACATCATTATTACTTATATCATGATTTACTCACTTCCAGAATATAAAATATGATTTATATATCATATATATTCAGTATATATATATATATAATAGGTAGATAAATAAAATGAAAAACACCGTTCATGGAGACGGTAGTCCGTACGTACGCATGAATGCTGTTTTCCTTTCCTTATTGTCTTGAAATGGAAGTAAGTAGATGACATACATATTTATATATATACATAAATACAGTATCTTTATAATGTCATATATTTCATTATTATTTCTTATATATACATTATAATCATTCTTAAATGGTTAACATGGAGAATGAATCTCATTGCGTCGTGGAGACGGTAGTCCGTACGTACGCACGAGCGATGATATCATTTCTATAAATATTGAATTGAATTGCAGTGGATTATACAATATATCAGAATCAATATGATGTTGTAATAACTATGTATATTTATTCTTTACACCATTATACCCATCCATGTAAGGTGGTGGTGGAAAATAGATTACACCACGGCGTGGAGACGGTATTCCGTACGTACGCACGCGCGGTGATTTCTTTTTCCGTAGGATGGATAGATGGTGAAATAGGGTTGTTTCATAATTATAATAACATATCAGTATATGAGTGATACTGATGTTATTACTTCATAATGAAACAACCTAAGAAGAAGAAGTGGAAGAAGAAATAAAGATGAAAGAATTGTTAACGATAATTACCTCTTCTTTGAAGCGCCTCTTTGAGACCTCCTCTTAGGGCACTAGAATTGGTCTTTGAGGAAGACCAGAACCTCTAGTATGTTTCTAGGGAAGTGGAGGAGAGAGTTTGGCAGGGGTTGGCCGAGCTTGAGTGCTCAAATTGGTGTGAGGAGGAGGGGGAGGAGGTGTCCTTTTATAGGGGAGGAGAGGGGCACCTTAGGAATATCTCAAAATATTATTTTATATTAAAGTCAAAATCGGTTTATAATGTTTCCAAAGGGTCTTATTTCGAAGCTAAAGTTGGGATGGGTCGAAATCCTATCAACCAATAGAATTTAGACAAGTTTAGGATATTATTTTAACCTTATCAATTAGATTTAACTCTAAGTTAAATAATTTAACATTTACCGTGTCTTTTTGTTTTCTTTCACTATATGGTTAATACACTTACTATAACATGCCAAACGAACCCCAAATTGTTTATTATTAATATATATATCCTTATCTAAGTCATTTGGCCGAACCTTAGATTTTTAGGAATAAAATAACAATTAATAATATAATATTTGATTTAAAAACTATTTTGTGTCAATTTTGACATTATTTGATATATGATTTTTTTGAAAGTCATAACAGAATTAAATGTTCGAACCAAGTTGATTAAATCAACATTAATATATCATAGTAACCTAGAAAATTAGTGGAATTCATAAAAAGTCTTAAATTAAATTTATTTTGGTATTTATATTATCAATTTTGTCAATATCTCATTAATAAGATAATTACTGCATCATCTTTGTGTTATAACTAAATTAAATTATTTGATGTCTAAAAATTACAAATAAACTATCATCATGTAGGAAATCTTTTTATCTATCTAATGAATATTTATAGTCTAATTTATCTTATGTATAACCCCATATTAAAAATGATTTACTTATTAAACTTTGATTTTAACTATTTTAACCCTTCTTTAAATAAATTAATAATAAATGTCCTAATCTAATCCAAGTGGGCCTAAATGGTCATATTTTATTCCTAAGTTTGTTTTTGGTCGAATTACACTTGTCCAATAGAATTAGGACATGTGTTAGGGTAATATTAATATCATATTCACCCTTAGATACCCTATTTACTATTAACCGTGGTAAAAAAAAGTAAAAAGTTACTATTCACCAAAAAATTATTTTCATCTCATTGAACCACATTTTAGTCCTTGATATTAACTGTGTCTCTCGGATTTTCGAAATTCCATTCACAGAAGCGGTAAAATTAAGTTTTATGCAAAATTCAGTTTTTAACCTACCACTTAGTAGTTTCACTATTCATCAAAAATTGATGTTTTTCAGAACAATGCCAAAATTTCATCCCAAGCTATATTTCATATTCCGAATTCAAAAATAAAGTCTATTTTACCAAATTCATAACATAAAAGTTGCATTAATTAATTTTATAATTAAATCCGGCTGTTAAAACAAATAGCGTGTTTTTAAGAAACAATATCTATCAAAAGATTGACACTTGTTCATGTCTAGTTTAAATGTGAAATTACATCCAATGACCAACATTGTATTAAATTGTAAAAATATATTCTAAATATACTTTAAAACCACTCAAATTAATGATTTATCACTATTAATTATTTCGATTAAAAAAGTTGTTTTTAATTATAATTTGGTAATTTTCACTATTCATCAGAATATGAAAGTTATCCGAAAAGTACCAAAATTTCACCTTAGGCTAAATTCGATACTCCGAATCCAAAAATGAAGTCCATTTTGAGAGTTAAAATTTCTAAAATTTAAAAAGTGGTTATTACTATTCATAACGGCTAGTTTTAATAATATTTTAATAGCATATCATTGTTTCGTGAAACTCAGGATTACGTACCACACACGCTATCGAGGAAGGTTGCGATTGCGTGTAATGCAAGGCAAGTCAAGGATGCGTGTTGTGCAAGCTCCTTTTGGTGTAGCGTATAACACAAGACATTAGTAAAATAAAAAAGAATATTTTTCATAAAATCTCGGGCTGTTACATTCTACCCCCCTTAAAATGAATTTCGCCCTCGAAATTCGTCGGGGTTATAAATGGTTTACTATTCGAAAGTTTCTTTAATAGAAACCCACATCGTAAAAGGGAATACCAAAACTTGGCTTTAAAAACTAAAGTATGAAATGTAACGATTACCCAAATAATCTAATCACTGGGTTTCCACATAGGTGAAAATATGGATATGGAAGAGAAATCTAACCATCATGTTCTGATGGAGAGTGGTAGAGAACATGGCTATGGAAAAGCCAGTAATCACAAATCCATAGATTTGTGATGATATAAGGTACCATCTGATTCATCAGGTATAAGATCACTAGGACAACATTTTTGGTTTTCAAGATCATTTCCCTAAAGTTGAAAATTTGCTTAGAATAAATACTTACTTTATTTTGGTACAATCTCACTTTTGTTCGTGCCTTGAACAATTTATACTTCATCTCTTAAATAAATGAAGTTGAATTTGTTATTTGTGAAGTGTTAGCAGATCATGTGATAGAATGACTGTTCATGCCATCTGTCTCAAACAAAAGGTTAGCAAAAGTTATTAAATATACATAAGTCATTCTATAGTGAGATTAATCATATATGGTTCCTAAAATGGACTTATACTTCATATATCATACTGCTTAATATAATAAAACTAGTTTCTACTAAACAGGGACTTCCTGTAGGCCAGTGGTAGGCGATAAAGGCCAGTCGCACTTCGGTTGTGGGTTCGATTCCTACAGCCTTGTCCGAAGCGATGGGTTGTCGCCCGTCCTGCAGGTTGTCCTTTTTATAAAACTATATTACTATAACATCCCATCAATAATATCGAAAAAAACTTCTATCCTTAAACAATACTAACTTATGTCCAACATAATCCATTCCAATCTTTAGGCTTATCCATAATACTGCAGTCCATTCTCATAACATAGTGAAAACGATTACCAGAGATTTAACACCATCGTCGATCCCCATAAGATATGTCTTGTTGGTCACATTCTAATCATTCAAAGTCCTTAATCATGTATTCGCTTGAATACCTTAGTGAAAACATGAATGCAGTTTAAAGTTAACACTTTCCACATACCAAAATCCTCAAAATTCTATATACTCAAACCATGATATCACTTAGTCCTTATATCAATCATGAGCTCATGAATACAATCAAACATCTCATTATCTTCTTATCCTTTCATTATGCACTTATCATCTACTTTCCAAAAGTATCTGAATAACCTTTCATGGTTACTGGTACCATTCATCATACACATTCAAAACTTAAGGAAAGACAACAGTGTAACAATCCTTAGATGTATCCTTATTCCATGAGATTACTTATACAACATTACACATGATAAACATGTAATCATTCCACTACATTGTTAGACCATTGACCGAGCTTCAACATTTCTTTCATCTCACATATCATTTGTAGTTTCTTCATCATCATCAACATAAATACTTCCCATACGACCATACAGATTCTCTTCATGAGACTTTCCCTTAGGGCATTGGTTTGCATAATGCCCGTACATTCCACATTTAAAACATTTAACCATTGTTGATGTCGTAGCAATACCATTATCCTCATCCATGGTGTTAACTGAACCTTTTCCTTTGCACTTACTTGCTTTGTGTCCTTCTTTTCCACACCCAAAGCATCTTCCAGTTCCTTTGAAACATTCTCCTTGATGCCTCTTCCCACATGATTTACATAGGGGGAATTGAACTTTCTTTCCTCTATGATCATCATGGAACTCCATCTTTCTCTTATTAGCCGAGTCAGGAAACTTACCAAATTTTACTTTATTGATCATATTATGAGATTGCTGATTCGGCATAATAATGATGTTTGGACTTCCAAATCCCATTTCATTATGAAGAATATCATTCCATTGTCCATCATATCCTCCATTATCGTGAATCATCTTGATTCCAGCCGTTTTCTAAAACCCAAAAAGAATAGTGTGAGAGTCAAAAATCATGCTAGAGAAAACAACATAATAAAGGGGGAGTACCTTCAATATCCAACATCTTAGGTTTAATTCTATGATCGTTAGCGTAATTCTATTACTATAACCTATACGTATACTTATCCCTAGGGACATCCCTAGACATACCTTAGAAATATCTCTAGGGATTTCACTAACGTTTTCGCATCCTAGTTTCCAAATGTTGACTAAACCTTTCCTCTGATACCAACTGTAGAGACCCAAAACTTGACGTACATTGACATTACATTACATTTGCGGAATACTTAGTACATACACACAAGGATCGTAATAGTTTAGTGTCTTTGGAAACTCGGAACGTAATCTTCTAATCGTGGTGAAAGATCTTCAACATCTCCTATAAAGATCTTCCCTTTTTTACCTAAAACCTTTCTTTATATCCTGGGGAAAAGAAAACATAAAAGGGTGAGCTCAAATGCTCAGTAAAGGTAAAAAAAGAAATATCAATCACATCGTATTCATAAGAACATAACATTTTGGAAATCTTAACCTGCAAAAGAGAGCATAATTTCATAACATGGGATAAATCATGGCAGTGAAATGTAATCACAATAATCATAACTTAAAACATGAAACTTTGTGGCATTAACACATAATCATAGAAAATCATTTCTTGTTAGTCAAGACTCATTGCCAAGACTATCTTAGTGGACAAAGTCCCTTTCTGAATCGAGTAACCCTCGTTTCAGTCCTGTTTCACTGAACCGGTATAACCTACCATTCCAGCCATGTCTATCTCATGAGATATAAAATCTTTACCCAATGCATTGGAGGGAGATATAGGTCCCACCAATCTCATAATGATACCATTCTTATGTGTGCCACAAAATCATAAATCATACATCATTTCATAACCCATGTAATAAAAAAATGGGATTCTTAAACAACATGACATCATAAAACCATTCATATAAGATAAAAGAATTCATAAACATAATTCCATCACAACATAGTCAAATCAATGTAAAAATATGGATAGAAACAGAACCCTTTATTATCTTAGATGGAAAATAATTTTGATAAAACACTTGAAATGAATTCTTGAGGAAAATATCCTTTCTTCTTCAAAATCAATTTCTTTTCACAAAACATCATGCAATTTTAAAAGAAAGAGATTTTATTAAAAATAGTCATGAAATCTTTTGGAGGAAGCTTCATGAAAATAAGGCTTTATAAAACCATAAAAATCCATTCATGCCGTTTAAGTAAAAAAAACATTCTTCGTACTTTTGTCGGAAAAGTCAAAAAGTACCTCGTACGAAAAACGACAAAAGATTCCTTTCATTTCTTTTACTAAAAACTCACCGAAGGGTAAAAATGGATTTAAACAATTGTAGGTGGATGGAAATAATATTAAATATTTATGAAACATGGATGTGGATGATAAAATACACCCCAGTAAATACTTACGAATAAACAATCCCGGATAAAAATGAGATTGTGATATTTTCCTTACCTTAGGTCCAATTTGCTTCGTATGTGTCCGAACCTCCTGTATAATGATTTAAATAATGTCATTGAATTATTACAGAATCATATTCATTGTTATGATATCATATATGGTTCACTTGTGAAATTATATTACCCGTTCTTTTGTAAATTCCATGTTAAAGAAGCGTTTAGGGTAAAATCGTTTCATTTATCGTAGGTGTTTTGACTAGTTGTTCTTGACATCATTATTACTTATATCATGATTTACTCACTTCCAGAATATAAAATATGATTTATATATCATATATATTCAGTATATATATATATATAATAGGTAGATAAATAAAATGAAAAACACCGTTCATGGAGACGGTAGTCCGTACGTACGCATGAACGCTGTTTTCCTTTCCTTATTGTCTTGAAATGGAAGTAAGTAGATGACATACATATTTATATATATACATAAATACAGTAGCTTTATAATGTCATATATTTCATTATTATTTCTTATATATACATTATAATCATTCTTAAATGGTTAACATGGAGAATGAATCTCATCGCGTCGTGGAGACGGTAGTCCGTACGTACGCACGAGCGATGATATCATTTCTATAAATATTGAATTGAATTGGAGTGGATTATACAATATATCAGAATCAATATGATGTTGTAATAACTATGTATAGTTATTCTTTACACCATTATACCCATCCATGTAAGGTGGTGGTGGAAAATAGATTACACCACGGCGTGGAGACGGTATTCCGTACGTACGCACTCGCGGTGATTTCTTTTTCCGTAGGATGGATAGATGGTGAAATAGGATTGTTTCATACTTATAATAACATATCAGTATATGAGTGATACTGATGTTATTACTTCATAATGAAACAACCTAATAAGAAGAAGTGGAAGAAGAAATAAAGATGAAAGAATTGGTAACGATAATTACCTCTTCTTTGAAGCGCCTCTTTGAGACCTCCTCTTAGGGCACTAGAATTGGTCTTTGAGGAAGACCAGAACCTCTAGGATGTTTCTAGGGAAGTGGAGGAGAGATTTTGTCAGGGGTTGGCCGAGCTTGAGTGCTCAAATTGGTGTGAGGAGGAGGGGGAGGAGGTGTCCTTTTATAGGGGAGGAGAGGGGCACCTTAGGAATATCTCAAAATATTATTTTATATTAAAGTCAAAATCGGTTTATAATGGTTCCAAAGGGTCTTATTTCGAAGCTAAAGTGGGGATGGGTCGCAATCCTATCAACCAATAGAATTTAGACAAGTTTAGGATATTATTTTAACCTTATCAATTAGATTTAACTCTAAGTTAAATAATTTAACATTTACCGTGTCTTTTTGTTTTCTTTCACTATATGGTTAATACACTTACTATAACATGCCAAACGAACCCCAAATTGTTTATTATTAATATATATATCCTTATCTAAGTCATTTGGCCGAAACTTAGATTTTTAGGAATAAAATAACAATTAATAATATAATATTTGATTTAAAAACTATTTTGTGTCAATTTTGAAACTATTTGATATATGATTTTTGTGAAAGTCATAACAGAATTAAATGTTCGAACCAAGTTGATTAAATATACATTAATATATCATAGTAACCTAGAAAATTAGTGGAATTCATAAAAAGTCTTAAATTACATTTATTTTGGTATTTATATTATCAATTTTGTCAATATCTCATTAATAAGATAATTACTGCATCATCTTTGTGTTATAACTAAATTAAATTATTTGATGTCTAAAAATTAAAAATAAAATATCATCATGTAGGAAATCTTTTTATCTATCTAATGAATATTTATAGTCGAATTTAGCTTATGTATAACCCCATATTAAAAATGATTTACTTATTAAACTTTGATTTTAAATATTTTAACCCTTCTTTAAATAAATTAATAATAAATGTCCTAATCTAATCCAAGTGGGCCTAAATGGTCATATTTTATTCCTAAGTTTGTTTTTGGTCGAATTACACTTGTCCAATAGAATTAGGACATGTGTTAGGGTAATATTAATATCATATTTACCCTTAGATACCCTATTTACTATTAACCGTGGTAAAAAAAAGTAAAAAGTTACTATTCACCAAAAAATTATTTTCATCTCATTGAACCACATTTTAGTCCTTGATATTAACCGTGTCTCTCGGATTTTCGAAATTCCATTCACAGAAGTGGTAAAATTAAGTTTTATGCAAAATTCAGTTTTTAACCTACCACTTAGTAGTTTCACTATTCATCAAAAATTGATGTTTTTCAGAACAATGCCAAAATTTCATCCCAAGCTATATTTCATATTCCGAATTCAAAAATGAAGTCTATTTTACCAAATTCATAACATAAAAGTTGCATTAATTAATTTTATAATTAAATCCCGCTGTTAAAACAAATAGCGTGTTTTTAAGAAACAATATCTATCAAAAGATTGACACTTGTTTATGTCTAGTTTAAATGTGAAATTACATCCAATGACCAACATTGTATTAAATTGTAAAAATATATTCTAAATATACTTTAAAACCACTCAAATTAATTATTTATCACTATTAATTATTTCGATTAAAAAAGTTGTTTTTAATTATAATTTGGTAATTTTCACTATTCATCAGAATATGAAAGTTATCCGAAAAGTACCAAAATTTCACCTTAGGCTAAATTCGATACTCCGAATCCAAAAATGAAGTCCATTTTGAGAGTTAAAATTTCTAAAATTTAAAAAGTGGTTATTACTATTCATAACGGCTAGTTTTAATAATATTTTAATAGCATATCATTGTTTCGTGAAACTCAGGATTACGTACCACACACGCTATCGAGGAAGGTTGCGATTGCGTGTAATGCAAGGCAAGTCAAGGATGCGTGTTGTGCAAGCTCCTTTTAGTGTAGCGTATAACACAAGACATTAGTAAAATAAAAAAGAATATTTTTCATAAAATCTCGGGCTGTTACAATGATATCCCCAAAACTGCTTTCTATTCTAGGTGCATGAACTATGATTTCATAGTAATTCCATTCAGACTCACTAATGATCCAATAATATTTATATACATTATGAATAAAGTCTTTAGATATTACCTATAAAAATTGGTGGTAGTCTTTATAGAAGATATTATTATATACTCCAAAGGAAAGGAAGATCATTAGGGTCATCTGTGCACTGTGAAAAAAGACCTTAAGAAAGGGGAAGATTTATGTAAAGTACAAAAAATATGAGTTCAGGTTGAAGTAACTCTCATTCTTGAGGCATGTTATCACAAGAAATTGGATATATATGGACCCTTAAAAAAGAAATTAAAATATGGTCAAGGACAACATATGTGATAGATGTCTATGATTTCCTTGGATTAGCTGGATACATTCATTGATTTTTGTGAAATTTCTTATGATTTTAAAACACTCTAACCAATATAACTCAGAAGGGAGTCATGTTTTATTGTAATTTTGAATGCGAAGATATATTCATGGAGTGTAAAAAGAGTCATATTACAGCACTAGTACTCACACTACCTAAAAGTGGATAAATTTTTGTGGTATACAATGATTCTTTAAATAAGGGTTTAGGTTGTGTGTTAATGTAGAATGAAAAAGTGATAGCCTATGCTTCAGGGAAATTACAACTTCATGAATAGAACTACCGAATACATGATTTGGAGTTTGATTTAGTGATCTTCATGATAAAAATCTTGAGGCATTATCTCTTTGGATAGAAGTGTGAAATATTTAAGGATAAAAAATACTTAAGTATATATTTACACAGAGTGTTTTGAATATATACCAAAGAATATGGTTAGAGTTGACCAAGGACTATGAATTCTCAATCCACTACCATACTAGGATTGAAAATAAAGTGGAACATGGTATAAGTAGAAAAGATCCATTAATCTTATATTTTATGTTTATTGAGAAGGATCCAATCTTATTAGACTTGAAAAGGATGGACATGAGAATCATAAAGGAAGGAAAATCATCAATCCTTTCACAATTTATTTCTCAACCATCTTTTATAGAGAAGATAAAGGATTCTCAATGAGATTATGGGGAAATTTAGAAGAAATTGGAAGCTATAACAAAAGGAAAATCCTTTGAGTTCAATGTTAATGAAGGAGTTGCGAGATTTGGGTTAAGACACTGTGTACTATCAAATCCTAAGTTAAATAAAGAGCTATTGGAGGATGCACATATCTCGACCTTCTACATCTATTAAGGGAGAACAAAGATGTATCGAGATCTTTGATAATAGTATAGGTGGTACAATATGATAATAATGCTCATAGAATATAAATCAAGATGTCCTATTTGTCAAAAAGTGAAGGATGAAAGAAAGAAATCCATGTAGATATTGCTACCATTACCCATGCCTACATAGGGAAGGGAAAACATCAATATGGACTTTTCTACTAGTCTTTTGAAGACATCAGGAATAAATAATGCTATATGGGTTGTGGTAGATCATCTAACGAAGGATGCTCACTTCATTTTAATTTGAGAAGACTTATCACTTGATCAACATGCAAGGATATACATTAGAGAGGCGGTGAGTCTGTATGGAACCCCAATGTCGATTGTATACAATCAAGACCTAAGGTTTACCTCCATGTTCTGGAACACTACAAAAAAATCATATTAGAGGAGGTTATTTAGATGGGGTAATGCAAACCCCCCTCTAAATTTATTTTATGTATAATTAGATTGGGTTATTCACAACCACCTATACTCATAAAATTTAGAGGGGTTATAACCCCCCACTAAATTCATCATTTTTATAAATTAGAGAGGGTTATGTACAACATTCTTTAATCAAAAAATTTAGAGTGGTTTTGAACCCCCTATAAATTATTTAACATTATTTTTTTTAAATCTGGTTGGATTTTAGAAGGGATTTTGAACACACAGTAATTTAAGAAGTTAGAGGGAGTTTCTAAGCGCCATCAATCAATGAGGTTAGGGGTGGTTTAAAACCCTCTCTAATTTAAGGGATTTGAGGGGGTTGTGAACCCCCACTATTAAAAAAATAGAAATTCCATTATATAAATATAATTATTACATAATATAAAAATGTATTTAAATACATTATATGAACATGTTATATAAAATATTTATATGCAAGTATTTAATTGTATTTATAGGTATAAATCAATATAATTGTATAATATTATGTACATTAATATATATTTATTTTTATAATTTTTATTTTATATAATATTAATTATATATAATATGAAAACATAAACAAATTATATTAATATATATATAAATATAATTTTTTCAAAAAATATATCATATAAAAACCCAAGCATGTAGATTTTAGGATTTATATAATAACAATAATAATAATAATTTAAAATAATATGTTTATGCATTTATATTATATATAATTAATATTATATAGAAAACAATTTATACAAATAAATATATTTTAATGTACATATTTTTATACAATTATATTTATTGATATATATATATACATATATATATATATTAATCTACATAATAATAAATATTGAAATATATTATATAAATATTTTCATAAATTTAATTCCATATAATATTAATTATATATAATATAAAATTTTATTTCATATAATATTAATTATATATTTTTATAAACAGTTTTTCATATAATATTAATTATTTTAAATATAGATATAAATTATATATAGTAACATATGAATTATATATAATCTAAAATTGTATTTCTTTTAACATAATATAAATATTTTTATAAATTTCATTTTATATAAAACATTTGTATAAATTATATTTCATATATATGAATTTAATATAATATTAATTATATATAATATTATACAAGGAAGAATTTCTCGCGGAGCTCGAGCTTGAGATGATGGTCATCTAACCCTAATGGGGTCGGCGGCTCTTCCCCCTCCGCCGCAAGCCGGAGGGGGGGGGGGTGCAAGAGAAGGAGGTCTCGCGGCGGAATCTCTTCACCCGATTCTCTGACCCTGCTTTGTATCCGCCTTTCCCTGAGATTCTGATCGGTCCGAAGGTTCATGGCTTTCAGAACAGAGACCATGTGGTCCCTCTTTTGGTTCTGGAGATCTCGGAAGTTGAGAGCCTCCTTGATCTGACCTTGATTGCTCGATTTAGGAAGTTTCAGCCTTCGGTGGACGATTTCGACAGGTTCATCTCTAAATCTTGGGGGCTTCAGTTTTAGCCGGTTGTTGGATTACTGGATAAGTGGAGTCTGATGTTCCCTTGATCTTCATCGGAGGACATGGTTTGGGCGCTGTTGTTTTCTCCTAGGAAGTGTGGAAGGTATGAGTTTCATTTATGCAGATGGACCTATGATTTTCATATGAATCACGATTCCCCTTTCATTCTGGTTTGGAATAGCATGCCCCTTCTTCCCCTCTCCTTTCAAAACCCTGTGATCATGCGTCTGTTGGGGAACATAGTTGGCCACTTTCTTGTGTGTTGATTCCCGTACAACCTCGGTTAGTCATCCGATTAATCCAAGGATGTGGGTGGAGTTCGATACCTCGAGAGCACTGGTGGAGACTATTTGGATTGATGCTGCTGAGGAGATTCGATGCAAAAAGCCAGTGATCTTTGATCAATGGATGAATTTTTGTTTGATTTATCGTAGAATGGGACACACTATGGTCTGATGCCGCCGTGATGGTCAACAGAAAGAAGATGCTGTGAAGGCTTGAGGCACTGGCGAGGGATCTTGTCTGGTGAGTTTAAGTGTTGTTGGTATGCAGAAAAAGCATTTGGGGTTACCTATTGAACCGATGGTCAATGAAGTTTTTGCCAGACTGAAGCGGGATCTGAGGGCTATCTCTCCTCCTAGTTTGAGTAAGGGATTGAGGGGAGCTCATAATAGAAATTATATTGGTTCTGAGGTCTCTCTTGAGGCTGTCATGGATGTGCATGATACTCCTCTGGTGCCTGAGGGCTCTCCTATAGTGGCGGGCCCTCAAAAGGAGAATGAAATTTGGGATATGCAGGTGGCTTTAGATGGACAGGTTAGGGAAGCTTTACAGGGGAATCACGTCTTAGGTTCTGTTAGTGTCACAGGGGTGCATGGGACCAATGATGCAGCCTTTTCAATTCTAGATACAGGAGAAATGGGTGATATGGTGAACCATGTAGTTGAGTTTACTGAGAAGAATAATACAATGCGGGACAACCCGGTTAAGGGTATGCAAGGTGGTGATTTGCTGGATGAAAATGGTGGGTGGTTGCAGGTTTCAGCTGGCTTGCAGACACATCTTGAGAGGCAAATAGACTAGATTGAACTTCGGAATAGTTTTGCAGGTCTGGTTAATGATGAAGTCGAACCGGTCCCGGATCGGGCTATACTGCAGATTTCTTAAGCTACCTCGTCTCCTAGCCGGGTGTCGGTTGAAGCTACTAATGAACTGGATGATAGTAGACTTTTGATTTTGGGGGGGAAGTGTACTCAAGGTGACAATGGGAATGACCAGTTGCAAGAGTAGGCTGGTGGCAACTGTTTTCAGGATTTAGAGCATGGGAGGCATGGAGATAAGGAGCATATGGAGCATTCACACTGTTTAGTAATGGTTGATGCTAATAGTCACATTGAGTAAGAACAAGGGGTGCATGATAATTACCAGGAGGTTCATATCCCGAGAAACTGGGGGGATTTATCTGATAGTGAAAAGAAGAATGCTAGAGGCAGGGTGCAGACCTCTTATAGTGAGATTGTTCAGGGCGACAAGAAGATTGTGTCAGGGATGAAAGAAGGTATGATCGCTCCTCCAAAAAGAAGGCAAAGGAAAGACTATTCTAATATGACAAAGCCGATTCCCAACAGGTCCTCTTTCAGTAATGGGAAAGGTGCGCAGCCCTCTGAGGAGTTTTTATATTTGGAAAAATTAAATCTCAGAAGGAAGTATGCTAAGATATTGATGTAGTATGACAACTCGGAATGGGAGTCATCCACTACGGATGAAGAAAATGGTTATGGAGATGGGGATGGGTATGGATCCTATGATATATATTTGTTTCTTTATGTTCTATGTTGCTTGCTCGCTGTACTTTTTCTTCTATTTTAATAAATGGTCAGAGACTTTGTCTCTGACTAATCTTTCTGGGTATAATATTATACAATTTATACAAATAACTATATATTAATGTACATAATAATAAATATATGTATTGAAATACATTATATAAATATATTTATAATGTCATTATATAAATATATTAAATAAATAAACCTGTATATAATATATAAATATGTATTTAAGTATATAAAAATATTAATATATACATAAAATAATAAATAGAATTATAAATATATGTAAAAAATATATTTACTCAAATGTATGTAAATAAACATATAAAAATTAATATTATATGAAATAGAATTTTATATTATATAAATGTATAAACTAAATATAATATAAATGTATAAACTTAATGTATAAACTAAATAAAATATAAACTTATAATAATAAGAAATTAAATAAATAATATAAAAATATATATATTTATTAATATAAATATTTTTAGGTTATATAATATCAATTGAATATAACATAAATGTATAAAATTAGTATAATATATATGAATTATATGAATTTATATAAATATATATAGGATATATAAACATGTATATATATATATTTTAATATATTTTAATATATATTATATGTTTATACAAATTTATAAAGTGAATATAATATAAATATATTATAATATAAATACAGACTAATATATTATATAAACTTATAATGTTAATTAATATAAATATATATAGGTTATATGTTTATATGTATTTAAATATTTATTAAAATAATATTTATTTAAATAAACTATGAAATGTATATAAATATAATAATATGTGTTTATTAATATGAAATGGAGTTGTTTTTGTGGTTAAGTAGAAACCTGTGTTTTTTGATGAGGCAAGTTCGAAACCCACCTCCAACAAAATTTTATAGGGGTCATTTTTTAGCGCACTCGTTGACACCAGGAGGGGGGTTGACATTTCCAAAAGGGCCAGCATGAGTGGAAAACAAGAGGTTGGGGAGCCAGTAATGGAATTAGATGGGGTCAGGGCCATCCTGGGTGGGCATACCCATGCTTTGGAATTAGAGGTGTTTGGGCTTGGGAAAGATGAGTGGGAGAACATGAGGGGTTTAGTGGAGAACTAGAGGGGGAAGATGGTAGTTATGAGTAGTGATTTTTTATGAATTTAGAATTATATATTATAAGAATATGTTTTTTGATCCACCACTAATATGTTCCTCAATTAGAGGGGGTTATCACCCTCTCTAATTCAATTTCAAAAGGGGCGGTTTGCAAAATTGCCCATAATATACTACTTACATCTCAATTAGAGTAATATTTTAACCATCTCTAAATTATAAAAAAAATTAAAAAATAAATTATAGGGGTTTGAACCCCCTCTAAACTGTCTACAATTTCATATTTCATAGTGCAATTAGAAGGGGTTTAAACCACATCTAATTTAACTACCCTTATTTGAGTAGGGCCTTACCATCGGTTCAAAAAAACCGCCTCTAACGGGAGTTGGGGCACATTAATGGTGGTTACTGGAAGTCGATTATAAGGTATTTGGAGGGGGTTTTAACCACATCTAAACTCAAAAATAACCCCTTTTAATGAGGTCATTTTTTTAGTGAAAGATTCTCTAACATGATCTAAATATTGAGTTAAAATTCATCATGAATTATCTCCACCAAACTAATGGTCAATCTGAGCGGACTATCCATACACTTTAGGATATGTTTGGAGAATTCTCAATATACTTTAAAGGAGGATGAGATCAACATATTACTCTAGTTGAGTTATCACACAATAATAATTTTGGATGAATCATATAAATGGATCTCTATGATACCCTTTATGGGATGAGGTTTAAAACACTTGCATGCTAGGATGTAGTTGGGAACACAAACTGGTAGGTCCTGAAATAGTTTAAGAGATGGTGGAAAGTGTCAAGAACATTCAACAACACATCAAGCCTTCTTAGAGTCGAAGAAAGAGCTATGATTACAATCATCAATGAGACCTAGATATTAAGGTTGGAGACAAGGTATTCTTTTTAATATCTCCATAGAAGAAAGTCGAGTGATTTAGGAACAAGGGAAATCTTAGTCTAAGATAGATCGGTCCCTTTGAGATCCTCGATTGCATCAGTGCAATGACCTATTTACTAACACTCCCAATTTACCTGTCTAAAGTACATGATGTGTTCCATGTATCACTATTGAGGAAGTACATACAATACCACTCACATACACTCAATCTAGAGGTGGTACCACTGGAAAATGATCTTTTCTAAGAGGAGAATCCAGTAAACATCATAGATCATAGAGATAATGTTTTATAGAATAAGACATTGAACCTGGTCAAAGTGTTTTTAAGAAACCATAAGCTTGAATAATCAATGAGGGAAACATAGGAGGTGATGAAAAAATGTTACACTCATTTGTTTTAGTGTGTGAAATGATAATTTTGAAGGTGAAATTTTTGAAGGGGGTAAGATTGTAATGACCCAAACCTTTATAAATAAAAATTCCCCATACAATTAAATTAAATTAATTAATATATACTATGGATAATGAAAACACATTAACTTATTTGGTTTCATTATATCCTATCAGATTTAAAGGACCATTATGCGTAGTTATTGTTGATAATATAGTTGTTGAATAGTGATCAAATGATTAGTATGAATATTGGGTTTTAACAAATATAATTGACATAGACAAAGGAAGTGATGACCTCAACTAGTAGGACCTTATCCTTAGAATCCCATTGATCATATCTTGAAAAGGAGATAACATCACATGGATTTTCAATTTTTCAATCCCAATCAGAGATCCAATAACTTAAGCATGAATGAAACTATTTATGAGAGAAGCTTAAGCCCATCGATATCATGAACCAAACCATGTACATCGAAACACCCCAAGAAAGTCTCACCATCACACACTATAATCATAGGGAATTTGATGGTTTATTAAAGGGATATGTATTAAGACCCTAATAATATGAATATTTATATTTTATATAATAATTAAAATATTTTTATCTTATTATTGTAAATTTATAAATGATTTTTATTTTCATACAACAAAACATGAATTATATTTTTGGGTAATATCTAAATTCAATTAAGGAATTTATTTTGATGAACAAATGGATTCTTGAAATAAATGAAAATTTATTGAAATACTAATATTAAATAATTTTTATTAAATATAAATGATCATATAATTTTTTTGTAGTCAAATGTAATTTTAATAAGGGTTTGAAAGCATTAATTGTCAAAAAACCCAACATTTCTCAATAAATATTGATCATGATTTTATAAGTCAAAATAAAAATATTTAGAAAATAATTTTGATAAAATGAATTTATTTTTGGATTCATATTGTTGAAATTATCCATCGGTTAATTTTTAATAACTTTTCTAGACAGTAAAATTTCTCGGTAAATATTAAATATGGTATAATTTTACTGTGTGTATTAATATATCAAAATACCACAAAAGTGATGTAATAAATACTATAAATGGTATCCACAACTAAATTTATGTTTTTCCTTTAAAATAATGTGATTTTGTTTAAATTTTATAAAGCCTTGATGCATCCGAATAAACCTATAATATATTTAAAGGTTTTAAGATCATTTCTTTAAGGTCATGACTCACATCCACATCAACAAGGGTATTATTTTAATAAGTTCAGAACATGGACAAAAATAATAATTAAAACCACCCCTCCTTGATAGAAACCACGGTCAAAAACAAGGTTATGGTTTGTGGTTATCTATTATTTTGTTATATAGATTCCAAAACCTATGTTTGAAAAATGATAAAGAATTCCCCAATCATTTCTTATATAAACCCATCCAAGATCCTATTTCTCTTCACTAAAAACCATATATAACACCATTACTCTACCCTACCCTCTCTATAGTGATCCAAAGGTTCGCCCAATATCTCAAGAAGCTCCTCCCAGTCATTTGGAATAACCCTCCCAGTGTATGAGATACTATCTTTCTCCTATTTATCCAAGTATATTCTTTACCTTATGTAGTTTATCTTCATTTCCTAATGTTGGGATATGTTCTACAAAACAAATATACTATCCATTTTATCTATAAATGATGATATAAACGTTTCACTGTCATAAATTTATCCCTTGAACATTCACACACCCCCATTATATTTCCAAAATTTCACCGTGAATTTCCATGCCAAACAATTGTTTAGTGAATACCGTACACATTTCCCATCATGGTTTTTCAAATTTATGCACATATACTTTCTTATTAGGGACTTCTATTTATTTATTCCACACACCATGATCATTGAATAAAATATGTTGATTAATTAATCCATTTTTTATACATTTTGTAAGATCAATGTGTCACCCTTAAGCATGACAATGAAATGAAAGTGACTGGTGCACCCACAATAATATATCACTCCATTGCATTGGGTAATATTTTAATTTCATGATATATCATGATTAGAATTAGGGAGTTAACCTAATCCATCATGATAATTTTTACATTATGAGGTATTAGGAGTTATCCTTGACGTTTGTTTACGATGCAGTGGTTTAAGTTGTTGCCACATTTCCCATGTTGCCTCTTTGTTATCATGCTATATAATTCCTTATCATTCATGTTTATGATTCTCAACCATTTTATATCTCATTGATATGTCTATTTTTTAACAAGTAATACATTCTTAATGTTATGCTTTTTTTATTCCCTTACAAGAATTTATAGGTCACCGCTTTCTTATGTATGTCCTCAGGTTATCCTATGTAGTCTTAATTACAAAGTAACATTATGATCATGTTAAAAAAATATCAATAAAGATGATGTATTCATTAGTTTAAGATCTTATGTAATGTACCTAATCCCCAAATACACTATAATTATCAATATTCTAAGTTATATTATTTGTAATATTATGTAATAAATCATTAATTGATATGTAATAAAGAGAAGGGTTGTTATAAATAAGTCTTATAAAATTTACCAAGATGACATACCTCACTGAAACAACATGTGAATACATGTTGAAATTGTATCAAAATTTCCAATATCTAGGATTCATAAAATCCCCATCACATTCATTCAATTTCACCATACCCATACTGATCCAAAAACAAAACCCTAAATAGAGAACACTAAAATTACCAATAATATAAGGATAGAATGAAAGGGTGGGAACAAAATATAAAATCCACGTTAGATCTTCAGAAACATACTGAATTAAACCCCATGTCAAGGGGATTGTAAATATATAATGGAGAGGATAGTGGTTGTTCCATGTAGAAAAATAATAAGGGAGGCAAGATACCCAATCTAAAAAACTGATGGGGGAATGGTAATTGTTTATCCTAAAAAACATCCATTGCCGAGTTGGTGGACCTTATATACCAATAGGGAAAATGGCCTAGCCACTAGGGAGCTGGTGGATTTCCAATGGTTGGATGATGGTTGCAGGCCACATCCTTGGCCCTGATTTTTTCCGGTGTCTTCTCGCTGCTCCCAACCACCACACAAACCACATACAAAGTCCAAACACCTAATTTCTGTGTTAGAAATCCCAAAATTCTAATCTAATCTAAATTCTTAAAAGATAATCTATTAAATCAAAAAAATCTAAAATCTCAAGATTTTTCATCTGAAAATAGGTACAAGGTTTTATAAAATCCCCACCATATATCTTCTCAAACTTGATATGTTGTAATGATTCTCCAATCACACATCCCTACCTACATCAATTATCATTTCAATTCCAAATAACCTCCTTCCATAATCGAACACCAAACAGGCTTCCATAGAACTAACCAACATGAAGCATTCAAAACACTAAAACATGATCCATCACTCAAATTCATTATATAAATAATGATATGACACTTATTAGTGCCCATATATTCTAAGACACTCACAGTGCCTCCGTCTAATTCACCATCTCGATCATGGTGCTACCTATCTTGTGTCATTTCTCATAATGGCTAATCCTAGTTCATGGTGCTCCCTAGCATCAAAATATCTCATTGAAATAAAATAAATACATTATAAGGATTTATTTTAATGTTTTTTTCATCATACCGCACCCAACATAAATGAAACCACTAGTCCAAAGATGGTACTACTTCTCATTATTGAATTCCTATTCAAAACAGACAAGTCTTCTTTGTCTGACCACTAATCCAAATATGGATAATTTTCCATAGAAAGCCCCAACCAGACCTTAACCATACTCATCATGTATATAAATACATAATCGATTCCATTTATGACGTTTTGTATCCAATCCCCTGATGAAACATAGGTCAAACTTTCTCTGGTTGAATTTTCAAGAAAACATTCAATCCTACTCGCGGATATGTTATCCATTTATACCGATCATGATGCTTTGAATATTGAAGGCTTCTCATCACCATAAAAATATAACCAATGAGGTCTGACAAGAATTTGAGTATGATTTACCATGGTTTGATACCCAACCAACCAAATATTCCATCATTCCAAACCATGAGAGCTGATACATCTCTATCGTCAAACACCCTCAGATCATCCAAATTTCATACCATACCAAAATCCAACACTTTGAATCCATCAAAAATAACATCTAATTGAACCTATAGGATTCACCATTAAATATAGGTAGTAATTAATTCACACATGAATCAATACCTAGATCTATCACTACCATCCACCGACTAGTTTTATGCATCTACGAACCTTCGAACACTAGGGTTACACATCATTAACTGATATGATGGTCCCCTCCATAACAGTGTTATTATCATTTCTCCACAAGATCAAAATCATGATTTATATAGCCCATAACCTCTCCATCACTGGGAAAAAATAACCATATGTGTCCAATCTCCCTTTTAATTGAGTACCATCATAAAACATCAAATGTCTGCTATTCCCGGCCCACAAAAATATCATCATTAACATCCACTGAAATATAAAACATAAAGAGGGTCACACCCTCAAAATGAAAATGGTTTACTTACCACTATGTAGAATACCATATCCAAATACTCTAGTGAATCTTCAATATGTCCCCTCATCAAATTTCATGCGCCACAACCCCCGAACCACACTCTCCAAAATCATGCTAGCCTTTGATGCTTCCATAAATGTTTAAACCTAATAACGTATGATACTTCACCTAATATATCTACAATACCGTACCTAAATATGTTATTGCCACATTTATCTCAATCTTATACAATGGGAACATGCTCCCATTTGAACCGATCATAAAACCCTACCCACACTCAATGAGTCATGGCACATTAAAACTATTATCTTGTGATTAAAACAGAAACCATGCTCATACACTAGTATATTTCATGAAACTATAAGTACCCTTGAAAATATACTTCAAAATAAAGACATATTCCTATACCATGGTCGTTCTATATAAATGGACACCAACCGACATAATTTCCACGATTAATAAAATCTTCCCATACTCTCACCATGATTAATATTGCTTTTGAAATTTCCTTGGTCATGAACTCAACTAGTCCTTCCATTGAAAAACCTACCTCATTACTAAACCACTATAATTCATGGTTCTCATCATCCAATTTCTCAAGGAATCACCATGAGTGGATCCCAAATACCTTGTATCACCTCACGTGTATCGATATCGTAACTCAATTAACTTACTCGTGCTTCTATCCTATATGGAACTCACAATTTCAGGTTAACCCCTGAATCAGTTTAAGTCATGACCTGACCAACCAAGGCCCATATGGATTGTAATAATTGGAGTGTGACTACCCCACGCCCACCTCCAATAGGTCAAGAGATGATGACTTGTGTTGATTTGGCATAACACTCAATTGGTAGGCCCGATCCAAGGGTACCCATGCACACACACATATCTCCAAGCCCATACAATGCTGAAATTTGAAATATAACTCACAAACAAAATTCATACATAGAAATTTCACAATCCGAGAACAAAAAATATTAGGAATCAATAAGGGACAAATAAAACCCACCAAAAACTATAAAGATTCCCAACCTGATAGTAAGAGGGAAGTATAATAAAATGTGACTCCTTGAATGAATCACAGTATATCTAGAAAACATATATTCTCTGTCTACTCCTAGACCAATGATAACCTCATTAAATGGAAGGTCATAGGAATAATAAACAACATGTGTAGGTAAATCCCAAGCAAGGGGGAGTATAAATATACCCAGTAAAACACCACAATGTCACTAAGCATAAAACATCAAGATTAGTCAGATCATCATAGGACATGTCAATCATAATATGAGACATATAATAAAACATCAAGATATAATCATAGTTGATAGTAAGTATCAAGGTAAAGTAATAATTTCATTTACTATTATTCTTCTTAGGTGTCTATAACCATGCTCCCCTGGAGAACTCACTATCTGAGTCTGATAGAATTTATGGAATCCATATTGGAGGTCATGATCATCAGGTCTCTCTATTTTGAAATTACATGATGGAATTCTAAAGAGATCGATACAAATATATGGATCACACTGAGGGCCATAGTGTAATATCAAATAACCCAATCCGGAGTAACCTGCTAATTAGGGGATCAATGATTTTGTATAGTTAGTCACATCAATTCTATGAAACCCAACAAGGGAAAAGAATATACATGATCTCATTCTATCCTATCAGAGGAATTACTACAACTATATCCAGAACTAATCCCTTAGAGAGAATAACAGTTCTTTGTTCTGGACATAATTCTATACTCTACCCTCATAGGGATGGATTAAAAGAACATAACCTTAAGGAAACTAGTCCATACAGATGGGAACTTGCTCTCTAAGTCCCCTTTGAAGAAGTACATGATGCATACTAGCAGTACACAACATGTCCCTCTAGCATCGTGTTTACCAATGTATCAAAAACCATTCTCGGGTCTGTTCCAATATACACCTGGATGTGTCTGTGCACCTGTCTGTATCCATGTACCAGGCCTTGTTTTAGTACATAGATTATCCCATGTAATCTGGTCATGTTGTTTACCTAGCTATGTTCATACCTGTGTATCCTTTGAGATACATGATGAGTTGCAGGTAAGGGTCACACGGCATGTTACATGTCTCACATGGTGTGTGATATTTACTTTCATTTGAAACACTAGATCCAAAACTAGGTCCCCACACTTAGAATTTATTATTATATATGCATGTGGAACCTTTTTCATAATCATTTGGTGTTGAGAATTATTGTTTTTCACCTAGGGTAAACACCACACTCTAAACTGAAGAGCGGAATTTCCAAGAATCTATTTAGGAGTTATTCCAGTTTTTCAGGAAAACTGATCATGTATGCTATAAAATATTTAATATTTTTTAAATATCAATTCTAGGATCATTGATCCTTAGAATCTTGTATTTTCTAATTTCATATCTCCAAAAATATTACTATATATATTTCAAATCATTACATTTAAAAACAGATACATTATATTCTCCTCACCATATGGTCTTTCAAAAAAGGGACTACAAAAAAGATATGGGTACTAAGCCTAAATCATAGTTTATGGATCCTAGGTTCTCTTCTAAGGATTCTTGTACTGCCACCTGATACACACTAAATGAATCGCTCACCCACATAGGATATTCTTATATCGATTCTTGATCTCTACCAGATACACTTCAAAGGTACCTTCATCCTCGATGTCCAACTCACCCCAATTGAAAACATGTAATGTTTCATGCATATATATCCTTACATGAGAGACATAGAAGACATCATGTGCGTTGTCTAACTGTGGTGGTAGATCCATGTGGTATTCCACCACATTGAATCTTTATAGTATTTGGAAAGTAACAATGAATATCAAATATAGCTTTCCGCTCCACCCAAATATTCATAATCCACACCGAGGTGGTACATTCAAGAATATATAGCCTCCATTATCAAACTCAAAAGGCATCCTTTATTTGTTATTATAAGACTTATGAAATCTCTATATAGTCCTCATTTTCCCCTAGATTATTTTCACCTTCTTTGTTGTAGATCAAATCAATTCTGGGCCTATGAGTACTGACTCACATGGATTAGTCCAACAAAGTGGTGACCTACTATGCCACACATACAAGGCCTCTAATGGTGTCATACCTATGGTAAAATGTTAGATGTCATTTTTCAAAATCTCCACCAAGTTTAGGTTTTCTTCCCATCTATGGGGAGAGTCTTACATGCAAGCCTACAACATGTACTACCGAACACGAATGGTCCACTTTGTCTGGCCTTCAGTCTGGTGGAGAAATTTTGTGCTCAATTACAAAAGATTCCTAATTTCCTCCAGTAATTACCTCCAAAGCCATGATGTAAATAGGGAATCACATTCTAAATCGATAATTATGGGAACTCCATATATCCAGACCAACTCCTACATGTAAATGTATCCCATTATTTCTAATGCACTCTACTCTAGAATAACAAGAAAGTTATCCAACTTGGTGAGTCAATCTATGATCATCTAGATGGAATAATTTCCTCTTAACATATGTGGTAACCCCGACATGAAGTCCTTAGACATATCATCCAACTTCCACTATGGAACCTCAATGGGGTTGGGAGAAAATCTGTTGTAACCGGGTGATCATCCGTCACCTGCTGACAAGTGAGGCATCAGGAGACAAAATATGCTACACTCTTCATCATGCCTGGCCCTAAAAACTAACATTAACGGTCCTGTTATATCTTCACCACACTTTTATATTCCTTTAAAGGGGATATATTAATCTCCCTCATCACCTCCCCCTAAAAAATCAATGGAACCATTTTCCATCCTCTTAAAAGGATTTTGTGGTCCGCACCTTCAGAAAATCCATCAAGAGAACATACATTGGATATATGAGTATATAGGGTCTCATAATCGGTATCACCATGACAAGATTATCTAACACACTTTAAAAGTGGTAGGTTAACAACCATCAACAAAAGATATCAAGAACTCACCTTTTCCACTAAAGACATCTGAAATGAGGCTATCTTCTCTATTTTCTAGACCAATAAGTGAGAACAAGGTATCATGTTGATAGAATCTAGAACCACATTACCCATCTTAAGAGTATAGACTATATCTAATTAATAGTCCTAAAGGATCTATATCTATTACCTCAATTTCAAGTTAAGATCCTTATAAGATAATATTTACTTGAGGCTCATGTGGTCATTGTTAATGATAAACTGATCACCCATAAGGCATTGTCAACACATACTTAGGTAGAAGACTATAAATTCCAACACAAATTCAATTGTTTCATAGTTCTTATCATGTGGTATCAACTTCTGAGACCAATAATAAATAAAAAAGATTTATCTATAAACAACCATGTTTTATATTTAAAGCATAATAGAACACTATGTACTTGACACCATCCTCTAGAAATTATAATATGGGAGAACTCTTCAATGTCTAACTTAACTCTTGAAAATACTAATTGTACCTTTATATCCACATGAAAGGCTTCCCCTTCATTTTTGAATCCCTGGAAAAATTGGGAACAAATATCATATAGTGTCATAACAACCCAAGGAATATTCACACCTCAGTCACACTATTGGGTGGCTCCAAAGCTGTCACTACTTAAACCTTTTCAAGGTCCACTACTGCACCATCAACTTAGATAACATGTCCAAAAAAATGGACCTCTTGAATCTAGAATTGAAACTTGGAGAGATTCCTATAATGATGGTTCTCTTAGAGTGTGTCTAGAACCCACCTCAAGTGTCTTGTGTTCTCATCCTCAGACATCGAGTACACCATCATATCATCGATGCAGACCACCAAAAAAAGACTAATAAAGGTTAAAGGATCTCATTGATGAGTATTATGA
Organism: Viscum album; assembly: GCA_963277665.1. Lineage (NCBI taxonomy): Eukaryota > Viridiplantae > Streptophyta > Magnoliopsida > Santalales > Viscaceae > Viscum > Viscum album. The sequence goes on along the minus strand of OY728145.1, from coordinate 1,183,416,948 downwards.
ACATTTTTGGGGTGTTAATCACATATAAGGGCAACAATAAGTACTCACAGTGACCATAGATATATACAAACTCCATCTTCGGTATATGATCAACCAATTCTCATAGTTAGTGATAGCTTGATTTGAGGACAATATTTGAGAATCATTTCACCCCTATTAACTAATTGAAGAGTTATTAAATCCTTGGTAGTGGATACTTATTCTTAAAAACCACCTGGTTTAGGCTCTAATAATAAAAATATAACTTCAATCCCCCATCCAACTTCTTGGATAACAATACTAAGGATACACAATGGTAAACATTGGTTACCCAAAATCCCTTCCCCTAAAAATCCTCCAAATATACCCTCAGCTTGCAAAGCTCAATTAGATCCATCTGATATGATGGTATAGATATCAGGGATTCCCATGGTGTAAGTCAATAAAAAAGTCCAACTCTTAGTGGGGAGGTAATCTTAGAACATCCTTAGGGAATATGTCTTATTACTCAACCACAACCACAAAAAACAGATAAACTACCACATCCATTACTCTAAGTGTCATTCTAGAAATCTGATGAGTAACTAGTTTCACACTCTCTTATATGATTTTATCCTACACTGCTTGGGATTAATTCCCACCTATGAAAAAAACCACATCCCATCAACATGGGACACCACATACTCCAACGAAAATAGTTAATCTATGAATGAGCAATGTTTAGTTAGTTCATACATAATATGAATTCATAATGCCTCATTGCTGTCACAAAGAGATACCGTGAGAAACTCTCTCCTCCAAGAATTATATCACATTATGTACAAAAGTCGGTGATCACTGAGTAATCTATGGAAGGAGTCTCACTACTCTTTCAACTCCTCTACCAAGTTCACCTCCCTTTTGAACTCCCTTCCCCCACCACTTCCATTTTATAGGAAGCCCAACCACTTTTTGTCTATCTGCTATATAATGGGTTGGAAAATCATGTGCAAGATGTCCTTGACCATCACATGAGTAGAAACACCTATCCCTAGGATGAATATATCTATCATGAGAGTCCTAAAATATATATTCTCTATCCAGGTATCACCTCTTAAAATGTCTCTCATGTTCGGATCCTCATGTCTTTTATTGGATACCTACTTCTAAGGTCTCAACCCTGGTGTTCCCATTACTGGCACCCACTATCGGTGCATGCTCAGCCTAAAATCTCTATTTCACCAAGGCATGATCTAGAAACTTACCATAAGTAGGAATAAATAGAGGTATCAGAATGGATGGGATGTATCTATGTTGACCTCACTAAAATGTATGTACCTAGTATAACGGATCCTAAACTATATCAATAAAGTTTCTTAAGATATTAGTAACCCTTGATGAATACATAGACACAGTCATGATACCATAATGTAGTTGTAAATGATAATTGATGAGAACTACTCACATCATAGCAGGAGATTACTTGTCCCTAATGAAATTATCAAACTATATCTATGAAAGAGTTGACTCATTAGATGAATGATCCACCAGGCTCCACTAACTCCCTACGAAAAATGAAAAAGTCACACTTTTAAGACCACCATATGGAATGAAGGTGTCATGATGAGATGAATGAATCATGTTAGTGGCTTAAGAAATTCCTTACTACCTATGGGTTTAGCTTTCCCCTAAATCTGAGGGATCATTACTGTAGAAACTCATAAATCATGCTCATCTTATGCACCTCATCCACTAGTACTATGGGTACCATTTTCTACTTGATGGGTGGAGGTATGTCTGAAAAACCACTCGGAGGCACTACCTCTTGAACATGTCTCTATATCAAAGCCTTGTCAATGTGGGTATTTCCTTCATGATCATACTACTATATACTAGCAAGAAATTTTCATGGAAGAATCTTGAAATAGACAAGATATACAACATTCATAGATTATATATGGAGATTTGACTCAAGAAGGACATAGAAACCCTGCCCATTCCTATATGATGCATGTACCAATTTCTTTTATAAAACCAATTTAAAAATATACCAAGTCTTAAGGCAAGTGTTAAAAGTTCTCATGTATGGATACATCGACCATTTAACCATCAATATAGTCCATATCCTTAAAACTAAACTTGAAACACTTAAAGTTGTTTCCGTAAAACCCAAACAATTCTCAAACTTTGGTCCTAAGATGGTAAAACCCATTATACCACTCTACTACAACCCAAACCATGAGGGAAAACCTGGAAAAACATATGCTGAGTGTGACTACCCCAAGACCACCTTTAATTGGAAAGGGAATGCCAACTAGTGCTGAGTAGGAAAAACACTAAAATTTCATAGACTTATACTAAGGTACCTACACACACACACATCCAAGCCCATACAATACTAAAATGTAAAATAAAACTAATTCCAAATGCATAAATTCATCAAAATCCTAAAACCAAACTACAAAAAATACTAGGAAGTAATAAGGGCCAAATATAAGCCCACCAAAAACTATAAATAAGCCCAAATTGATAGTAAGAGGGGACTATAATCAAACGTGAATCCTAGAATGAACCATTGTATATCTTGAGAAAATATAGGATCCTTTTCCTCATGGCCCACCAAGAACATTGTCTAATGACCAGACACTTATATAATACACAAAATGTGTGGGAAGATCCCAAGCATAGGTATGTATAATAATACTTAGTAAGAAATTGAAAAAACACATGAATAAATAATAAAGAGTAGTGATATTATAAAAGAATATGACAATTGTAATATGAACTATACAATAAAACCCCCAGATATAGTCATAGTCAACACTAATTCTCATGGTAAGGTCACAACCACATTACCAACCTCAGATTCTTCTTGGGATTTTGTAACCATGAAATCCTTAGAGAACTCACTCCATGAGTTTGATAGTACTGATGGTGTCCATATGAGATATCAATATCATCCGGTCTCTCCATGATGAAGTACACACTAGAATTCTAAATAGATAGATACATGGATATGGATCACACCCAGAACCATGGGGAAATACTGACTTACCCAATCTGGATTAACACATTATATAGGAGATCGATGTTTGTGTATAGTTTTTCATGCCAATTCTAAGAACCCCACCCAATGAAAATATGGTAGATGATCTCATCATATCCTCTAGGATATATTTGTACAAATATATCTAAAAATAATTCCTTAGGGAGGATGAAAATACATTTTTTGGATATAATGACATATTATACTCTTATAGGGATGGATTGAGGGAACATACCCTTAGAAAAACTTGTCCATGTTGAGGGGAACATGGTCTCCAAGTCATCTATAATGAATTACGAAACATGTATTATCATTATACAATGTTCCCATTTGGCATCAGGTCTACCTGTGTATCACAGCATGTGCCCATATTTTTGCTCATGTACACCTAGCTAGGTCTATGTGCTGGCCAGGTCCAAGTACATAGCTCAACCCATGTACTCTGGTCATGTCAGATACCTAGTTGTGTCTATACCTATGTATCCTTTGAGATACACTCCAAGCCACTAGCCAAGGGTTACACAACACATGACAGTTTTCACATGGTGTGTGATATTTAATTTCACATGAAAACATTGTTTCACAACTAGGGCACCACATGTGGTGTGTGTTCTTCCATTACATGTCACATTGGGGGGAAATTTTTTAGATTCCATAGAACTTCACATGGATTCCTCCTCCACCATAACTAAACCAATTCACTCTATGAATCTGGATGAAGATAATGGTTATGAGCCAATAAATCTTGATCACTACTATATATCCTATTTTAAGCCATGAAAATTGATCTAAAAACATTATCCATCAAGTCATTCCACCATCACACTATGAAACCAAAATCAAAGATCCCAAAATTTGAACTCAGTCCATTTTCATCACCATTGTAGCACGATACCATCATTAATTTAAACTCGGATCTATAGTTCCAATCCATTTCTCTATGGAATGGGTGCACAAATATTTATTACTAGGTATTTCTCAAACCATAGGCTAGAAAGAACACTGACAATGAACATATGAAGAAAATGGGAATAAATGAACAAAACACAAACATGGGGAATGAAACTCATCCAAATCTCATGTTGTACTTGATTATTTTCATTTGGAATGATGAATGAAGTGATGAAAGTTGAACAATAAAAGAAATCCCAAAATTCCCATCATAATAATCCCATACCCATAATACAATCAACCTATGAATCAATCCATTGGTCGATTAATTTGTGTTCATCATAGGATAATAAAAAGAAGATAAATCCACATAAAAGAAACACCTTACCTAACGATGGATTTATCAATGACGAATAACGATTTTTCATCATTATCATTGACAATAACCTTTATTTTCATTGGAATGAATGATCCTCGATCTGTCATCGTCGTTCTCCAAGCCTTCATCCAATACTCCATATAAATTATCATGGAAATATAGCTGACACCAAGAATTTTTCATTAGCATGATTAAATAGAATAATACTAGTTCATTGTTCCAATTTAAATAAAATTAAATAATTTATTTATTTATTATTTACATCTATGAATTGTGTTTCTCAAACAACCAACACCGATAAATATTATGTCGTGCCTAAGGTAAAGATTGAATTTTGAACTCAATAAAAGTCTCAAATTTTCAATCTGAGACCATGTTTAGGATTAATTCTACTATTTTAGGAAAACCTTCCACACATTCTATAATTTTTTTTTAATATTTTTTAAATATCAATTTTAGGTCCATCGAGACTCAGAATCTCTTACTATATCAAAGCCTAGCTCCAAAATATTACGTGATATATTTCAAATATTTTCATGGAAAAAAAGTGAGGCATTATAGCTTAACCCAACATATAACATCTCATTAACTTACAAATATCCTAATTCATATCCCAATGTTCACTTGGTTCTCCCACCTAGACCATATGACACTTTCCAAATAATTTATATATCTGAGGTATAATTGATGATCCCATATCAAATATTCTATAACAAGTCCTATTACACACCACCCACTATGGGGTTTCACATATATTAGGATTCACATTTAAAGATCACTACCCACTCTTGGGGAACTCACCCTCTCTATGCATCATCACCTCAAAAAAATCTGTAGTGGATTAGGCTACATACATAGACATATACTTACATAGATGAAATCCCCCCACAACAATTTTTATCCAACAAATCATCTTCTCATAGTTTGATTAAGTGTAATTTCAATACAAGCTAAATGAAAAAACACAATATAGGTTGTTACTAACATTTTAAATTTCCAAAAACAAATATTAACCACCCTTAGGGGTTTATCAATGAGAAATAAAATAAATGTACCAACCTACTAAGATCACTACACATCCTAAAAATAGGGACTCTATATTTACTATCAAGGTGCATCATGCCATTGATCCACATGAAATTACATTATATGGAAATAATACATGTTTTCTATGTGGGTGTAATTGCACCTAGAAATTATATGGGAAAATATTGTATGTGCTATTGTTGACAATTTAAAAAGATGAACCTCTCCCTTTAGTAAGACCACACACTGATAAGCATATGTCATGTGAATCATATGTTCCTAGTTGGATACATGGATATTCCCCTTTCTAATTTGGTCTAAGATCCAAAATAAATAAATCAAAAATCTCAAAATCTATGTGCATCACCCATGGTGAAATCCTATAAGACTATAGCTTCAAACATCCAAAAAATCAATCCTATATCCTTGCAAACCTAGAGCTCTACTAGAAAATTATTTCATGATGTACCCGTTTGGATTCTATGAAAGGCTTTGAAATATCCCTATATATTTATCCTACCATATGCCGAAATATTTTGAAAAAATAAACTCTAATAAATTTTATGATATTAGTCCCTATAAATCTTTGATATCACTTTTCAAGCCCCAACATGGGTCACTAGGAATAGTAACCTGATTGGGGATGACCGAACATTGGGTGTGCCTCCCTATATACTAGAGGTTTTCGACTAGTAGTGGGCATATTGGGTGTGTCTATGTGGAGTCTATACCCCATATCAGTGTAGAAAATATGACGGAAATAAATAAATATATCCACAACAGCATTGATTGTAAAAATAAATGGGGGAGTGGAAACATGCTATAACTAAAGGAAATGATACATACACATAGGTATCTACAACTAGTCACCCCCTGGGAAAATCAATGTACCAGAAAAATAAATAAAAGAAAAATAAATAAAAGAGGATATGAAACCATACATTGAGACTCATATCTAACCTCCAAGTCACACTTGAGCAACTTCAACCTGATCATACAACACCAAGACTCTACCCATCCTAAATATGAGATTAAGTGAGATCTGCTTCGGTAACCAAGTGCCATAGCCACCTGAGTAGAGTTTGAGTATATAAATTAGTAGGGAACCACCAATGTAGTTATTTACATAACTAGTAAATCTAGTATACATGAACGTGACATGCTCTTAGTAAATAAATTGCCACTAAATAAAAAATAAAAAATCATTATCCATCCTTGATTTCTAATGTGGAACCTAGGATCAATAGTACCTTCTTTGTCTAGTTCTAGATATCTTTGAGCATGTTTCATAATCTTGAAACCTATAACAACCCATCTGATCCATGATCATGAATGATAATCACCATTAATACTTGGGACTACAAGTTTGATTGACCCAACATGATTTAAACATTTATGTTATATCTATGAGCACACAAAATAGTCATTCCAACCACAGTATTAGTCCTGATGAATATCCCCATTAGATAATCTAGGGTGATATATAGTCACCAGTCAATGAAAGAGATTTTATTCCATTCCCACAAACCGAAGGAGCACATCCAAGGAATCTCAATATATAACTACCACTCCATGATAATTTTTTAGATCTCTCCATGAGCATATATCAATTCTGTATCATGAGCCTGAGGGAATTTACCAAACCACTTTGATAGAGTGTTCCAAACTGCCCCCAGGTGTATACCAAATCATATTACAATTATCTTGAGGTCATTTACCATATCCCATCTAATATCCTTGAGAAATTTTACCATACAACACCATGATCATTTAACATTTCATTATTTCAACCACCCATGTATTTTACCAGATCAAACCACAAGAATATATAATTTCATCCACATCATGATCACCCAAGGTTTTTAACAGACCACCTGAATAAATTTTCCAAATCGATCTGATAGAATTTAAATTTCAGTCATCAAAACAACCCAAGGAGATATAATATATAATTTATCGATATGAAAAACATAAAAATAGGTGACCATCTTCCTCGACCATCATGTAAATCATGGTATAATTACAAGTAGCATGGACCAACTCATTACAACTGAACAATATCAAATCAGTGATCTAATTTCTAGAGTGACACTCACATTTATCACTACAAACTCCTATATACACCCTCTCAATATGGTCACATATCTCACTATGGTACCCACTCAGGTCCTATAATTGTCGAAATAGATGAAAACCCTCATATGGTTCCCTCCGAATCAACTCATCTATGAGGTCAACACCTATCTATAAGAGGGAATAACATCCCTCGACATCATTAAATTCATGGAGGACTCACAGGATTCATAATAAAATCTTGTAAGGGAGATGAACTCAAGACCTCCTCCTTTCCAAGTCCTCCCAGGTCAGTTCAGAAACCGAAAAAATCTGCCCAACTTATCATATATTATTGGGGGGAAAACTTTCACCTCATGGTCATATTTCCAATACTAAGGACCTAAGGAATCTTAATGTACTCATATGGACAATCCCTAGGTAGTCCATCCCAATTCATCATTCAACTCCACCAACATATCTTTAGGGATCTTACTATAGGTCCACAATATCATGTTCATTTATTTAATTAATCACCCCTTATGGTCCACACATCTCATGGTAAACCATAAAAAATAGTGCTTTGACAATTAGTGACTAAGGTAAGTCATGTCAGGGACCAATTCCACTCATCACCTTCAGCACACCACAAAAAATATTGTGTTTTATTTTGAAAAATATTAATTTTAGGGGTTAAGCGAGAACCCTCATAGAAGGACACCATCTCAAGATTCAGACTAACTATTAAAACCCAAAACATGTCAAATTTCCCAAATAGAATAACCACATAGAATCAAATACCATAAGAGATCCCAGGACCATTAAAAATGTTTAAGCCTATTAGAATAATTATCCCTATATAATTTTTTGTGAAAATCATTTACCTTTTATTGAGGATCTTCTTTGATAAGGTCCTCAGAGCTATAATCTATCTTGTCCCCTGTCTAAATAAACTGCTCCACGTTAATTTTATTTTCATTAAAATATCTTTTAAAAATATATTATTTCTTGTCAAATCATTTTAACTTCTCATCATTGTTTTCCACTAGAAGAAATCTTTCAACAATCCTATATGCATCCTCTTAGGAGAAAGTGACCAATAAGTCCTCATCCAATATTTCTTCCCCAAAGTCCATGATTAATTCCAATGAATTACCATTATATTCTAACTCACTATACCTTTCCTTAAGTATTCTCTATGGAACATCCCATGCCTCTATTGGTTTGGAAAAAAAGGTTTAATCCTTACTCCCTAAGGATTTCTTTCCATTTCTTAGAATACAACTCATAGAATCTTGATTTCCCTTTTCATTTTATTTCTTTAAAAGAAGGGAATACCTCTACAATTTTTTACTTCTGAATTATCTTTTGAGAAAAATATAGCACTCTAATCATCTGTCACTACCCAATAAGTAATTCTCCCTTCAGTATAATGCTCCACCTATACTGAATCTCTTTGTTCATTATCATGACCCTCAATTTCCTTCCCTTCAAAACAGTTACCTAGATTTATAGTATCCATGGTCCATATAGGAATTGAACATATCATTGTAATCATCCCAACCTATTATTAAATTTAAGTTTACTTTATTGAAATATCATGGTTATTGCATCTATTTTTTCCACGCTCACCTATCTCTTGAATTACTGCGTCATGAATAGATTCCTGGTTAGGTTTCACCACCTCTCAATAAACAGAATAGTTCAAAATGATGCTAAAAGGAACTAAGTAATTAGTGCCCCATGAACTATCATGGACCTTACTTGATGTATTTTGGGCACCCAAATCATTACTCAAGTGGTTATAGAGGTCCAAAATCTTTGTGTTAGGATTCTTCGTTCGTGCCTCTGTTTGGACGACATTAGAAAAACCCATCTCGTTACTACCCAACTACTCATCCATGAGGTCATTACAAGAGTCTAACCCCTTCACCTTCAGTTTTTGAACCCCATGAATTGTCTAATTCCCATGATGATAGGATGAAACCATGTGGCCTATCCAGCCACAGTATGAACAATGGTTTGTAAAAGAATCAAAACCACTGCTTTCTGGCAACAGAATTATTCTCCCACTATAATCCAAACTTCTTCCACTAGAGGAATTGAAACATAAACATCAAAAGAAAATAGGGATAAATATGATAACTAAATTAATTCATTATAATATTAACACATAGGTATCTACATACCAGATTATCAAGCATTCGAATAATGGAGGGGTTTTGGAAGGGAAGCATGAGTTCAGGGAATCTTACCCAAATCATTGTGAACAAAGAATAACATTCCATGTGGAACTCATATGATCATTAGAGAAGATATAAATGAAACCCATTATATTTGTGAGGAGATATGGACCATACTATAATCAATTCTCCCATCAAATCAATTATGATCATGATATTCTGCTTGCCAAGAATCCTCAGAATTACTTGTTTCTATAATCCCTAAGAACTTGAAATGAATCTATCAAAAGCTTCGACAAGAGGATGATGATGTTAAAAATGGGCCACTAGTGTTAGGGTAAGGATATCCAAAGACTCTTCATACTCTCATGACCTTCACACTTTTTGAAATTCATTCAAGGTGTCACTTTTTAATTAAACAATTACTTAATTTTAAATGTCCATTACCTCAAGTGGGGAGACAAAAAATCACACATGTGACATAAAACAATCCCAAACCACAGGGTCAGGAAAATAGGGCCACTTACTATTTACCAAATCATTTCATCTTTTAATGTTTCTTGATAACCACTATATAATCCCATCAATGATCAACCCAAGCACACAATAATTTTTGAGATCATAACTCATTCAAAACATTTTTAATTAATTGAATATATTATTAATTATTAACTAAACAATTAAATTATAAATACTAATAATCACTTAATGCTTACAATAAACTATTATTGCACTCGAACCATAATATAAAACTCATGGGATGCCTGTTACACACTCTTTACACCAACCAGGTGAAATCCTTATCAATTAGAACCAATAAAATCACAAAAATAGTTCAATTTAAGGGAAAATGTTTTAAAATAATTACCACAGAGACGTAACTCAACGAAACGATGTGTGATGATGCACAGATGTTTTCTTGATATGTCCTCTATACATGCTATATGAAAGTCCCATTGTATTTGGTCTATTACTTTATACTCTAATATAATTATAACCTAATACACATACAAAGATCACCAAATCACTAAAAGGAGATGGAGATAAAAAAAAGGACAAAAAACAGGGGAATATTACCCTTACATAACTAGAAACACCATGAAACCCACCCTAACTCAAGTAGGTTTTATGGATATAGGGGCAGAGAGGGGATAGTCCATGCACCAAAATAGGAGGGTAGGAGGGATACCCTAATCTAAAAACCTAAGGGGGAATAATAGTAATTATAACCCTGTAGAAATCCCTATCATATAGACTATGTGACCTACAAGTTAGTAAGGGAATTTCCTTATCCACCAAGGAGCTGGAGGATAACTAGTGGATATTCGGTGGTTGTATACTACAGAGTCGACCACCTGACCCTCCTCTTGTCTCCTTCCTCTTACCTTAGTCAACACCTAAACCTCATACCAAGTAAAAACTATATCTATGAGGTGCAATGACTCATGTAATTCTACAATGAACCCTTATTCTTAAAAAAACCAACCCCTAATTCAAAAAATCTAAAAACACTCTAAAATTTTCATCCCTAAATTGGTGAGGGGATTTACATAATGGCTATAAACTAATTTATATATACAATTAAAAAATCACTAGAGGGATTTAATGCGACTTATTCAGCTCTAAAATCAATTTCAGAATGATAAATTGAAATCCAATCCCTACCCAGAATGACCTCAATCATCATTAAGTGAAATACAATAAGATTTATAGGAAAGGCCACTCAATAGTTCTTTCTAGGAAAATTCATATAAATATTTTTTTCATTAATATATCCACTAATATTTTTTTAATAAAATTTATAGATACTTTACTTAAGGTGATCTTACCATTTTATTAGTTAATATCTCGTAAATAAAAAAATGTTGTGACCTTAAATTGAAAAATACAATGGCATAATTTGAGAAAATAAGTAATGTACTTATCACCACTTTATTTGATGGTCCAACATTCACTGAGGTAGCATAAAATGACTTTATTACAACCTTATACTTTGGGTTTTGATGATATATATCCTTTGTACATTTTTTTAGACACATATATGCATAATGGGCCATACTATTACAATAAAAACACATCACTGTAGACTTTTATTCATTGGTCTAACCATTACCATTACTATAACAGCCTCATATTTTAAAAGAATTAAATTATTATCAATAACGTTTTTGACAAGAATACAAACAATAGAAGAGAATATAACACCCAAAGACAATATATTTCCTTTTAAATAAATTTAATCTATTCAATGGCTTGTGGTATATGCAACCATGATATTTTTATGCTTGATAGCATATTTAACACGCAACACCAAGCTTAAACGACCCATGATATATATAATTGTTATAACCTAGACGTTAAATTGGTAGGTATGAATAGTATTAACTAATTTATGAAATAAATAAATTTATATATATCTTTTACTCAATATTAAATATTAGTAAATCCTTATTAAATAATCAATGAATCTTTAGTAATGTTATTTTATTCTTCAAAAATACATTTTTATTAAAAATGGTATTTATTTATTTTCATGATAAAAATGTTATAATAAATTATTAACACTTTGAAAAAATTTATTTGATAAAATTAACTTCATTTTTTCAATTGAAATATCAGAATTTACATTAGATGAATTTTTGGAATTTTACATGAAAATATTCATTTTTAGTGAATAGGGAAAATACTAATTTTTATAAACTACCATTTATTTTTAATTAATTAATTAATATAAAAGTAACATTGTGTTAAGAATATTATTTCAGGTAAAAAAATACTTATTTATTTATATTTTAATAATAAATATACTTTATTTTAATATAATTTTGTTTTTACGTTAAAAATGGAATTTTTCTAAAAACTGTTATAAATTGTATAATGGTTCCCTTTTTAATTATTTAAAATAATAAATAACTAATAATGTTTTAAATGAAATTTATAAATTTTATATAAATTTATTTTAATTTATATTCATATGATTATTATTATTAGATATAGAGTTATTATAAAATCATCTTGTGTTTTAAAAATACACTTCTCAAAAACCCTATTTTTCATTGAATCTATGAGGTTTGTTTTAAATTTAATATCTAGAACTTATTGAGAATTTATTTTAAAAAATAAAATTAATTTTTGAAATCATAATGTCAAAATTGTATTAGTATTAACTTTTTATGATTTTCTGAAAGGATTTATTTTCTAATGAATAATGAAAAATATTGAATTTTAATTAAAAACTGCCTTTTTGATTAAATTATTTATAAAGGTAAATTTTATTTTAATATGATTTCAAAGAAAAATTAGTTCATTTATCTATAAATTAATACAATTTATTTCATTGGAATCATTTTCATAATGAATTTTGATATTGAAACTTTGTTATTTTTTGACCTTTTCTATTTAAAAACCGGCTTCGTCCTCACGTCTACGAGATTAATGTTAAGTAAAATGTTTATAATTATACTAAATGAGTTTAAAAAAATGGATTCAATATTTGTAATTAAAATAATTTATACTTAATAATAAGGTAAAAATATTTTTTATCAACATTAATAGTGAAAACAGTAAGAATTAATTATCATAGTTAATGTAAAAATGGATTTTCCATGGGGTTAATCTAAGAAGATAAGGGTTAAAGTGGCCTATAAAACTGTATAAAATATATTTTATAGACATATTTATACCATTAAAAATATCAGGTTTGATAATGGTCCATTTCAGGTCCTTTTTCCATTTTAAATACACAGGACAATTCAATTCTTTTCAAACATACCACATATATCCTCTCCCCCACTTATAAAAGGCCACCCCATCTCCTCTATTTTACACACATTAAAAACTTTTTGGTTTGGAAAAAAACCTACCCAAATAACATCAAAAATTATATCCCCTAATTCTAGAATCCTTATTTTTTTATCAATCCATCATAGGAAGGAATTTGGTGGAAACCTAACGAGGATACCCGAAGAAGAGGCAACATTCTTCAATGATCATTTTTATATTTTTTCTTTCAAAACCACCTAAAATTAACATTAAAAAAAATAATATAATAAAAACTTTATATTACATATAATGGAATGTTGTTCAATAATATAATTACATAAAATCATATCCAATCAAATGGGTTATAAAATAATCATTCATGTGTACGACAGACTACCACCTCACGAACCGATGGCATTTATTTTTCCATTACAACCCCTCAAGGTTGAGTATGATGATGAATATAACTTATATATATACGATATTTATAATATAATTATACCAATTTATTAATTATATCATATATAACTTTTTTACTTTCAATTCTTTATCGAATACGATAATGTTACTTTTGTGTACAGCGGACTACCACCTCGTGAAGTGATTTGACTCGCTTTTCACTAACGCGTTACAAAGATGGAAAAAGGGTAAATATAATGAATATATGTAATATAAATTAAATAATTAAAATATTAATGAAATATTCTTTCCTCAAGGGAATATAATATATAATTTTGTTTTATACATTTTCATTCACTGAAAAGGGGATAACGTCATTCATGTAACTGTGGACTACCACCTTTAGGAAGCGATGCTACTCTCTTTGCTTCACCAAACCACAATAATGGCATATATAAGTATATATAATTAAGTCATTTTTAATTTATGATATAATTATAATTATTTAAAGATAAAATATTACTTATCTTCTTTCCATAATTATCATTGAAAAATGAAAAGCTTACTGATGTGTATGTATGACCTACCCTCATCATGATCACAATGTTAGTTCATTTTTTATAACCATATTTCATGATTGTATTAAAAGGTATAATAGATGTATAAATAATATAATTAAATAATTATTATTAAAATTGATATTATGAAGCTATATAATTTTCACAAGAATTTGAACTTTCATAACAATGAATGAAAGAGAAAATAATAAAATTAATACCTAATAGAATAAAAATAATGAAATATTAATAAATAAAGGGTGATAAGATGTTATAAAAAGATAATATATGATATTATAAATACTAATGTTTTACTTTAATAAGTTAATAACATGCTTAAAACCACAATAAATGAGGTTAAATAATTATCAACCAAAAGGAAGTGTGAGGTAAGGGTTTTTTTCTTCTAACTTTTATTTCTGTGAGATGTATACCATATTCACCACTTATTGTATTGTGTGTTATTACAAATGAATGTATTTTATGATTATTATCCTTAAATATATGTTCATTTACTTATCCATTTTATGATCTCTCTTTCATGGGGTATATAGTTTGAATGTTACCAAAGTGGTAATGGATTTTTGTCTCTATTTACCTTCTTTGAGAAGTATGTTATGTTATACACCTATATTATTTTTGAGTGTTATATAATACACATTGATAGGTTAAATATTAAATATAATTATTTTTATGATATTATAAGTTTTATTGAATAATATTCTTTCATGGGAATTACGATTCAATGTAACCAATGTGTTAATATTCATATGTTACAATTTCAACATTTATGAGGATCGTTTATAATTATACTCCCAATGATGAGATATTATGATCTCTATCTTAAGAAACCCATTAATTTTCTTCTCCCTAGGTTATTCATCATATTTAAATGTAATAATACCATTTGTTTCACTCTTGGTTTCTTACAAAAATTAATAATTATTTTATGGAAATCTGACTTTATTTATTTATTTGGTCGGAAATCCATTTTATTTCCAAAATAGTGTTCTCAAAAAATGTTCCGAAAAAGTAATATTATTAACCTATGATTATTTTAAAAATATAATTTTAACCATGTTTGAACTTTTAAATTTTTATAAAAAGGAATATTTATGCCATTTTCCAAACAATGCCCATTTGGATTTTACTAAAAATGTGAAAGGAATATTTTTGTTGTTTTCCAAACAAAGACCTTTCCTAAACCATTTATAATGTAAAAGGAATGTTATTTTTAATTTGTATGACATGTTTGGAATTTCCCTCTATTATTACTAAAATTTATTTGAATCTTCTTGTACAAGTTTATAAATATCTTTTAACGGTTTTTATATTCATCAACGTTAAAAACCATTATCGTTATGTATTCTCCATTGGGGATATTATTTAATGATAACATGCTCATTATTTATTTATATTTATTAGTATTATTTCAAAGATATTGTTATGGAACACATTTCTTTACCATTAGTTAATCATGTTTCAAAGAGATTATTAGGTAACTCATTTCTTTTACACAGGTTAATCTTGTTTTAAAGTGATTTGGATAGATCCCATTTATTTCACATGGCCTAATAATGTTATATAAGGATAATTATAATTTTATAAGTTTTATTATGAAATATATAAGTACTTTATTTATGTTGTGGTTATTTGACACTATATATGATGGGTGCACTGAGATAGCATCAGGTGATCCCAATATAGCTTATACAAAGGGTGATTTGAGATATTGATCTAATGCATTGAGTATTTATATTATTATCAAAGGAATTATATTGGAGGTTCGACTCATGGTTATTCCAATTATAAGGGTTCTTTAAGGGTTTTATATGTGTTCTATGATTATAATATCCCAAAATACCAACATGTTTGATCTATTATTGTTATGGTTTTACTTTGATTCCTTTGATCAATATTGATATCACATAGCTCATGAGTATCAATTCCTAAGACTGTTTACTTTGTTAAATCTATATTCCATGTTTTGTGATTGATGATTCCAAAATTGATAGGTATGATTTTTTTATGATTTTCTCATGCACTCTGGTTATGAAATCACACTCTTATTCACTCCTTACGCTCAATGATGAAATTCAATTTTTATTTCTTATGTTTACCCTTACTAAGAATTTGGGCTAAGAAGTCTTATGTTTCCTCTTCCAGATGTTATAAAGAATGTGGCTAATCTAGTTATTTCTATAATGTATTACATATGGATAATTGTGAAGAATTAATTTGAAATAATAAATTTTGTGTTATGTAGGAGAAATAATCAATTAACTTTATGGGTATGTTCACTTAGATCTTATTTATACTTATATAAAACTCTAAAACTAAAAAGTAATTTAAAATATAAGTGGTCCAGTTTTTTTCCTTTTGATGTTGTAAAGTTTATATTGAAAAAAATTTGGTCACAATTATCTAAATGAAACACATAAATGTAATTTTTATGATTTTGGAACTCGATCCATGGTGTCTCCCTAATTTACCCAAGATCTTAGGGTTAAGTTGTCGCTTGTAGTTTAGCTAGGGTGGTCGAATCCTCAGATACCTAATAAGTAACCTATAGACACCTGCATTCTATGGATTGTTTTTTGGCTATGAAGTGGAAAACTTGGGTTGCTTTTATATGGGTTTATGTGATCACTAATAGAATTAAGTGAATTTAATTTAAAATAATGAGTTGATCCAAGGTTATCACATGGGTTGGATTGGATGAATTCTTTTTTTTATCAATTTCAATTTCATTAACTCGAGAATGATTCATTCAATGAATTCTAACTAACATCATCACTTACTGGTTAAAAACCTTCAAAAACACATGATAATCACCCATACACTTGTACGATCATTTTCATGAGAACTCCAGGGTAAAGAATCTTTTTAGAACATAAAAGTGGCTCAATAAAATTCAATAAGGAAGAGGAAGAGAGAAAATCATTAAATAAAAGAAACTCAAGTAAAATAAATAAATAACATTTAGAGATTGAGAAATAACATCCAATACAGCCCCTTTCTACTCCCATGGATCAACCCATAAAAGAGGAATCCCCCTATTGATTACATTTTCTCAACCGAAGCTAGAAGAAGACTCATAAGGGTGGAATTGAAGAAGTAAAAACAACAAAATAAAAATCACTCTACCGTTGTGCGAAGAATATGACATGGTTAGGTATGAATAATTTCAAAAATTGAGGACACGATATCAATGTGATATGAATAATAACATAATTAGTGAATAAGAAGTAATTTTACTAAAACCCAAGTTGATTCGAACAACTTACATAAGAATGAAGAATGTTACAAATATAAATTGGCATAATAAAATTACATTGAAAACAAAGATCCAAGATGATAAACTACTCCATCAACACTGCATTAAATAGTAATTTTCAATGTCTTGGGTCGAGCCCCCAAAATTCTGAGTCTTTTCACTTGAGTATGGTAGGACTCAAGTGGTGTAAAGTTTGTGAAATTTAGACTTTTCCACTATTGACCTGAAATGGCATCCAACTTGCATCCATGAAAGACAGGCACCTAATTGAGATTCTATATGGCCAAATTGGAGTGGGGCATAGAAGATGAAATTGAATTTCCAGATTTCCCCTAACTATATGTAATGTTTAATCCCTGATGGATTTTTTAATTTTGCGATATGGTTGAAATGGTAGGCTGTTTTTCTAGGCCGCAGAATCTAGCCTATGATTTTATCTCCAACATAGGCCACATGGAACTCCCTTTAAAACTAAAAATTATCTATTTTCACTATTCTTTTAAATGTTCCCATTAATTTTCTATATCTTCAGTTCAATTTTAAGAATTATTAGGCTTGGATTATGGACGCTACAATAGTTTTATTAGGCTATTATCTGGTTCACTTAGCCCAGAATATTGTTAGGTCAGTGCACACTTTGGTGGTCTTCCAAAGTGAATCATATGGTAATAAAAAAGTATGAATTGTTCCCAATGTAATGATAAACCTGAAAATAAAATATTAAAATAAAATAATGACCTTTGGGTATTTTATATGGTGTTGAAAGATGTACCATGTAATTGTGTATTTTAAGAAGGACTTACAATCATAACGTGAAATGATGTTCAACGTGTAAAATGCACTAAAATAGTCGTAATGAATATTAAATCATATGAATATTATATATATTAACAATTAATATTATCCTCATTCAGTGGATAATCATATACCCCAACTTTTGTATTGCTTGTCCAGTGGAAAATATATCTAAAAAATATGCAATTCGAATTCCCTTTTCCAAAAACATTTTAATACACAATAATCACCAATACCCTTATACCAAAAAATTATGAAACCTATCAAAATATTTTAATGCAATATAGTTTCATAAGAATATCCCAATCCCAATCCCATTCGTTTATTCAAATTCATCGCCATATTTCATCCAATATCAATTAAACATGATGATGTGTTGTGTATCACTGTAGACATGGGGTTCATCTTTATTCAAGGGGAAAATGATGGAAGCGCTAGGTGGAATCACATTTCAATATTAATATGACCATTCAATTATATATATATATTTGTTTTTTTAATATTTCCATGGTAATTGAAATTGCACTCAATAGAGTCAACCCATGTAGTGAGACTTTGCCGATGGCTCGCAGGCTTAGAGACCTTGGGGCACCAAGTGAAGCCCACATACTTGGAAATCATCTCGAGTTAACTCAGTAAAAAATAAAGTCAATTTACCAAAAATAAGGATAAAATTACTAACTTTGGTCCCGAAAACTATGGAGTCACGATCCCAAAGTTCCAAAAGTCGCACATTAGGTCATCTCATTGCTCTACGCAAAAATTTATTGTTTTTTTTTTATTTTTTTGATTTTTTTGAATACTCATATTAAAACCAAAATGATCACCAAACCTACGCTATTTATTTGGGTGACCCCATGAATTCAATATAATACCCCACTATCCAAAGGACTTGAATTGTTATCTTTTTTTTATTTGGTTGAAAATATAAACGATGAAATATGATATTAAACAACCACAATTTCAAAAATACATTATTATGAAATTATACATGGATTAAAATTAGAATCAGGGCATGAAATTGTTTTTGATAATCAGTTTCTATGTTTTCAATGTGTATTATCGTGTTCAATGTTAATGGAATTTTTCCTTCCATTCACACAAATTTTTTATTTCCTAAGCATTGTTTTCTTTTTTTTCACCCCCCAACTTAGATTAACACTATCCCAAGTGTTTAAAGAAAATAATACATAAAAGGGGGTAAAAGAGAGGAGTTTAAAGTGGATATTGAAAATAATAATCATGGAATAAATCCACCTTGTAGTTGAAGTTGATATTCATGCTACTCCAATTTAATCATTTGATATCCATGTCACTCACAGAGTTCCATAGTAGAATAAAGAAAGAAAAAATAAAAAAACAAAAAAACAGTATATATATATATTTATATAAAAAAGAAAAACATAAGTATATATACAAAAAATTATAGAATAAGTAAGAACTATATGCCATAGGTCAGTGAAAAGCATGTGTCCTTGTGTCCCTTTGGTCCCAGGTTCAAGTCCCTGTGGCTTTGTCGGCTGTGACAGGGTTTTCCCATCAACCTACGACGTGTCATTTTTTTTCGTTTAACCTTAAAACACATAAATTAAAATAAAATAATGATACATTGTCTTGTTTTTAAATTTTTGGGTAAGGTATTACTCATGGATAACACCACGTGACACATATGAATATGTCACTCCCCTTTAATACCCATCCATACTCATAACAATAAGACATGTAAACAGTCTAAGGTACTATTATATTAAGAGTTGATTGATTAATTACTTTTTTTTAAAATATCAAAATGATTCATTAATCATATTTGAAAAATAAATGTGATTCACAATGATTGGAAACATGAAAACCAAGGTTTTACTCCGGTGCCATGCTTTTGTTTAACATCGCTAGCTCGACATAGACCCCCCCATCATATCCAACACCAACTTTTAAATTTTTAATGAATAAAAATTTTACCACTTTAATTTGATTGTGATTGAGTCTCCAATGGGGCTGACACAATGGTTTTCAAAATGATTCAATAAAAACTATATAGGTCCCAATGAATGGGTTAATCCCCTGAATATTGATAAGGGTCTATCTAATTGTCTTCCTAATCTTGCTTAAGACACAAGTAGAATTTTATATTTATTAGATTCAAGAGAGGATTGAATTATAAGAGAATGTTTTGTATTTTACCCTATAAAGGAATACTAGAGAGGGGATGTAAGGAACAAGAATTTGAGATCCAGTTGGCTAACACATTCAGACATAGGTCGTGACTTTGAATCAAACTCAACTTCATTTTCAAAATATCTCAATAGAACAGGTTTCTTATGAATATAAAATTCAACCACCAAATTGGTCATATCAATTTTTTTAATGTATATAGACTCAAAGTTTTTTATTTTTCCCAATGGTTTAGTGATTTTTGGTTCTGAAAAATCATCAATAGAGCAATATTCAAGACACTCAATCCCTGATTTCAAATATCCCAATTATGAATAAAAAACTAGTTTCCACTTCATTTGAACACCCAAAACCGTTCCTTCATGTTCTTCTAGTATCCAAGATTCAAAGGATATTTATTTATTTTTTTCATGAGAGGTTTCTGTGTAACAAGATTCTTTTATAAATGTTGAGGAAGGGATAACCTGAGCGAGAATGGGTTCCAAAACTGATTCAATTCTTTGTTGTTCTAATAAAAATGATGAAACCTAATAATTCATTACCTCTATTTATTGACACAATTTATCAATTAATGGTTTTGGATCAGGATGATAAAGGGGTTGAGAAAGATGGTCTATTCCAGGAGGATAATTAAGTAGTTAGAATTCCATAGGAGGATTTTTAGATTGGCCTTGTTGGGATTGCAACTCATAATATGTAGTCATTTTTTGTGGAGAATAGTAATTAAAACAATGTGGCTTAATCATTTGTTGATTATCATACCAGTAGAAACTAGGATGGTCATTGTACATCACACTTGGTGTGGGGTGATTAAAGTATGGAGAGGTTCCCCATGCTCGTGTTTGTTCAAAATAACCTTCCATGAGAATGATATCAAGGTGAGAACAAATAAGTGGGATGAAAAAATTCTAGTTTCAACAATAACTTACTTAGGTACCCAGAAACGGTGCCAAAATTTGGGCTTTCCCAAATGTACCCAAGATCTCATGGTTAAGAGGTCGCTTGTAGTTTAGTTTGGGTTGTCGAATCCTCATATACCTAATAAGTAACCTACAGACACATAGATTATATGGATTGTATTTTAATATGAAGTTGAAAACGTTGGTTGATTTTAGATTGGTTTATTTGAATGATAATAGACTTAATTGAATTAAATTTAAATGAATGAGTTGATCCTAGGTTATCACTTAGGGTGGATTGGTTGAATTCCTTTATTTTAAATTTTCAATTTCATTAACTCGAGCAGGATTTCTTGAAGGAATTCAAAATAACCTCATCACTTACTGGTTAAACACCTTAAAAAACACATGATAATCACCTATACACTTTTAAGATAATTTTCATGAGCACTCTATGTTAAAGGATCTTATTAGAACATAAAAGTGGAGAGAAAAAATTCTATAAAGAAAAAGAAGAGAGAAAATACTTAAATAAAATAAACTCAAGTAAAAGATATCAATAAAATTTAGAGATTAGCAAATAAAATCCAATCCTTCCCCTTGCTACTCCCATAGATCAACCCATTAAAGTGTTATCCCTAAATTGATGACATGTTATCAAAAGAAGCAGGAAGTAGACTCATAAGGGTGGTATTGAAGAAGTAAAACAACAAAATAACGATCACTCCACCATTGTGTGAAGAATATGACAAGGTTTTGTGTGAATAAGTTCACACCTTGAAGAAACAGTAACAACATGATATGAATAATAAAATAATAAGATAATATGAAGAAATTTTTTTAAAATATAAGGTGATTCAAAAAACTTACATGATAAAGAATAATGCTACAAAGATAAATCTACATAATAACATTATAATGAAAACAATGCTCCAAGATGATCAACTACTCCACCAACACTGCATTAAATAAGAATTTCAAATGTCTTGGGCCGAGACCCTAATATTTTATGTCTTTCCACTTGAGTATGGTAGGCCTAAGGAGGTGTAAAGTTTTTGGAATTCAGACTTTTCCACCAACAACCCGAAATGGAATCCCACTTATATCCAAAAATTAGAGGCACCTAATTGAGAATCTATATGGTCGAAATGGTGGGCTATTTTTCTAGACCGCCGAATCTAGCCCATAATTTTATCTCTAACTTAGGCCGCATGGAACCCCCTTTAACACTCCGAATTAGCTCTCTTCACTGTTGGATGAAATGTTCCCCTTCATGTCATATATCTTTAGTTCAATTTTGAGAATTATTAAGCTTGGATATCGGCTGGTACAGTAGTTTTATTGGGTAGTTTTCCAATTCACATTGCCCATAAATATTGTTAGTTCAAGGCCCACATTATGGTCTTCCAATGTGAAACTTCAAGTACTCAAAAAGTATGAATTGTTACCAATGTAATGAGAAATCTGAAAATTAAATATTAAAATAAAATCAAGATAGGTGGGAATTTTATATGGTGTTCAAAAATGTACCATGTAATAGTGAATTTTAAGGACTTTCATAATGTGAAAATATGTTAAAAGTGTAAAATTCACTAAAATGGTGTTTAGTAATAATGAGGAACATTAATATTATATATATTAACAATGAATATTAGCCTCATTTAGTGGATAATCAATCTATGAGTGTCAGTTCTAAGCTGTTACTGTTGGTATCAGTGGTCAGTTTAGATAAATTTTAGATGTTATAATGTTTTCATATGAGGTTATCTTAAGAGTTATAGATTTCATTATTAGTTTATAAGCTTAGGGATCATCATAGGTTTAATGTTTTATAAACCCATTTGAGCGTTTTAAGTAGTAAAAAAATTTAGGTTATTAATTAAATTTTAGATGTTGTTTCATTGGTTTGGGGAATTTGTAACCCCTAGGATAAACATGAAGTGTTATTTAGGGGTGAGTTATTTTTTCATGTTAAAAAATGATAACACAAGGGATGAGTGACTACCTGTCATATCTAATAAGGTCACAAGGCTTCATCCCATAACCTAAGAGCAACAAGGTTATAGGGCCTTCCACTAGCCTGCATGATATCCTGATTAGTATTAAATTTTTATAGGTAAAGATTAAGTTTATTTCAAAAAATATGATATTGTATTTGATAAATAAAGGTTGATTTATCATTGAGGCATATATGATCAAATCATTATAATCTTTGGGGGTTTAAACTTAGTCATGAAATGTTTGAATAATTTTAAGGATAGTTTTTTATAGAATGATTTATTTGGATCTTTGGGTATTATTATTAAATTTTTATGATAAGGAATCATATGATGGTTAACTCATTTTGGTAATTATATTACAATGTTATAACACTTTTGGTTTTTTTTAATTTATAAAGATAAGAGGAAAATCATATTATGATTTCAGGGATTATGTTATCCTTTAAAAGCTTTTTAGTGCTTCAAGAATTAAAAAATCATCCCGAATAAACATAATTTGGATAAAAAGATAAGATTGTGATGGAAATTGTTTAAATGTAGTAATTATACTAATAAAGTTTAAATATTTCCATTTTATCTTAGCCTAGATGGTAAGATACTTCCTCAAATCTTAGAGAAAGATCTGGAAACAAAAATTATTTCCTAGTGCCATAAATTCTGATGATCCTATGTTGTTTTTTATCATAAAAAATTTATGGTTTTGAGTCACTTAACATTCCATTTACCATTAACTTTATTTTTATGATTTTCATCTTTAACTCTATATAATTATATATTGTTTTACTCAATGTCCATGTCTTCACTTTCCACTAATGGTCTCCTATTTAGAAACCCAGTTATGTGTTATTCCACATGGCATTTTTACTTCCCTTTATCTCTTTTTAAGAGGATAGTTTATGAATCGTTTTTATGATGTGGGTTCATAAAAAAAATTATTTTCAAAAGTACATACTTTGATTAATAACATAAAATTCAAATTATAAGGATGAAATTTATTAGTGGTGGTGTAACACCGTACGATTTTAAAATAAGGAAATTAAGTTCAATAAAATATGTGATATGAAACAAAAAGCTTAAAAGATAACATAACACCCCATGAAATTAAAATATATTGATTTCAAAATAAATTAAACCACTTAAATATATTTCGATTCACACAACCCCAGTATTTTTACAGTCGATAGTGTATTTAACACTCAACACCAAGCTTAAATGAACCATGATATATATTACCCTTATAACCTAGACTTTAAATTTGTGAGTATGAATACTATTAACTAATTTATGAATATATATATATATATATATTTCCTATACAATATAAATTGTTGATAAATTTTTAGTAAATAATCATTCAATATTTAGTAAAGTGATTTTATTCTTCAAAAATAAATTTTCATCAAAAATAATTTTTATTGATTTTCATAAAAAAATGTTATAATAATAATTTTTGAACTTTTAGAAAATATATTTGAAGAAATTAAAATCTCTTTTCTATTCATAATATAAAAAATTACATTGGGTGAAATTTTGGAATTTTTATAAAAATTTTGATTTATTAGTGAATAGAAAAAATACCAATTTTGGTAAAACTATTGTTTATGTTAAATAGATTTAGTAATTTAAAATTCACCTAATTCTTTGAATATTATTTCTTGTAACATAAGTATTATTTATTTATATTTTAAATATCATTATATTTACTTTTAGTATAATTTTTTTCTTGGTTTAAAAAAAAGGATTTTTCTAAAAACTGTTCTAAAAGGCATAATGTTTCTCTTTATAGTTAATTAAAATAAAAAATAATGAGGAATGTTTTAAATTATATATATATATATTTATTATATATTAGTAAATTTTATTTTATATTCATACCATGATTATTATTATACATAGATATTATATAAAATCATCTTGTACTTGAAAAATGGACTTCTCGAAAACCAATATTTTATCACATCCTCGGTTTTTAAATATAAATTCAACCAATTTTTAGAAACTTTAATTGCAAAAATAGATTCTATTTTTAAATTATAACTTCAAAATTATATATTATTTAATTTTATATAATTTTTTGAAGATAATAATTTTCAAATGAATGGTGAAAAATACTGAATTTTAATTGAAAAATGCCTTTTAAATTAAATTATTTATATACATTAATTATATTTTAAGTTTATTTAAAAGTATAATAATTTTATTTACATATAATTTAATAAAATTTAGTTATTTTAAAAAAATTTATATTTAATTTTGATATAAAAATTTTGTAAGCTTTCGAACTTTTTCTCTTTAAAACGCATTTTCTCGTTGCGTTTGCGGGATGTGTTTTAAATATAATTTTTTTCAAATTATGTTAATTAAATTAATAAAAATAGATTATATATTTTTAATAAGAATAATTTTTATCATAATTTAATATTAATTTCTTATCAAAATGTATACTAAAAATAGTAAAAATTATTTTCCACAGTTAAGGTAAAAATGGATATGTTGTGGGGTTAAACAAAGATGATAAGGGTTAAAATGTCCTATCCACTTGTCTAAAAACTATTTTTAGAAATATTTAGGCCATTAAACCTCTGAGGTTAGATAATGGTATATTATGGACCCTTTATACATGTAAATAATATGGGACCCCTGATTCCTTTTCAAAAATGAAAAGTGTGTCCTCTCCTCCACTTATAAAAGGCCACCCCATACCCTCCATTATTCACAAATTAAAAACTAGTTATTTTAACAAATAACTACCCAAATAACACACATAATTTCCTACCATTATCCTAGATCTATTATTTTTTGAGAAAATACAACCTAGGAAGGCCTTTTGTGGAAGCCTAAGGATGATACCTGGAAAAGAGGTAACATTCTTCAATGAACATTTTAATTTTATTTCCTTATTAACAACATTAAATTATTATTAAAAAATTATCACATAATAAAATAACTATATTATATATACATGGATGTTTTTATTATATGTTCATGCCCTAAAAAAACTCGACTTCCATCAAATGGGTTAGAAAATCATCGTTCGAGTGTACAACGGACTACCGCCTTGCAAACTGATGTTGTTTGTTTTTTCATTACTAGCTCTCACGGTTCAGTATGATGATAGATTTAAAGTAGACATATGATGTTTTTAAAATATTTTTTCTTATGTAGTCATTATAAAATATATAACATTTTAATTTCCATTCCGTAGTTGAGACAATAACGTTGCTCGTGTGTACAACCAACTACCACCTCACGAAGCGAGGCGATTCGTTTTTCACTAATGCATTATGTGGGTGGTAAAAGGGTAAATATAAGGAATATATGTGATATAAATGAAATAATTATTATATTAATAAAATACTAATTAGTCTATAAATATAATATATCATTTTTATTATTACATTTTCCTCCACTAAAAAAGGGATATTGTCGTTCTGGTACATGTGGACTACTGCCTTCAAGAAGTGATGTGGTTCTCTTTTCTTCACCACACCACAAGAATGATATATATAAGTATATATAATTAAATAATAAGTAATTTATTATATAATTAAAATTATTTGAATATAAAATATTGCATACATTATTTATATAAGGATCATTGAAAAATTGAAACGTTATTCATGCGTACGTACAACCTACCATCTCCATGATCATAACGTTAGTTAATTTTTCATAACCATGTTTCATGATTAGTTTTAAAGGTATAATTAATGTATAAATATTATTATTATTATTATTATTATATATATGATGTAACAATGTAATATGTAAGATAACCATAACATTCATAATAAAGCACGAATGAGAATACATGGAAATTAACTCTAGGAAGAATAAAAATAATAAAAACTTATTAACAAAAATGTGATAAGATGTTATAAAATGATCATATATGATATTATTAATATTAATATGATTATATAATAAGTTAAAATTTTTTTAATCAACTATACATAAGTTTAAATAATTATCAACCCAAAGTAAGCATGAGGTAAGGAATTTTCTCATATCACTTTTATTTTCGTGAGATATTTTCCATATTCACCACATATTTTATTGTGTGGTACAACACATGATTTTATTTTAGGATTATTCCAAATTTATATATATATATATGTATATATGTATTTACATATCCATTTTATGAAATCTCTTTCACGGTTTTCACTATTTTAATGTTACCAAACCGAGAAGTGATTTTGGTCTCAATTTTCTTTCTATGAGATGTATGTTATGTTATACGCCTATATTCTTTAATAAGGTGTATTTAATGACATTTTTAAATGTTATATATTGAATATAATTATTTTAATGATGTTATAGGTTTCATTTAATTATATTATTTCATGGTAATTATGATTCAATGTTTCCCAATTTGTAAGAGTCTTATGTTACAATCACATCATTTATTAGGATTGTTTATAATTATGCTTCCAATAATGAGATGTTATGATTAATATCTCAGTAAACTAATTAATTTTCTCATTATATGGTCATTTATGATATTTACACATGATAGAACCATTTTACACTATTGGGAACTTAAAATAATTGAGAAACAATTTTTAAATAAATCTAACTTTAACTATCACTTGGGTCGAAAATACATTTTATTTCCATTTTTTCTAAAAACTTTTTCCAATTTTTTTAATACTCCACCCTTATTTTTTAAAAATATTTTTTAAACAATTTTTACCTTTTAAAAAAATTATTTAAATGAAATATTTATTTCATTTTCCAAACAATTTCCATTTGGACATTACTGAAAATTTGAAAGGAATATTCTTATCATTTCGAGAAACAAATAACCTTTTATAGTGAAAAAATAATTATAATTTTAACTTGTATGGAATGTACTAAATTACTCTATAGTATGCATAGAATTTCATGAAATCTTACTTTTCAAGTTTACAAGGAATTTTTTAAAAAAAATTCTTAATATTAACTAAATTCTTAGTTTTTAAAAGTTGTTTCCAAAGAAAAATATTTTCAAAATGATTTGTGTTTTTTAAAAAGTTTTCTTCAAACATAATGGATATTTTCCCCAAGAAATATTTTAAATAATTTTTAAAGTTTAATGTATATTTTTTAAAATTTATTTTCAATTAAAATAATTTTAATAATATTTTATGAATTTTTATATTTTTTAAAAGTGATTGCAAAATTGAAAGATTATTTTCTTAAAAAAATTAATGATATTTTATTGGTATTTCAATTCATAAAATTCAAAAAAACTTATTGTTACTTAATCTCCATTGGGTATATTTTTTTATGATACCATCCTCATTATTTCTCTAGATCGATTAAGATTGTTTCAAAGAGATTATTATAGAAACCATTTATGTCATGACACATCTTCCCCAAGATAATGGAAGGGACAAAAAATATCAAGACCCTTCCTTTCTCAAGTTGAAGGAGAGATAATGACCCCTGAGTCCTGCCTTCAATAGTCCCCAGAGTGGCAACAAGAACTAAGGGTATAGAATCACAAGTAATATGGAAGGAATTACACTTTTTATAGAAAAATAGCGGGAGATAAGATGGTGAATCCAAAACAACTCAAAAACAATATAGTAAAAGTAAAGAAAGAAATTCATTACTCGATGTATGATCAAAATAAAGTGCTATAAGGTAAAAGAAACTATGATGAAAAGTAACAAAAGAAAGAAAAACATCAATGAAAACTAACCTGACGTCTGAGATAGTAAAGTTAGGCACGGTCCCCAAAGTCCTCCTGGAAACCTAAAAGCAATTTTATATATGGAGGTTTAGTATACAGGTATACTTAGAAGGGAAAACTAAAAGAACCTGTGCACAAGTGGGGAGACATTGTAATGCCCCATGGGAAAGTAGAGGTAACAAAAAACAGCTAACAAAGAAACTATCCACCTAGCCTCAACATGACACACTCCCCAAATAACGCAAGTAAAGTAAACTAATAGTAATAGAACATCGATATTTGGGTACCCCACACCACTTTCCCCCTGGTTATTGAAGACATCCTACATGTCATACCTCCCCCTCCATTTCCAATACAATCCCACTACTGCCCCAAAAACAACCTCTTGGGCCACCACAACCACACATCCCGCCCGTAAACACCTGGGCCACCGCAAGCACATGTAACCACGCCTGCAGATACCTAGTCTAGAATTACCATACATAACCATACCTGCAGACCCCAGGGCCAGAACAACCACTGCCACGCCCGAAGACACCTGGGCCTCATCCCAAAGACACTTGGGAAAAAAACCTACACACACAAACCTCAGCCAACCACCACAACATAGCCTACCTGAAGAGTCTTGGTCTATAATGGACCTCAGGTCGTGACAGTCTGCCCGAAGATTCTTGGACTACCCAGGAGAGGAAGTAGAAAAGGTGTTAATAACCAGCCACTCCTCCGAATGTTGGGAACCCCCCCTATGAAATGGGGGAGTTTGGCACAAAGTGATCAACTTGGGTGGGGTGCGAATAAGAAACATAAGAACTAAATTTATACATATAGTTAAACAAGAACTCATCCAAACCTAAGGGTCTTCAAACCAACCCATACACAAACACCCTCATTACTATTCATATATGCACAAAAGCACAACAACCACAACTAAAGCACCACCCATTATTATTATCATGTTCATGTGGTTTTGTTAGATATTAATTCATCACTACTGAGAAACTAATAGGCATACCCACATGTCAAAACAACTCTGAACAAGAAAAAAAACTAAACATAAACCTAAGAATTCACACCCAGTTCTCTTGTGAAGTCACAACAACAAAAGGGATCTGTAAGATCCCTCAAAGTACAGGAACCAAACCAAGCCCTAATATATGGCCCTACATATAACCAAATCCATAAACTAACAACTTCACAACATGGGATCCCATCCCCATCCACGTCACCCACAAGAATTAAGAAGAACAACCATAGACATCATGAGAAAAGAGAAAGTGAGTTTTCAAATTTAAGCACACCATTCATTTAGTTCCTTCTCTCCATTTGGTTAACCCGGGTGATCAAACAAGTATTCTTGATCATTGGGAATCCATTTAATAAACTGAGTTTATGTGATTATCTAGTTTCCATGTAATATCCATTCAATCATAGTATTATCTAGAAAATACAGGTCCATTACTCTGCAAGAATGGACCACCAACGACCATGATTTTTAGTGGACATAATCGCATACAATTTAAAACATATAAGAAAAGATAAAAGAGTACAACAACATCATCCAACACACCCCTTAATTTTTTAAAAACCATTTATTAACTTCATTAAGGTTTGGTATCACCCATCCATGAAAGAAAATTATCATACATGCCCCACGTGATACATAGTAACAAGAGATAAAGGAAAAACCCCTACTTGGATGATCAACAATCAATGTTTTCTCCCCGTTTCATGAACTTGGGTGGCGTGACTTGCAGAAGAAGAACTACAAGGAATTAAATATTGAATAGGAAAGGCTCCTTCAAAGGCACACAACTCATCTCAGTTATAGGGACTCCAAATTCGCCAAGGAAAGGAAAGGAGACTAGAGAAGAAGAAGATCTTGAGTGATAAAAGGTTTGATTATGGAGTTACGGGATATAAAATATTGAACTGATTTAAAGGTAGATCGTGGTTTCTCCATGTAGTTCGATGGTTACACATGATGTAATTAATTGTTATTTATTTTATTATCCTTGGATATGATGGAGATAACAGCTTTGAGTTAAAGGGTTTCCCTTAAATGGAGGAAACACGTAATAGGGGTAGAAATATAAAGTACAGGAAATGGGGTGAAACTAAGGAAAAATCCACAAGTTTTGGTAGTCAAGGGTCACCCAACTCTTGAAGGAATTTAGATTACATTTATGGGATTTAAATATCTTTGAATGGGGGAAACAAAATGATTTTACATCAAATGATATGCACTAGGGAAAAACTAAAAGGTGTTGGAATATTAGGGAAAGACTCACCGTTAGGTGAGTCACTATCGCCCTAGCACCATCACCCTGACCCTGTCGCCCAAGAATCATCACCCAGGCACCGTATCCCTAGTACTGTCACCCTGGCACCGTCATCCTAGCACCATCACCCTCGCACCGTCGCCCTAGAACTGTCGTCATGGCACTGTCACCCTAGCACTGTCGCCCTGACACCTTCACCCTGACACTGATTCCGATTGGTGTTATAGATGACCCATCGGTGGCACTGATTAATGTCGGTTCCACTGATGCCCATCGGTGCCACCGATGCTCGTTGGGGACACCGATTCTCATCGGTGCCCCAAATTTCCATCGATTCCATTGATGATAGTCGGTGCCAACGATGCCCATCAGTGCCACCATTCATTCAGTCAGAATAGTTTTTGAAAAAATCCTTAATGAGTCATCAATGGTCCCCATGAAACCACTAACACTAGAATTTGTAAAAGTAATGGACTAGGAGGGCCTGGTCTATTACATCAGATACCTCTCAAACTATTATCACCCTTGAAAATTCAAGAGTAAACTCGAAGAAAATAGGGGGGGGGGTCTAAACAGGCACCAAACAAGATACCTCTTAGGGACAAACCACCCGAGAGTTATTTGAAAGTTGGAGCATGCCTCAATATATAGAAATACCTCTCCCTCATCTGTCTCCTGATCAACTATGGATATAACACCTCTCTTCTCCCCCAAGTAACTACACAAGAATTTAAAGGTCACACCATCCAAGTATATGGAATAGGGAGTTCTTTTCTCTATATGAAGATACTATCTGTTTTAGGTGGAATTGAATTTCCCGCGTGGGTTTAACCGCATCCACCTTAATGCATATTGATTAGGGATCATGTATTCCCTCTCCCATAATTAATAATCTTCATACAAATTCAAATAAAAAAGGAATAAGGCTCATCTCACAGTTAACAAGGTCAAGAAGTACATCAATGTCAGGTACAAAACAACACATAACAAAACTCAAAACATCTTTTGGTACTATGAATACATATGTGCCTCCTGTTCCCATGAACTCTCCTAGAGGCCACCATGCTACCATAACACACGAAACAAGGGAATGGTTTATCCATCAGGAACCTTCTCCTCACAATCCTTTATCTTCACTGGTTTCTACATGAATGTCGCATCATCCTCGATTCCCATCTCTCCCCAGTTGAGGACGTGCGAATCATCATGTAGATACTGAGGGAGTTGAGACACATGGAAGAGGTAGTGAACCCTCAATAGAGGTAGTGGTAGCACCAGTTGATAAGACACTTCACCGACATGCCACAACAACTCGAAGTGTCCAATAAACCTGGGAGAAAGCTTACTCTCCCTACCGAACCTCCATTTCCCACACTGAGGGGAGACCTTTAAGAACATGCAATCCCCCACCTCTAACTCCAAGGTTCTACTCCTATGATTGGCATATGAATTCTTCTAGTCCTGAGCCACCTTCATCCTCCATCATATAAGTTGAACATTCTTCGTCGTGCTCTGGACTACCTCTGGGCCAAAAACACCTGCTTCCCCTACCTCCATCCAGCACAATGGTGAACGACATGGTCTTATGTACAAGGCTTCGAATGGAGCCATACCAATGGTAGAGTGATAGCTATTATTGTATGAAAACTATACCAGAGGAAAGTGTATTAACCATGATCCCATGTAGTTCAAAACACATGCCCATAGAATAGTTTCCAATGTCTGGATGGTCCTCTAGGTTTTTCCATATATCTAGGGGTGGAAAATAATGATAAGGCATAATTAGGTGCCAAAAGCATGTTGCAATCCTATCTAGAATCGTGAGGTAAACCGTGTGTATTGATCCAAGACTATAGACCTTAGAATGCTGTGCAACCGCACCACCTCATTCATGTAGCTTAATGCTAAGGCATCCACCACACTCAACTCCTTGATTTCTAGGAAGTGAGCTAATTTCATCAGCCGGTCCACCACTACCTAGATATCATCATAGAATCCTTGAAACCTGGGTATTACGATGATGAAATCCCTAAAGATGTCATCCCACTTCCACTCAGGGACATTTAAAGGCTGCAATAGACCTCCTAAGATGTAGTGTTCATCCTTCACCTGCTGACACATGTGGCATATCACCAAACACTCTGCCACTGCCCACTTCACCTCGGGCCACCAAAACTATTCTCTTAGGCCTTGGTACATCTTGGAAACTATTGGGTGTACCACCATTGAAGAGTTATGGAACTCACCAAGAACTCTCTCGTGCATCCCCACCGGGGAAAATAGCTTCCCACGAAACAACATTTGATTCTGACCATCTTATGACCATCCTTCCAGATCATTTCCCAAGCTAACACGATCATGCATCACTTCAGCCTCTAAGTACCCCACTGAGACTCCTCCACTTGTTGTACCAAGGAGGAATACACCATCATCTGAAACAGGAAGCCTTTATCTTTATCCACGTTTTCATATAGGTGTATCATATCCAACTCCTCCATTTCCTTCCAAGCATATGCTGATTCTCAAACTACATCCTTCAGCAAATTTCTACTCAAGCCATCAGCCACCACGTTCCCCTTTCCTATGGTGTAAAAAATCTCGATTTCGTTGTCCTAAAGAAACTCTATCCACCTCCATTGTTGCAAGTTTAGATCATGATGGGAGAAGATATACCTCAATCTCTTGTGATCTGTGAAGACCACGATGTGATCCATGATAAAGTAATACCACCAAAAATTTAGTATGAACACTACTGCTTCATGCTCTAGGTCCTGGGTAAAATAGTTAAATTCATGAGGGCGTAACTACCTAGACCCATAAGAGATCACTCCACGTTTCTGCATCATCACAAAACACAAGCTTGGGCCTGAAGCATCATATAACACATCAAATGTTACCCTTTCCTCAAGAAACCTTAGAATTGGGTCACTAACAAGTTTCTACTTCATATAACTGAAGGCTTCCTCGAACTGATCACTCCATACAAAATCTTAGTCTTTCTTATGTCAAGGCTGTCATAGGTGATGAAACTTGAGAGAAGTAGGGAACGAACCTCCAATAGTCCCTTACTGGATCCAAGAAACTAGGAACCTATGCCATTTTCTTGGGTGCTTCCCAAGAGACAACTGCTTCTACATTTGAAGGTTCCACTGCTATTCCCTGTTGGGACACCACGTGTCTAAGGAAGTGCACCTCTCGTGTCCAGAACTTGCACTTGGACAAATTACCATAGAGACGGTGTTGTCAGAGGACATCTAAAATCAACCTCAGTTGCTTGGCATGATCCTCCTCTGATCTCGAGTAGATCAGGGTGTCATTAATAAACACAACTACAAACCGGTCCAGATATTCCCAGAAGATGAAGTTCATGAGTGTAACACCCCGAGATTTTATGATAAATATTATTTTTAATTCAATTGATGTATTGTGTTGTACGCTACACCAAAACGAGATTTCACTACACCCATACCTAACCTGGCTTGCATTACACGCAATTGTGACCTTCCACGATAGCATGTGTTGTACGCAATACCGAGTTTCACTAAACAATGATATGTTATTAAAATATTATATAAACTAGCCATTATGAATAGTAATACCAACTTTTTGAAATTTTATTTTTAAAAAATGGACTTCATTTTTGGATTCGGAATATCAAAATTATCCTAGGGTGAATTTTTGGTATTTTTCTGAAAACCTTCAATTTTTGATAAATAGTGAAAACACTGGGTTACTATTTAAAAACTGACTTTTTATTTAAATATTTATTTATTTTATTTAAATTTATTTTAGGTCAAAATTGATACATAATACCTATATAAGTTAAAAGTAATTCATTGGAGTCATTTTATTATAATTTTAGATCTATAAAAAGTTTATTGAAATTTTCACCGTCTTTTACCCACCTCCTAGGAGAGTTTGAAAATTTACATAAAACTTAATTTTACCACTTCTATGAGTATAATTTCAAAAATCCGAGAGACATGGTTAATATCAAGGTGTAAAATGTGGTTCAATAAGATAAAATAATTTTTGGTGAACAATAACATTTTACTTTTTTTAACACGGTTAAAAGTAAATCGGGTAATTAAGGGTAAAAATGATATTATTATTACCCAAACACATGTACTAATTCTATTGGAAAAGTATAATTTGACCACAAATAACCTTAGGAATAAAATATTACCCTTTAGGTCCACGTGGATTAGATTAGGACACTTATTATTATTTTACTTAAATAAATGTTAAAATAGTTAAAATCAAACTTTAATAACTAAAAAAATTTTCAATTTAGGGTTATACAAAAGATAAATTCAACTATAAATATTCATTAGAAAGATAAAAAGATTTCATAAATAATGGTATTTTATTTATAATTTCTAGACATTAAATAATTTAACTTATTTTTGACACAATAATGATGTAGTAATTACCTTATTAATGAAATAATAACATAATTGATGTTATAAATACCGAAATAAATGTAATTTTAGACTTTTTATGAATTACACTAATTTTATAGGTTAATATGACATGTTAGTATTGATTTAATTAACTTTTTTAGAACTAAGCATGATGTTATGATTTTCACAAAAAATCAAGTACCAAATAGTGTCAAAATTGACATAAAATAGTTTTTAAAACAAATATTTTATTATTACTTTTTATTTTATTCATAAAAATCTAAGGATCAGAAAAATGAATTAGATAAGGATATATATATTAATAATGAAACACTTGGGGTTCTTTTGTCTTGTTATAGTAAGTTTATTAACCATATAGTGTAAGAAAACAAAAAGACATGGTAAAAGTTAAATTATTTAACATAGAGTCAAATCTAAATGATAAGGATAAAATAGTAACCTAAACTTATCTAAAATCTATTGGTTGGGAGGGTTTCGACCCATCCACACCTTAGCTTCAAAATAAATCAATTTGGAGCTATTAAAAACAGAATATGACTTTATAATAAAATAATATTTTAATTTTTTCCTAAGGTGCCCCTCTCCTCCCTTATAAAAGGGAACCTCCTCCCTCTCCACCTCATACCACATTGAGCATTCAAGATCATCAAAAACCTGCCAATTTATCTTCTACACTTCCCTAGTAATATTCTAGAGGTTCTGGTATTCTTCAAAGACCAATTGTATTGCCCTAAGAGGAGGTTTCAAAGAGGCGTGCCGAAGAAGAGGTAATATCCGTTACCGATTCATTAAAATTTACTTCTTCTTCTACTTCCTCTTATTTAGTTGTTTAATTATGAATTAATAACATCAGTATCAATAATATACTGATATGTTATTATAAATATGAAATAACCCTATTTCACCTTTTTCCATCCTAGAGAAAATGAAATCACCGCGTGTGCGTACGTTCAGAATACCGTCTCCACGTCGTGGTGTAATCTGTTTTCCACCACCACCTTACTTGGATGGGTATAATGGTATAAAGAATAACTATATATGATTATTGTAAAGTTATATTGATTCTGAAATAGTATACATACACTCCAATACAATTCCACGATCATGGGAATGATATCATCGCTCGTGCGTACGTACGGCCTACCGTCTCCACGATGTGATGTGACTCGTTCTACATAATCTTCGTTGAATAATGATTATATGAATGAATTGAATGAATTAAATGAATAAATATGATATATATTATACTAATACCATTCTAGAAATGAGGTATCTATATCTTAATAAGAATAATATGAATTTATTCAACAAAAGATGCATAAGAACAAAAAGCAATAAACAGCCGAATAACAAGTAGCAATGAAATGGTAATAATAAGAAGCTAAGAATATGTACATATATGATATCATAACAATGAATATTATTATGTAATAAGTCAATAACATTATTTAAATCATTATACAGGAGGTCCATATACATACTAAGAATATGATACATAAGGTAAGGGATAATTATTCCAATCTCATTCTTATCCGAGATTGTTTATTCGTAAGTATTTAGTGGGGTTTTGTTTATTATCCATGTTCATATGTTATAAAAATGTTTTCATAAAATGTTTAATTTTCTTCCATATATGTTTAAAGTCATTTTTACCCTTTTTTTACTATTACCACATCATATGGAATGAATCTTTCTTTTGTTTACCATATGAGGTACTTTTTGACTTTTCTGACAAAATTACGAGGAGAATGTTTTTTTAACATATACGGCGTAAAATAATTTTTACGGTTTCATAATGCCTCATTTTCAGGAATATTCCTCTAAAAGATTGCAGGATTATTTTAAAAAACCCTTTTCTTTTAAAATTGCATTGCATTTCGTGAAAATAAAATAATTTTGAAGAAGAAAGGATATTTTCCTCAAGAATTAATTTGAAGTGTTTTATCAAAACTATTTTCCATATAAAATGAAATTATTTAATATGTTTATATTTCAAGTATAATCTCCCCATTATTTACATGGTTTGATTCTTCTTATGATGAAATGATATCCATTTTTTATATAGATTATGTTATGATGGCATGATGTTTAAGAATCCCATTCTATTACATGGGTTATGCTATGATGTATGATTTATGATTTTGTGGAACACGAAAGAATTATTTAATAATGATATGGGTGGGACCTATATCTCCATCCAATGCATTGGGTAAAGATTTATATCTCATGAGATAGACATGGCTAGAATGATATGTTAATCCGGTTCAGTGTTACAGGACTGAAACGAGGAGTGAACTCGATTCAGAAAGGGACTTTGTCCACTAAGTTGGTCTTGGCAGTAATTCCTTGGCTACTATGGAAATCATATCATGTGCTTAATGGTTTTCCATAATCACATGTTTTATTTCCCTGCTATTTTATCATGATTTATATTCCTTTATGATATATTCCTTACGTACATCTAAGATTTATGTCTTTGCTCAAGATTTTGATGTTTAGATTTTATGTTCAAGTTTTTGCATTCAAATGTTTATGGATGGTTTTATGTTCTCTATGTTTACCCTTACTGGACATTTGAGATCACCATTTTTTATGTTTTCTTTTCCCGATGATTTAATGAATGGTTTTAGGTAAAAAAATAAAAGGGGAAGATCCTTATGGGAGATGTTGAATATCTTTCACCAAGATTATAAGATTATATTCTGAGTTTCCAAAGACACTAAAATATTATGGTCCTTTGGTGTGTATTTTTGTTATGTATTAAGTATTCCGGAAAAGTAATGTAACGTCCATGTACTTCATGCTTTGGGTCTCTACAATGAGCCCCATGGACACGACCGATGCATTCGTAATGATGAACGATATGACCACAAACCCAAAGTTCCCATATCTTCACTTAAAAGTAGTCTCCAAGATGTCCCCCTCCTTCACCCTCAATAGGTGATACCCCAACTATAGATTGATCTTAGAGAACCATCCTGCTCCCTTCAACTAGTCAAAAAGGTGGTTGATCCTTGAGAGGGGGTAAGGGTTCTTGACTATTACATGATTCAGTCTTTAGTAGTCTATACAAAGCCTGATACCACCATCTTCCTTCTTTGTGAACAAGTCTGGAGAACCCTATGGTGATGCACTTGGTCTGATAAAACCCTTCTTCATCAGGTCATCAACCTGAATCTACAACTCCCACAACTCAAAAGGTTCCATCCGGTAAGGAGCCATCGAAATATGACGGGGCACCAGTTTGCATGTCTATCACAAACTCAACATCACATCGAGGGGGTAGAGTCACCACATCTTTAGGGAAGACATCTAAGAACTCACTAATGATCCCTGGGACATACCCTATCTCTATATCTACTGACTTTTCTGACAGATCAACTTACAAGGAACAAGGGGCTTCACTCACAAGTTGCCCTCTTGGAAACCCTGGTCACTGATGAAAGCAACATGTTGGCCGCCCATATCTGAAAACACAAACCTTATATGGAAGTAGTTGATATCAACATACACATGAAAACATAAATTATCTGCCTAAAATGAAATCATATGGCTGAATCTCTAACAAAATAAGGTCCCCACTGGACTGATGTGGCCCCAATATCAGTCTACAACCCTAGAAAGCATAAGACAAGTTATTTTGCCCTCCGATTAGGGTACTCAATACTAGGGGAAAGGGAAGTCTCAATGCGTCTAAACCCAGAGCATGGGCTAGACTTGGAGTAAAAATTGAGTGTGAAGCTCCGGAATCAAACAAGGCATAACAAAGAGTACTAAATAAGATGATAGTACCATGAACGACCTCTGTACCTGCTAGAACTGCTGCCTCTGTGGCGTGGAACTACCCATTCGTAAAACCACTACCCCTCAGATATTATCTACCTCCCTGAACATGCCCTAGTCGAGGTCCCTGAGGAGCGCCATGAGGCTGGCCTCCTCCAATAATTCTGCTCTCAGAAGAGTGGGAGCTTTCTGTCCCTACTACGGCTACTGAAAGGGCCTGGCTAGAAACTATTGATGTTGAGGGGGGCGTTGTACCTTCCCACCTCCACTATACTGCACTTGGTCTGACAACTGATTCCGAAGGTTCCCACAATTACCACTGATGAAGAATCTCGGTCCTAGGCCCATAGAGAAAGGGCGAGGGCTGGGATATTAAAACTAAAACTTCTGGGGCATACTCCCTATTGGCCGAAACCTGGGTGTCCCTAAGGCCGGAGGACTATTTCTAATGACCTTCCCCTTCGATGGGATTAACAGGCTCCCCTCTCGCGACACACCGCTCAACGTGTGCATCCTCTCTACTGCATCATCCTTATTCTAGAACATTATGTATGTTGGTAGAGTGAAGGGAGTAACAACATACTGAAGAGAAGTTCATAGTGCCTCCTCTAGAAGTCTCTCCTGAGTCTCCTCATCTGTAAAGAGGTCCAGAAAAAATGATGGAGATCCATGAACATGATCCCCAACTCCCTTACTATCATACTCCGCTGCTATAGGGATAATAACTCCTGCCATTTTCAGCCTTCATCATGGAAGAGAGGAATTATTCCCAAAACTCCCTCTCAAAGTCAGCCCACAAAACCTCAGCCTCCCTCTTCTCCTTGAGAAAGAGCATCCACCACTAATGTGATGCTCCCAGAATCTGGCTTACAAACAGAGAAACCTTGTACTCCATCATAGCCTAGATCAAGCTGAAATCTCTCACCATCTTCTCAAGCCATCTCTCTGTCTCCATTTCTAAGACGCTGCCCTCGTACTTCACGAGGGTCTTCTGCTGAAAGTAATGAAGTGTCTTATGCCACTAGTCATTCTCCTCCTCTCGATGATCCCTATTTTGATCAGCCAAATCATCCTCCTAGGCCTTGATCGCCCGCACTACTTGTGGTTGGTGTCTGGGTGCCATGGATGTAAGGCAATCAAGGAATGCCTAAGCCAGAGTAGTGTAGAGGATTTCTTTTAAAATATTCTTAAACTTGTTATTAATTATAAATTTCTAAAACACCCAGAACATGAAATAACAGAAGTTATTATGATTCATGTACCTTTAATAGGGTCTCTACCCAGCAATTAGTGTAGCCTCACTTAGCCATTCAGTAGGTCTGGAGTCCTTTCATCAAATCACGGGGGGGGGGGGGGGGGGGGGGGGGGGCTAAAATCACTTATCATAGCCAGTATTCCCTAGCCTATTTCATGCACCAAGTTTTTCTAACACTGTTTCCCTATCATCCCATGTATTCCTCACTATTCCCAACTCCGTACTCCATCCTATCTTTTAACCATCACTTCTGATACCATTCTGTCATGACCCACCTTCACAAAGATGAGGGAAGAGAAAAACAATTGCCAAACCCTTCCTTCCTCAAGTTGATGGAGAGATAATGACCCCCCGAGTCCCTCCTTCAATAGGCCTCGGAGTGGTGACTAGTAACAAGGGTATATAATCACACATAATATGGAAGTCTTTAATATTTTTATAGAAAAATATCAGGAGATAAGATGGTGAATCCCAAACAACTCCAAAAACTGAAATTAAAAGTAAATAGAAAAATTCATTCCCCTATGAATGTTCAAAATAAATTGCTACAAGGTCTAGGAAACTCTGATCAAAAGTACCCAAAGTAAGGAAAAAAAACATGGCCAAACGTCCCGATGTCCAAGCTAGAAATTTCTGGCACAGTCCTCAATGTCCTCCTGGAAACCTGAAAGAAGTTATATATACATAGGGTGAGTATACAAGTATACTCAATAAGGAAAACAAAAAGCACTCGTGCAAAAGTGGGTAGACATTCAAATGCCCCGCGAAAAAATAGAGGTAACCAAAAATACCAAGCAAGGAAACTATCCACCCAGCCTCACCAAGGCACAATCCCTAAATAATGCAAGTTAGGTAAAGGAACAGTAATAACACATCAATATTTGGGTACCCCGCACCACTTTCCCACTGTTTATTGAAGTCATCATACATATCAGACCTCCCTCGCCATTTTCACTACAGTCCCACTACCACCCCAACAGTAACTTTTTGGGCCACCACAACCATGAATGTTTCCCAAAAACACTTGGGCCAACTGAACCACACATAACCACACCCACAGAGACCTGGGCCAGAACAAAAATACGTAACCACACCTGCAGACACCTGGGCCAGAACAACCACCACCACTCTCAAAGACACCCGAGCCTCATCTTGAAGACACTTGGGAAATAAACCTGCTCGAACACACCTGGGCCGACCACCACAATGTACCTTTCCTATAGATTCTTAGGTTATAATGGACCTTAGGTCGTCACAGCCTTCCCGAAGATTCTTGAACTTCCTAGGAGAGGGAGTAGAAAAGGATCTAATAACCATCAACTCATTAGAATGTTGGAAAAAAACCTCCCCAACGAAATAGGGGTTTTCGACACGAAGTGATCAACTTTTGTGGGGTGAGAATAAGAAAAATAATAACTAAATTTATACATATTGGTAAACAAGCACTCATCCCAACCTAAGGGTCTCAAAACCATCCCATACACATACAACCTCATTAATATTCATACTTGCACAAAATCACAAAATCCACAACTAGAGAACCACCCATTCTTGTTATCATGTTCAAGTGGTTTTGTTAGAAATTAATCCTTCAGTAATGGGCAACTAACATGCACACCCACAAGTCAAATCATATATGAAGGGTAAAACAACAAAAAAACAACTAAATCATTCACACCACGTTCCCTTGTAAAGTAACAACAACAAAAGGGGTCTGTGAGAACCCTTAATGTACTAGAACCAAACCAAGCCACAACATACAACCCCACACAACCCAAACCCACAAAAAAACAGCTGAACAATAGGGGATCAAATCCCCATCCATGACACCCCACAATCATCAAGAATAACAACCATACACATCATGAGAATAGAGTAAGGGAGTTTTTAGATTTAAATAAACAATTCATTAAGTTACTTCTCTCTGTTTGGTTAACTGGGTTGATCAAACACAGATTCTTATTCATTGGGAATCCATTATATCAATCAATTTTAGGTGATTATCTATTTTCCATGTTATAGCCATTCAATCACAAGATTATCCAAGAAATAAAGGATTATTAGTGGGTAAGAAAGGACCACCAATGTCCATGATTTTCAGTGCACATAAGCCCATAAAATTCACAGCATATAAGTGAAGATAAAATATTATAGCTACATCATACAACACCCCCATTCATTCTCTAAAACCATATATGATCTTCGTTAGGGTTTGGTTTCATCTATCCCTGAAGGAAATTTATCATACCAACCTCCCATGATACACAATAAAGAGAGATGAAGGAATTACCCCTACATGAATGATCAATGATCGATATTTTATCCTCATGCCAAGAACTGGGATAGCGCGACTTGTAGAGAAAGAACTCCAAGGACTTCAAGAGTGAGTATGAAAGGCTGTAGCTTGGGTGCACAACTCGTATTCAGAATAGGGACTCTAAACACACCTAGGAAAGGAAAAGAGACTAGGGAAAAAGAAATCTCAGGTGATAAGAGGTCAGATTCTCTAATTATGGGATATGAAAAATTGAACCTCTTT
The DNA here is from genome assembly GCA_963277665.1 of Viscum album. Classification (NCBI taxonomy): domain Eukaryota; kingdom Viridiplantae; phylum Streptophyta; class Magnoliopsida; order Santalales; family Viscaceae; genus Viscum; species Viscum album. The sequence goes on along the minus strand of OY728145.1, from coordinate 1,183,373,592 downwards.
AAAGGTGGATAATGGTTTCTCTATGCATTTGGACGGTTACACACGATGAAATTAATTTTTATTTAAGTTATTATCCTCGAAGATGGTAGAGATAATAACTTCAAGTTAAAAGGTTCCCTTTAAATGGACTGAAGCGTGTAAAAGGTGCAGAATTGGAAAGTACAAGAAAAAGGGTGACACCAAGGAAAAATCCACAAGTTTTGGTAGTCAAGGGTCACACAAACCTTGGGAGATTTTAGATATCATTTATGGGATTTAAATGGATTTGAAATGGGGTAAAAAAATTATTTTACATCAAAAGATACATCACTAGGGAAAAACTAGATGATTCTAGAAAAATAGGGAAGGACTCACCTTAGGTGAGTCACCGTCGCCCTGGTACCGCCACCCTGGCACCGTCGCCCTGGCACTATTTCCGTAACATCGTCACCCTGGTACTATCGCCTTGTTACCATCACCCTAGCACTAATGCTGATTGGTGCTACGGACAAACCATCGGTGCCACTGATGCTCGTCGGTGCCCCTGATTCCATTCGATGCCACTGATGCCTGTCGATGCCACCGATGCCATCAATGACACTTTTTGTTCATCCTGAATTATTTTTGGAAAACTATTTAATGAGTCACTGATAGTCCCCAGGACACCCCAAACACCATAATTTGGCAAAGTAATGGGCTTATAGTGTCTGGTCCATTACATTTTATTTTCCATAGGTTAATCATATTTCAAATAGGTTGACATGAAATTAATTTCTTTTTCATGGGTTAATCTAGTTATATTATAATAATTGTTGTTTTTATGTGTTTTTTTGGTGAAATATATTTTTTACTTTATTCATGTTGTGGTTCTTGGAAATTATATAGGATAGGTTTTCCCAATTAACATCGGGTGAGACCGTTATAGCTTATATGATGGGTGATCCTAAATATTTCTCCAATGTCTGGGTTAATGATTATGTTGTTCAGAGAATTATATTAGAAGTCAGTTGTACGGTTATTCCTATTGTAAGGGTTTTGTTATTGTTTTGAGTGTGTTCTATGATGATGGTGTTCCAAGATACCAGAACATTTTATCTATGTTTTTTTGGTTTTATAATGTTTCCTCTGATCAAGATTGATATCACATAGCACAGGAGTATCGATTCCTATGAATATTTATTTTTTCAAAGCCTTATTCCTTGTTTCATTATTGAAGATTCGGGAATTTATGGGTATAATTTCTTTTATGATTTGTTCATGCACTCTGATTATGTTCGCACACGCTTATACACACCTTATACTCATTAATTACAGTCTATTGGCAATTATTATGTTTACCCTTACTGATCATTTGAGATCACCCTTATTATGTTTTCTTTTCCATAGGTTATAAATAATGAGGTTGAATGAATCATTGAAATAAGATATTGCATATAGATGATAGTGATAGCTTAATGTGAAATAAAAAAAATATTGGTTAAATAGGAGAAATGATTATTTAATAACATGAGTATTGTTTATATATAAGTTTTTCCTAATTATCTAAAACTATAAACCTTAATGGTTATTGATAATATAAGTTATCACGTTTTTCCATTTTATGTTGTAGGGTTTGGATGGAAAAAAATGGTTCACAATTATCAGTATCAAAATCGAAAATGTAAAGTTTATCATTTCAACACTATATCCTGGAGTACAGGATTGGTTATTTTATAATTATAGTCATGAGCATGATATCTTTCCTTACCAAAATAGTAACACTTTCAAAAGTTCATTATAAATTTCCTAGAATGATTGTTACCACACTTATCATAGGAAAGAGGTTTAATTTTTTTACCTTTAGATTTTTATTATGAATGTTTCCATATTTTTTACTCTTAGAATTAATCTTATAGTAATTATTATAAAATGCATATAACATTATCTTGTACTTCTCAACACATTGAACAATATTCTCATAAATTCTAAATTCCTGAATAACTAACGCAATTCAAAAAAATTGGTCTCAAACTTTAGTAAAATATGTAAATTTTATAATCATGGTTTAGAATAAAATTTTGGTCACACCTATAAAATATTGTGATATTTTCTTTATAGTTTAAAAAAAATTCCACCACCTACTTCTTTTACTATAGAAACTTTCTTTCCATCCTAATTCAAACAATATAAGGAAAATGTTCTGAAGGAAAATATTTTTAAATGTTGTCCACCCCATGGAATCAATCATATATCTCACTTTTGAATACTTAACCAATGACCATCATTAGTTGAATTAACATTAATAATGATAAATAATAAGTGTTACCTTCTAATTTTAAGAATATATAAATACATCAAAAATATTATTTAATGATTTTATCCATACATTATCTACTACTGAGTCAGAAGATCTACAAGAACCTTAAGGGTGTTATTTCATAAAATTCCCCACTATATAAATTTTCATTTGTAAGGAATTTGGTCTCTCCCATATTTGAGTAACACTATTTAGAGCATGTGTTAACTAAGTTAACATAGAAAAAACTACTTTGTTTTTAATCACAACTATTCAATGTTAATGATTCAGAAGGATATCATTCTCTTATTTCCATCCAACTTCTTTCTATCAGTTTCCTCTATGTAAATCTATTCTAAAAATAATATTATTAGATGGATCAACAAGAAAATGCACATAATATTTATCATGACAATTTAACTATAATTTTTCTTATCTTAAAAGTTTCTTTTAACATCATAATGACCTCTAAAATAATCTAAAAATTTGATCTAATAGCAACTATAACACCTTGTTACATAAAAAACCATAATTAAATTATTATTAACAATGTTTTCCCTTTATTATATTTCCAACTCCTTTTGGCTTAGGCTTTTATAGAATTAGGAAAACCATTACATAAAATAGTGGAAACATCTAAGTAGTGTACATTTTTTCCAAAAAGATATATTTATTTATGATTACATTCTTATTTAATTCATGATACTTTTTATTCAATCACATCATGTTACCATTGAATTAATAGAGTTCTGATACATCCTTAGGCCCTTTGAAAAATATTTTAAATTTTAGGTCGAGAAAAAAAATCGCACTGGATATAGGAAGAATTTACATCATTGATCCCATTTTGAAAACCATTAAAGTACATTAGAAAGTTTTCATTTTTAAAAAATAAATTTTGAGCTCAAATAATCAAATAATTACACATGAAAAAAACATTATTTTTCAATTTTTTATAAAAAATTCAATGAAAACCTAATGGAAAAATCATAACCGTGATAGTTTCATTAGAAAATATAACAACTCATGAAATCATTTATCATTGAAATCCACCTTTCCACCTTTAGAAGGTCAAAAAAATCCATACTCCCATTTAATTACCTTATTAAATAAAAATATTTCCATTAAACTACATAATAAGTGTAGAAAATCCATATAGTAATCTTGGTGCATTATCCATACGATCACTCTTATAATTACCCTTACAAATAAATAACCTTCATGGTTAAACCCCCCATATATATCCTCATGAGAACATATCATTTCCCATTGCATTGGAGAGCTATACTAGGAACAACCATAATGATAGATATATTAGGATCACCCTTTATCATATATATTTTCAAATAACTACATGATGAGAAAAAAAATTAGATATTTATTTTCCATACTCATTAAATTTGGCATTTATTCCCAAAAGAAAATACACCTTCACTTATCTCATAAAATGAGACAAAATAAACTTATACTTTGAAAAAATATATAAATTTATAAAATAAGGGGATTCCAATAAAGTATTTTTGGTAAGGAAAATTTCCTCTAGTGGTGGGAAAGTTCAATCATGTGGTGAATTAAAAAAAAATCTTTTTCACTTTTTTAAAGAAAGTAAAAAATAACTTGTATGGTAAAATTTGAAGAGATTCCTTTTTTATGTAAGGGCCCATTTTTTTCTAATGAAATTACCTTCTTATAATTTAAACTTATAGTATAATAATATAATATAACATATAGTACACAATAAAAACTATATAAATAAAAAATGAGTGAAAAAATGTATCTACATAAGTTAAGGAATGTATACCGATGAAATAATAATGTGACCTTTGGAATTGTAATTTGACCCTTTTGAATAGTAAACTAGCCAATTCAATAGTAACCCTAAAAAATAAAGGTATAAATAAATTTTATTCATCTTATAAGTTAAAATATGATATAAATGTATCATTGCATAAGTAATTCAATATTTTAAAAACTATTAATTAAGTGTCAGTATTTTGGTAAGTAATGTATATTTAATTACAATTTTATAATTAATTTAATAGTTTAAAAGAAAATTCATTTCCATAATATGTATTCATTAATAATTATTTTGAGTAATTAATATTATTATATAATTTTAAGAGACCTTAATTAATTTTTAAAAGTGTTAGAAAAGCAGTTTTCATTTTGAAATTTGTATTATTCAAGTAAATTATGATTTTAATTAATAATTAAAATTCTAATATTTAGAAAATTATTTTTGTAAAATAGATTTAATTTTTGAATTCCACATGTCGAAAAATAGTTGGGATTAATTTTTGGGATATTTCTGAAATACATGAATTTTTAGTGAATAGTAAAATAAGATAATTTATGATAAATGCTAAATACATGATTTATTGAATCATGGATGATTTGTTTCTAAGGTAAGCACATTGTTTTAGAAATAAAATTATTTATTCAATATTTTTGGTCACAAGAATCAATATTATTCATAGTTTTCATCAAAATACTGAACTAATGATTAAAAAACGGGAAACCCCTCCTCTCCTCCACTATAAATACCACCCTTTTTACCTCTTCTCCTCACTCCTCTCAAGCCTTTTTACTTGTACAAATTATTCTCAAATATATCCTTAATACCTTCTCCCACATCCATTAGCCCTTTGTATCTTCAAAAGAAAAAACCCTCTCCCCTAAATAGGCTCTCATGGAATATAAATTCAATAGGTAAATTCCCCTTTTCATTTTTTTTCTTTCAAGTTCCTTTATTTTTTTTTTCTTTCAAGTTTCATTCATTATTTTTTCCATCATTACCTATACTCAACCAAATGATGTGGTAAACTTATTTCCTTACATGTACAAGAATATTTTTATTCTAATGGAATAATTCATCATCATCTCTCTTTTCTCATCCTTTTATACTAGAAATGAAAACACCATCTGAGATGAGTTAATTCATCACATTCAAGGATGGTGGGTTTTCAATTTCATTTACCATCTTCAATTCTTGTAATTAGACCAATTTTATGGTTGAACCATACTATAATATATTAATTATGTATAATTTTAGGTTTGTTAGTCTTTTTTACACTTGATATTAATTTATAAAGGAAAATGTGTTCATTGGGATAAAAAACCCCCGCCAATTAACCAAAACATTTATCAGTAAAGTTTTGTATAATGATTAATCTTCACTCAAAATAAACAAATGAATTTTATAACCCTATAATATTTTATATCTTCACTAATAAAATATTACTCCAATTTATTACAACCATTCTCATCTTACTTGTTTACCCTTACATGTATATAAGTAAACATATCATGAAAACCGAGGAAACAAATGCTCTCAAATGATGAAATTGGACCTCTTAACCCATAAAAAGGCCATGAATGAACTTAAAAAGGATATAGTGAATAAATTAAAAGTATAAGAGGCTTTATAAATATTAATTAATGAATTTAATTTGGTTATCCAGGACATTAATATCAAGTGGAGGACATCATCATACTTAAGGTTATAGATTCCACCCAAACCTCTATTATTCTTTCAGGTTTCTATATCTTTATTTTCAAAAAAACGAGGTTATTTGTTATTTTTATGTATGTTTTTTGGAGTAGGACACTCAAGAGAGAGGTGAATTGAGTTTATATAGAAATTTCTATTAATTTTTTAATTTATTCCCCTAATTGAAAACTTAACAGGACTGTTAATCAAAGTAGTGAATTTATAATAGTTTGACTGCTCAAATAATTCCTCCGATGATTTATTATTTTTCAGTTGTAATAATATGTTATATGATTAAACTTTTTAAAATAATCAAATAATCCAAAATAGTTTTAAATACTACCCAAACTAACTATCAAAGTGAAATTCAGTTTTCAGAAATACATGTAAAAATAGAGAAACCTAAATTTGAAAAACATAGTGGATATAAAATAAGAGGTTCAGTCTCAAGATGAGACTTAATCCTCTCCACTTGGTGATCACCTACCACCAAGAAATCTGTATAGATAAAAGTTTTTATCCACACCCTAGATCGTGGATTATACAACAGTACATAGAATTTCCAGGTCACAAGACCTTTACGACTATTCTACGTGGGAACAAAAAAACATACATGTCACACATGACCTCTTTCATAGTTCTTTGTGGGATAAACAAGTGTAAAAATATAATTTTTTGAGGATATCTAGTATCCTAAAGTTGAGTGCATGAGACATTGTATGGTTTTACAGATAGATGTAAACACTTCTTGAAAATTTAATAAGAATCACACAATAGAGAAATAGATATTAGATACAGTTTAGAAGGCTCTATGTGTTTTGCAGTTTAGCTCCGGACTCTTTGATGTTTCAGATTTGTAGTTGGATATCTCTAGTGGAAAAAGACACCGAAAAAAGAGTATCGTGGAGCACTGTGATCTGTCTTCCAGGAAGTTGATATGTTCTCCTCCTTAGGTTAAGTTGAAATATTAACATATGTTAGAGCATTGATGAACAACAATTCTTTGGGTCATAGCAAGAAGTAATAAAAAGGTCCTCATTTTTTCTTCCTTTATGTATGTTGCTCATGTATTTCTACTACTCTGTTTATGTGTATCTCTTTCATGCACTATTGTGTTGTATCTCTTTCATCTCAAGTCCTTTTCTTTTATATTATTATAGCCCGATAGTGTACATGTTTGAGGTAGGTAATGTACCTCATTTTTACGACATCCTCAATAAAGATGTCTGAAAAAATCATTAAATAGACCAGTCGCATTAGAACACTAAAAATGTGATCATTATAAATAATATTAAATAAAATGAAATTTAAACAGTCTATCAGTGATTCCTCTATTAGTGAATGATGCATCAGTGACTCATTCCATTGGCGGATCCTTCTATTGATAAGTTTTTATATTGGTAGTTCCTTGAGTTGGTAGTTCATTGTGTCAGTAAGTCCTTGCGTTGGTAGCACCATGCGTCAGTAAGTCCTTGTATTAGTAAGTTCTTTAATAGGTAATTCCATGCACCGGTGAGTCCATGATTCAGTGAAGAAATTGAGATATCGGTTACTTGTTTGAACTATCAGAGAGATAGTCGGTCTGTCAGTGTGTAAATTTCATTGTCAGTGACATAGTTGAAATGTAGGTATCTCATCTCTTCTATTGGTGTATGTCTATCGTACTTAGAAAATATTTCTTCTTGGATAGTCTTAAAAAATAAATATTATCATAACTTGTTAAAATTATATGTGATCATAGATAATCATAATTAAAATATATAATCTTAAATAAAAATTATTGAAATTATTAGACATGACATGATTAAAAGGATTTTACATGATTTGTGATTATTAAAACCACAGATAATAGAGAGGATGGACAATATTCTCCTATAGAACAACAATATCCTTGTTTTTGATGACCACAAATCATGACATTATAAATTACAATCAATTTATATATAATATAATCATTCTACATACCATATCCCATTATTGATGAATTTTCCCAATATATATATAAGATTCAGAGGTAAAATAAATAGTAATGGTATCAATTAAAAAAAAGAAAAAGTATCAAAGAAAAATTCCATTTCTTCCTATATGTAATCAGAGGTAAAGAAAATAAAATACAAAAGATTTATATCAAATGTACAGTAAATAAATATAAGGTAATATAAATATGTATAATGCCAAACAGTTCTCCCCCTTTTAGGATTATCAAAGAGAAAACATGTATTAAAGTAATAAAATTTATCATAGAATAATATATATAACATAGATAGATGAAAGGAATAAGCACTAAAAAGAAATAGAACTAAATTACATTAATCAATTGAGTATAATTTATTACAAATTTCTAGGGACATATAACAAAAGATAAGCAATCAACCATATCAGAGAGTTATCGACACTGCTTCTTATGATCAAGAAGTTCTTTCCCTTCCTCAGAGGGATCGATCGAAGGTCCAGTAGGTGGTGGATGAGAAATAGTAGGGTCTGAATAGATCTTCATAGGTGGTAGTATTACTCATTATGAAACATAAGGGGAAATGATAGGCTTGTGATGTTACAATATATGAGGTTGGATATGCTCTTAAATCACTAACCGAATCTGACTAAAATCCTAAGAAACTGCCATTTAAGGTGGAGGCACTGATCCAGTAGGTCCAATAGATGTAGCAGCAGGTGCCAAAATTGCATCACTCTACACGTGAATGTATGGCTTTGACAACTTATTGAAATTATCAATTATTTCACCACCACAATTCATATATTTCCCAAAATCATCTTTATTCTCCATGAATTTGTCATGAATTGGGGTGATGTCCTTCAATTTCTTTACTTGATCTTTGAAGTCTTTGGTCACTAGAGGTAGTGTCAGGTTCTCTATCAAATATTTTAAAAGGTTGGTAAACTTATGTTCATTAATAATCTTTATGAAATAATAATCCACCTTTTCAGTAAATTGACCATTGGAAATCACAAAACTCTTGGAATAGAGCCTGACCATATCATGAACATGGTCTATATTCTTATCATTTTTTGCAAGACTGTCCAAACCAGAAGAACCAAAGAGTGCTTCAAAATATACCTTAACAACATTTATAATTTTCCCAAGGTCCAAGGCCTGAGATGTATGACCAAAGGTAGAAGGAACATTAGGATATGATGTATGAGTCTTCAAATATTTAAGAATAGTCTCCAGACAACCTTTATACTTAGAGTTCATATTATTTATTATAGATATAATCCCTGTCATTTTTTTCTTTGCTTAGTGGTGTTTTCAACAATTGTTTTGGTTGTTGTTATTACATTGGGTTGAATTTCAGTCATAACAATTTAAAAAAATTTGACTCCATTATCCTCATGCACACAAAATTCTTGAACTGGACCAGGAGCATATTGCACTAACTACTTCATCTCTTATATTGAAGATTTGAGAGAGTGTAACTCATTACTCAGCTGCGTGTTTTCCATTATAGCTTGTTGAGTATCATGGACCATTGAATATTGAACTAATACTCTCATAGCTGAACATATATCATCCTTAAAACTTTTATAGTCTTCTTTAGTAACCGAGTCACCTGAAAGGGTTTCAACTACTGATTCATTGGAAACAAGTACAAATAACTCATCATATGAGTATTCATATTCCAAGACAAGTGCTACATATCCAGGATTCCTTTCCAATTCAATCATAATACCATCATCCAAATGGGTGAGAGTGTCATGTCTCGCTCTACCATCTTGAGGTTCCTCCTCCACTTGGGATGTTCTATCTTGAAGACCCTTATAAATTTGTGATATCCTCTCTATTTTCCCACAGTCAGCATGAGGTCTTCTTATTTGACACACTAACTGAGTTTCAAGGATCATTTGAGCTTCCACTTCTGTTTCAGTTTTAGCTACTCTTTATTCTTCAACTGCAACTACAGAAGGTTCTACAACAACATTCTAAACCACAGAATAAACTATCACTAAATTTAAACTTTGATCATCCCCATGGTGGTCACCATCACCCTCACTACCTTCACCACTACCATCATCATCATCATGTTCAAAGTCATGATCTTCACATCCATTTATATTATCATTTTCTTCACCTTCTTCCCCTTCACTACCACTACCACTGCCACTAACACTATTAGCTTCTTCTTCTTCTCTCCCTTACACTTCTGATTCATCTTCAGAGCTTCCAAACTTACTAACATACTATAAACTTACTAAAACATTAGTCTCCTAATTTCCATTAGTGTTAAGAGTGGGTTTGTTTGTGGGTACAAAAAGTGGTGGAATTGGAGGTCTAAATGATAATCTTTTATGAGAATTAGTGGTGTCTGGATCAATACTATCATCTATAGTTAACCCTTGATCTCTAACTGGTGTGGAAGGCACTTCTTCCTCATCTAAAGAGTAAACAAATTCCTCATCTGGTCCCATACCAGGATCATACTTATCTCTTATTCTAATTGGATGGTCCAATAGATTGAATATATCATAAATCATATCTCCATCCCCAACCCATTCTTTATTTTGTGAGTTTTAATTTATCTTCTTCGTTTCCCAGATATCTTTTCTTTGGAATATCCCATTGTACTTAGAAAAAACATCATCTCCTTAACTAACCTAACCTTTCTCTTTGATCATGGATAAGATTATCCATTGATAAAACAAGGAATTGGTTTTTCAAGAAGGTTTGATCATTTCATTTATGTGCACAGAAAGGAATTTACATAGATTTACCTTAATCCCTTTTCTCAGTAGATAAATCAAATAAACATTTTGAAACTTTAGAGATGTAAATTCCCCTTTACTGTGATAGATCTGATGTTGTATAAACTTGAAAAAAATTCTACACTCATCATCTAACACTTTTGTAATGGGTCTCCTATGCTTTTCATTGTCAGTAAGATCCTTTCGAGCTATCTCAAAGTATAAAAATTCACTATCAGGTGGAGAAAAACCCTAGTAAGCATCAAACACACCCTCTTGGGGTACCTTACGACATTAATACCACTGTCTAGATGAAAAAGAAATTCTTTTTTCCTTTAAAAGTGGACTTAATCCAGAAAACATCACAACCTTCTAGAAGAAACACCACATTCATGTAAAAATCATGAACTGACTTTAGGTAAAAAGACATTTTGTTATATGAGAACCACTAAATCCATACCTGATCTTGTACCACACTTAGAATCAAAGACTTTATTTCCAACATCCATTCTAAAAGAACCTCCTTTTTTGGAGTCAATACATGGTTTCCCAGAGTAGGATTCATAGGTCCAGAAGATTTTATTGATTCCCCTTTTAATTTCTTAACTGCATGAGACTCGCCACCATCAAGAGATCTCTTCAAATGCATCATTCAAATAGTTTGGTTTGATGGTTGGAAGGTTGAATAGTCGATGGTAGAGAGATAGAAATGGCTGGGTAAGTGTAAGGGTAAAGGAGTTGAGTGGATCGACTTGAATTTATATCATTTGGGGCATTTGCAATCAAAAAAACAGGAAATCCTAAACTGGGTTCAAAAAATCACTAAAACAATATTGTTTTGATTAAAAACATAAAACAGATAAAAATAGTGTGTCATCAGTGTCAATTTGACCGATTTTTCATAACACTAATGGTGTCGGTATGACAAGGTTTTAGTGTCATCATGACATAGCGTATGATTCATCATGACAAGGTATCGACATGACAAAGCATCAATGTCAGCATGAAAACTATGTCAGCATGACATAACATTGATCTGAAAAAGTTATCGGTTTTAGCATGGCACTATCCGTTTTAATTTTCTAGTGTGAGTATGAAAACTTCACGTAAAATTATCATTGTAATAAAACCATAACATTATATAGAATAATAATAATTAACTCATGTATGATGTAGTTCATTCTTTCATTGTTCAATGTCTTAGTAAAAATGTCAGTAAGATGATGTTCTGAGGTAATGAACTCTAGGTTAAATAATATTTTAGATAAATGTCTATAAAAAATTGATGTCTTACATTAATTTATTTTGTATTAGAATGTGAAACAAAATTTTTAGATGCATTAATAGCACTTGTGTTATCACAATTTATTGGGACATTTCTGAATAGATATCCTTAGTCTAGTAATGTGTGTTTTATCCACAAAATTTGTGCAGAAAAAATACCAGCAACTATGTATTAAGATTTACCAGTGGATAATACAAAAAAATTTCCTTCTACTACACCATGAAACTAGAGACTTTCCCAGAAAGTTACATGTGCTATAGGTTCCATTTTTGTCTAACTTACAGCCACCAAAGCCAGCATCTGAATAACTCACCAAATTAAAAGGTTGTCCTCTAGGATAGAACAGTCCAAAATTGGTTGTATCTATGAGATATTTAAATATCCTTTTGATATAATTTACATGATATTCTTTTGGGTTTTTACGAAAATGTACACACATGCACACACTAAACAAAATATCTATCCTACTAGCAGTTAGGTATTGTAAATTCCCAATCATTTATCTATAAGTGGTTCGATCAATAGATTTACAACATTCATCAAGGTCCAACTTAAAAGTGGTACACATTGGAGTTTCACTACTCTTAGTGATTTAAGAGACAAATCTTTTTAAAAGACCCTTAGTTTAATTACTTGGATTCAAAACAATACATTCTTTATTTTGAAATATTTAAAATCGAAGAATGAATTTGAGTTCCCCCATCATACTCATATCAAATTATATTTGCATCATCATTGAAAAACCAACACATAAATATTTTTTAGAGGATATAAAAATAATATCATCTACATAGATTTGTAGTAGAATTTTTTTTTGGAAATTCATTTTCTAAAAAGGTTAGGATCAGCAATACCATTTGTACAACCATTATAAATAAGAAAAGTGTTGAGCCTATTATACCAAGCTCTTGGACCATGAGTTAAACCCTATATAGATTTGGTTAATTTAAAAACATTATTTGGAAATTGGGGATTTGTGAAACTAGGGGGGTTGTTCAACAAAAACATCATTAATTATATAAACATTTAAGAATGCACTCTTGACATCCATTTGATAATGTTAGAAATCTAGATGTACTACCTAGGCAAGTAGGATTCTAATGGATTCAAGTATAGAAACTGGTACAAAGATTTCCTCATAGTCAATTCCTTCTTCTTAAATATAATCCTATGAAACAAATATAGATTTTTTTCTAAATATATTACCATATTCATATAAATTATTCCAAAACACCCATTTAGTTCCCATAGTAAAGGTGTATTTGGGTTTATCCACCAGTTTCTAGAGTTTGTTTCTTTCAAACTGATTTCTGAGAGAATATCTCGAATGAGTTCCTTTTCTTAAATCTCTAAATATAACATCTAAAGGATGGTTCTTGAGAGTTATAACAGGTCTGGAAAAAGAAGTTCTAGTCACTTCAGGTTCTTATACAGGTTTAAGTTCATCATGATTAGAGTCTCGAGAATTTCTATAACTGGATGTTTTAACAGATTCCTTAACAGGATGGTGAGAAGATTTAGTATTGATGTCTAGATTTTAAATATCATCCTCAATATTTTATTAAGGGGTCTTTGACTCATGTGGATCTGTCTCATCAAACATGACATGTACATATTCTTCCACACATTTGGTTCTCTTATTTGAGACTCTATAGGATTTACTAGAAATTGAATAACCTAGAAAAATTCCTTCATCACTCTTGGAGAAATATTTTTCCATATTATCCTCAGTGTTTAGAATATAGACTTTGCAACCAAAAACATTGAAATAGTTAACCTTGGGATTTCTATTATTCCACAAATTATAAAGATTTATCTTAAGGATATGTCTAATCAAGAAACAATTGGTTATATAACATTCTATATTGAAACCTTCTTCCCAAATGTATATAGGTAGTTCATACTCACTAAGCATGGTTCTAGAAATTTCTTTCAGAGTTCTATTTCTTCTTTATACAACTCTATTTTTCTATGGTGTATTGGGATTAGAGAAGTTATGACTATAGACATTTTTTGAGAAATAATATTCAAACTCTTGGTTCTCAGACCAACGACCATGGTCACTTATTATGGTTTTAATTATGATAGCACTAAGATTTTCTACAATACTAGCATAATTGGTGAAATAAGAGAAAGATTCACTTTTGTGATCCAAGAAGAATGTACATGTATATATAGAGTAGTCATCCACAATAACATATACATAAGTCTTCTCAGTTAGACTTGAAACTCTAGATGGTCAAAAAAGTCCAATTGAACCAACTCAATAGGTTGAGAAGTTCAAACTTCTTTCTTTGGTTTGAAAGAGATTTTGTGATGTTTACCCTTTTGACAAGGATTACAGACTTTGTCATTTGGAAACACAGGTTTAGGTAGATCCTGGACTAATCCTTTTTTAGTAATCATTGTAAGTGTGTGTATATTACAATTCCTTAATCTCTTAATCCAATTCCAAGACTCTCTATGAAAATCATTCAAACATGAAACATGTTGAGAAATCAAAGAATTCTATGTTAACATTATATATATTATCATTTCTAAGAGAAGTAAATATTAACTCATTTTTAAAATTAAAAACATTCCATGCATCATTTTTAAATTTAACATTAAAAACAAAATCATATAGCTGGGAGACGCTAAGTATGTTGTATTTTAATCATCATCAAAAAGTAATTTGGAAATTAAAACTGAGTTAGAGTTACCAGTCTGGCCAAGGGCAATGATTTTTCCTTTTTCATTGTCACCAAAAGTGACATTCCCACCATCAATATTAATAAAGTTTTTTAAGAATGAATAATATCCAAACATGTGTCTTAAATATCCACTATCCAATTTCCATAATCTTTTAATGGATCTCTTCAAACAACTTTCCTACAAAAACAGATTATACAAGAAAAGATTTTGGTACCCACATTTGTTTGGGTTCAATAACATTTGTAATAAGTTCTTTGAGAACCAAAATTTTATTCATGGGTTTCCTATAATAATCATGTAAAGTATTTGATAAAAATACATTATTTGTTCAAGAAAAACTTGAAATAGTATAAGATGATTCATGGCCCGAACTTCGATTTTTTTTCCAGAAGATGGCATAAAACTAGATTTTCCAAATTTTGATACAAAATGAGTTTTATCTATATTCCTCTTTCTTGGTTGGTATCCTATCCTAGTATTATATTTTGGATCTAATTATTTACAAATAATTTGAACTCTGATTTCTATTCTACTAATAAACCATTCTAAATCCCTTTTCAATTTATTATTTGACAATTTAAGCTCACTGTTTTCCATTAGTAGTTGATCTTTTTTCTCTTTTTCTATAGAAAGTTAAGATTGAACAGTAGTAGAAAAATAATTTTGTTTCTTTAAGGATTTATATTTATATTTTAATTCATAACAAGTTTCATATAAATTTTTTCAATATTTAAACAATTCCTCATTTTTTATATCTTCAGAATCAGTTTCATCTTGGGAATAGTAAGCATTATGTTTAGGAGAGTTTAGTGTTACCTTAAAAGTGTTTTTCATAAAAAACATATTTTTTTTATCAATATTTTTATCATGAGAGGATTCTGAGTCACTTGAGATATCCTCAAAAGAACTCCACATTGCCTTCATGTACTTTTTTACTTTTGGTCTTTATCATCATACTTATTCTTTCACTTTAGGGACAATGAGCCTTTACATGTTCCTTTCTTTTTCACTCATAACAAACGATTTAATTTGAAGTGTCACTTATTTTACAATCATTTTTCTAATGGCCCTTATGATCATAATTTTCTATGTATTTGGCCTTTATGAATAATTTCTTCTTTATATAAAATTTCATAAACCTTCTGTATATTTTATCCATCTCTTCATCACTGTCTATTGATGATTATTCATCACTTGGACATTCAGTTTCATATTAAAAATTGTCCTTCTGTTAGGATGTGGTATACTTTAAAGAAATAAATTTTCTTTTCGGCTCATCATCCTTTTATTTGTTAAATTTTAGTTCTTCCTCATACATTATCAAATTTCCTATCATCTTCTTTACAGGGAATGTTTTGAGGTCACATGATTCTCTTATTGATAAAGAAGTCCCTCTCCATCTATGTACTAAGAATCTGAGTATTATTATTATTTTCTCCTTGTATTTAATAGTTCTTCCCAACGATATCATTGTGTTCATAATTTCATTAAACCTAAGATACATATAAAAATAGGCTCATTAGGCTTCATCGTAAAATTATCATACTTATTAGTATAATTGTTAAGTCTTGCTTCATTTATATTAGAAGTTCCTTCATGCGAAATAACAAAAGTGTCCCAAATTTTATAGCCCGATGTACAAGCAGATAATCAATTAAATTATTTATCTCCTAGTTCACAAAAAATAGCATTCATAGATTGGCAATTGTTATTATATGTTGTCTTTGTGGAATCACTACAAGAGTTCCTATTAGTCTTTGGTATTTTGTATTGATATTATATAAATGTACAAATATCAAAGCCCATACTTTCTAAATGCATTTTCATCTTAATCTTCCACTCAACATAGTTTGTTCTATTAAAGTAGGAAGGTATATTTGTAGCAACAACTTCTAATCTATTATCCATACTAAAGAATTATTTTTAAAGAGAAAAAATTTAGAAGCTACAGAAATTTTATGATCTTTAGAACCGCACTAAATCACAGTTGAAAATATTTGAAAAGGCTTTGAGACTTTTAAAAATAGTATTTTAAAAACTTACATTGATACAAATGTTAGTCAGAGTAGGTCTCTCATGTAAGGGTTGAATTGTGTTCCTATATAAATTTTTTTATAAAGTTTATTTAAAAGATTCCCTAATTTAAAACATAACAGGCCAGTTATTCAAAGTTGGGAATTTATAATAGTCTGACTATTCAACTAATTTATCAAAATATTGATTATTTCTCAGTTGTAATAATATGAGATATTGATACAACTTTTGAAACAAATATAACAATCCAAAATAGTCATAAACACTTTTCAAGATTAACTATCAAATTGAAATTCAGTTTTCTAAAATACAGGTAAAAACATAGAAAACTAAATTTCAAAAACATAGAAGATATAAAACAAGAGGTTTAGCAACAAACCAAGACTTGTTCCTCTCCACTTGGTGATAAACCAACACCAAGAAATCTATATAGATAATTTTTTTGATCCACACCCCAGATCGGTACTTATATAAGAGCACACAAATTTTCCAAGTCACAACGCCTCTATCATAGTTCTATGTGAGAACAAAAATACAAATAGTTTACACCTGACCTATTCCATTGTTTTTTTGGGATAAACAAGTGTAAAAAGATAATTGTTAGAGGATATCTAATATCCTCAAGTTCAGTGTAGGAGACAATGCGTGTTTTTACTGATAGATGTATACACTTCTAAAAAATGTAATAAAAAGCACACAAGATAAAAATAGAGATTATATTGAGTTTAAAAAGCTCTATGTGTTATGCAGTATTTCTCTGGACACTTTGATGTACCAGAGTTTAATTTATAGTGCTATTATAGAAGTAGACACTAATAATAGAGTGTTGTGGTGCACTGTGATCTATCTTTTATAGAGATAAGATTTTTTCTTCCTTAGGTTCAGTTGAAAGTTGCAGAGATTTTGTCTTCCTCTTGTGTTCTTTCTTTTGGTATGTTGCTCAATTTTTTCTACTACTCTGTCTACATGAATCTATTTCTTGTGATACTTTGTTGTATCTCTTTCATCTCATGTACTTTTATTTTATATTCTTGATGCTTTAAAATTTTCATGTTTGAGGTAGGTATTGTACATCGTATTTAAAACATCCTCATTAAAGATGTACGCAAAAATCATTAAATAAATTATTCGAATTAAAAAACTAAAAATGTGACCTTTTGAAATAATATTATATAAAAGGAAATTTAAACATTCTATCAGTGAGTTCTCTATTTGTGAATAATACATCGATGACTCAACCCATTGGTGAGTCTTTCTATCGGAAATTCCTTGAACTGGTATGTCCTTACGCTGGTAAGTCCTTGAGTCAATAAGTACTTACGTCTGTAGCACCTTGTGTCAGTAAATCCTTGCATCTGTAAGTTCTTGCATCGGTAAGTCCTTGTGTTAGTATGTCCTTTCATCGGTGAGAAAATTGAGCTACCAGTGACTTTTTTGAACTATTGGTGAGACTGTCGGTCTGTTGATGTCTCAATTACACTTTCAGTGACTCAGTTGAACTGTCAGTGTCTCATATCTTCTGTCAGTGTCAGTCTGTCAAAGGTAGAAACTATTTATTGTTGGACTATCTTACAACATAAATATTATAAAAATGTGTTAAACTTATATGTGATCATATATAATCATAATTACACATATTTAAACTTAAATAAACATGATTTAAATGATTATACATGATTAATAGGATTTAACATGACTTGTGATTATTAAAACCATTAATACTAGATAGGGTAGCAAACATTCTACTATGGGAAAAAAAATTTCATCTTCTAAATGATTTTTAAATGCTCTAAACTCATGTATCAAGGTCCATTCATCATTCTCTTTCATGGGTATACTTGTTTTTATGTGGTTCCCTCCTGAATACTTCTCGATAAGCAAACCTATTTAAGGAAACATTGGAAATTCATACCCAATTTTATGTGCACTCTATAATCTATTTTAAGCCACAATTTTTTTTATAAATACACTACTTTTATTATAAAAACCCTCTTGGTTCACTTCTAGTTTTCTACTAAAAGATACACCAATTTTTATTTTTAAGTGATCTTTGGTATTTTCCTTAAACCACACTAAAATGTTTTATTTCTAAATTTTCATAAAAGATATTTTTAATGTTATGACTTCAAATTTAAATAACTTGTCATGATATACACCTATTCTACCTTATTAATTTACACACGTGATCTAGTTACTTTCCTTCACAGACGCTTTTATGATATGCCCATTTGTTATGCTTTATGACATGAATATGAAGCCCGATTCATTCCAGGGGAAACCCTTATGTTTGTGTATGATATATTATTTAGGATTCTATATGTGGAAAACATATTCATGAACATGTTAAAATGGGTGTTCCTAGATAGCGCTGTAGTGCCTTGGGTAAATATGAGTCTAATGAGATGTTATGTGCAACGGTCTTGGCAGTTAGCCTTGACTCATGCAACCATGTGAAAGAATCATGGTGGTTAACCATGAATTGTGATCCTATAGGTGCAAAAAGCCTTTAATTGTGTTAATTTAATGTTTTATATTGGTTCCACATTACTATGAATCCATTTTTATATGATCCCATGTCTGTATGTTATGATTCTATATGGTCTATGCCTTTTTATATCATTATGTTATGCCTTCTTACCCATTTTCTAACGTTGCATTCTTATGTTTATTCCCTTACTGGGATTTTTAGCACATCTATTTGTTTATGTAATCCTTAGGTTATCCAATGAAGATGTTTGAGCACATTTAAAGTTAGGTTATCTTTATGAAGATTAAATTAATAAATGTTTTATTTTTTCCCATGTTTTTACTTTTATGTACCTAGTCTTCCAAGACACTAGACTTTACAATCCTTATCTTGTAATATGATGTTTAACCATTCTTAAGATCATGTAATGATATGTATAAAAGGATAGGGTCACTATATTTGGTATTAGAAGATGGTCTAGTTATTTTTGGGGTTTAGGCATAGATCACTATAGTAAGAACCTTAGTAACAAGACTAAGTATAGGAAAAAAATCCCTAAATTGTTATAAGTATAAAGTAAGTGGTTTATCAAGAAAATACATCTCTATCTTGATATGAACAATGGGGGGTGACTCTGGAACAAATGTATCTAAAAGTAAAACCATAAAACACCTCTTTTACGTAGACTCAAATGAGAACTAGTGCATGAAAATGGGCTTTACTTCCATCCTGGTTTGACACTCCCGGGGGATATTCTTTGGTAAATTTATAAACTTAGTATAAACCATTATTAAAGGAACAAAATAATCACATAATAATATATTCTATGAAAAAGATCATGGATAACCTAGAGTTAAACCTATAGATTCACAAGTCAGGATATACTCTTCCTTTAAGAGTTTATCCTTTTATGTTTAAAGTTTCCTTTTAATGATTATTAGCTAAGTATTCAATACATCTAATTGTAAGTTATTTTTATTAGTTAATGGATGGAAATAGAATAAAATGTTCCAATAATCAATGTGATAGGAAAATTGATTATTACACTAATGATATGTCAGATATGATGAGAATGGGTTCTCAAAACATTATGGCAGTACTTTCTTAACTGGCTCAAGTTATGAATGATAACATAAATCATGTGGTCCATCCTCCTCTAAGGAAAGATAAAGTTTCTATAGAATAATTCATGTAGAAAAGGCCTCACATGTCTAGTAGATCTTCTGATCCCATACTCTTGAAATAGTTAATTAACTCTATTGAAAATATATTCTCTATCCTTCAGTGCATAGAAAATGGGAAATTTGTGCTGGCAGTCTATTGTTTTGATGGGGAAGCTGATCATTGGTGAACAATGATTGAGAATACAAATTCAAAATGGAAAATTCATTCCATGTATTGGGAGGAATTCAAGAAAATATTTTTCAATAAATATTTCCCTCGAAAACTTCATCTCAAGATGAACAAAGAGTTTCTTGGACTTAAGAAGAAGAGAGATGAGTCCATCAGGGTGTATGAACCAAACTTTGAAAGACATGAAAGATACACCTACGACCTTTTCATGAACACCGAAAGAAAGGGGTATTTCTTATTTAGTGGATTAAATTTGAGTCTAAAAAACTATTATCAATTCAATACATCAACAGTTTTGTGGAGATTGTCTGTTTTTCCCTTAATGTTGAAACGGATATCAGAGACTCTCAATGGTCTCATGGGCCTGATGATGAAAAGTGGAAAATGTAGTATAATATTGGTGGTTCAATAAATAAATCCCATGATGGAAAGAAGATTGAACATCCCACGTGTCAAGATTTTGGGAAGAAGAATCCTAGTAACACTCTAAAGGGAACCAAAAATTGCTTCAAATGTGGAAAAATGGGACATCTCGATAAAAAAATCCGAATGGATATGAAGAATCCAACTAATGTGGAAGAAGAAAAGAAGGTGTTGATCAATTCTCATCTAGGAGTATATAGTTTCAACTGCATGGAACTTGGTAACTTGGAAAACTATTTCCCTTATCCAAGGGTTGTCAGAGGCAATCAACAACAACCTCCAAGGCAATAAGGAAGGTCCTATGCTATAAATAATACAGAGGTGGAGCTGGAACACTATGTGGTGACAAGTATTCTAGTTATTCATTCTAGAATAGTGAATGTACTACTTGATTCTTGTGCTACACATCCTTTCATATCATGAAAGTTTAGTAGAACCATTCAAAAACCACCTCAAATTTTGGAGATTGAGTTATCTATGAGAACAAAAAATAGGGAAATTATTACACCCAAAGTATATAGCTCTTCCACAGTTAATGTGTGTGGACTGAACAACCTAGAAAATCTTGCCATACCAACTTTAATATAGTTCAATAATATCTTGGGCATGGATTATATATCTTTATTCAAAGCCAATATCAACTATCAAAAAAGGGAGATCACTCTTCACATCCCAAAGAATCCCCCATTTTTTTACAAGTGTAAGGAGGAAGATGATTCTCTTTTGGCATCATTTTCTCAAGGGTGGATATCTCTACCTTATGAGAAATAATATCTTCCTAAAATTATTGATATAAAGGATATATTCATGTTCCAAGACATTCCTATTGTAAGGAACTACCCTGATGTATTTCTCGAAGAATTTTCTAGCCATCCTCCTGATCAAGTGGTTGATTTCTCAATTGAACTTATTCCTAGATGTCTATAAATATCAAATACACCTTATAGAATGTCCACTATGGAGATGGAAGAGCTGAATAAGTAATTACAGGAGAATCTGGATAGGGGTTTTATACACCTGAGTGCTTCACCATGGGGTGAGATAATCCTCTTAGTCAAGTAGAAGGATGGTTCAATTCAACTCTGCATTGATTATCGTGAGCTCAAAAATTCATGACAAAGAACAAGTATATCCTACCTCGAAATAGATGACTTGTCTGATTATCCTTGTGGGGTGATTTATTTCTTAAAGGAGGACCTTCAGTCGAGATATCACCAATTAAAGGTGAGGAAGGAAGATATTCGCAAAGATGACTTTCGAATAAGGTATAGATACTATGAGTTTACAGTGATGACCTTCAGACTCACTAATACTCCAACAACATTCATGGATTTAATGAATATTGTATTTATAGATTACCTCAAGAAATTTGTGGTAGTCTTTATTGATGATATTATGATTTACATTAAGAGAAAGGTGGTACATGAGGACCATTTGAATATTGTGCTGATGAGTTTATGAAGGGATAAAAATTGTGCATAGTATAGTAAATGTGAGTTCTGGATTGAGAAAGTATCATTTGTGGGGCATGTTATCACTAGAAAAATGAATATCTATGGACCCATTAAAAAAAGGTGATTGAAAAGTGAATGAGGCCAATATCTTTAGTGGAGATCCACATCTTTCTAGGTCTATCTTGGTATTATCGATGATTTTTGAAGAATATAACATTATTTTAAAACCAATTGACCAAGATAACATGGAAAGGAGTGAAGTTCATCTAGAAGCTAGAGTTTGAGGAAAGATTTAAGGATCTCAAAAATATTCTTATCACTACACCAATACTCACACTCCCAATAAGTGGATAACTCTTTATGGTGTACAACGATGCTTCAAATAAGGGCATCAAATTTGTGATGGTGATAAATGATAAAGTGATGGCCTAAACCTTAGAAAATCTGAAAATATATAAGAAAAAATATCCCATGCATGATTTGGAGTTGGCGGCTGTGATCTTTGTATTGAAAATCTAGCGGCTTTATCTTTATGAGGAGAAGTGTGTGATATATACTGATCACAAGAGTCTCAAATATATATTCACATAGAAATAGATTAATACGTTCTAAAGAAGATGGTTATATCACATAAAGTATTATGAATACTCAATCCACTACCATCCTGGTAAGGCAAATAAGGTGGCAGATGCTCTAAATAGAAAGGATCATATATATTTATCAATGATGAGAATTGAAAAAGATCCAATATTATTTTATTTTTAATGGATTTACATGGTAATCATTATGGGAGGAACATCTTCAATCCTTTCTCAAATTATTGACCAACCATCCCCCATAGATAAAATAATGGATACTCAATGAAATGATGTGTAAATTCAAAAAATAGTGGAATCTATCATAAATGGGAAATCCCTTGTGTTCAATATTTATGAGGGAAGATTTGTAATATTTTGGTCATGATTATGCATTTCATCTAATTCAAAGATAAATAATAGATTTTGAGTTATTCCCATAGATCAACCTTCTCTATTAACCCAGGGAGCACAAAGATGTATCGAGATCTATTTGAGAACTTTTTCTAGGATAATATGAAGATGGTGATTGATGAATATACATCAAAGTTCCTAGTATGTCAACAAGTGAAGGATAAAAGACAAAAGTATAAAGGGATTATGAAACAACTACCCATACCAACATTGAAGGGGGAGAAAATTACAATGTTAATTTTCATTGGACTTCCATGGAAATTGAGAGGAAAAAATGCAATATGGGTCATTGTTGATCGTCTTACAAAGATAGCTTACTTTATTTCAATTTGAGAGAACCTCTCACTGGATCAACTTGCACAAATATATGTCATAGTTGTGGTATGGATACATGGATTACCACTATCTATTGTATCTTATCGAAATCATAGATTCACCTCGATGTTCTTGAAAAGTCTCCAACACTCTCTAAGCACAGAATTGAACTTTAGCATGACCTATCATTCTCAAATAGATTTCCAATCTAAGAAAACTATTTAGACACTGGAAGATATGTTGAGATCATGTCAGGGTATGACCAACATCTTCCACTGGTTGAATTATCCTACAACAATAGTTTCTACTCAAGAATCTGAATGACACCATATGAATCCCTTTATGGGAAAGTTGAATAACACAAATGTGCTGGGATGAAGTTGGTGAGCATAAGGTGCTAGGACTTGGAATGGTCAATGAAATGGTAGATAAGGTTAAAACCATTCAGTAGCACATCAAGGCATCCCAAAGTTGAAAAAAAACATCTATGCACACAATCAACAATGATACCTTGAGTTTAAAGTTGGGGAAAAAGTATTTATCTATATATATCTACAGAATAAGTTTAAGAGATTTGGGAATAAAAGAAAGTTAATTCCCAGGTATATCGGCCCCTTTGAGATCCTTAATCATGTCAGAGATATGGCCAATCGACTAGAACTTCCCCTACCATGTCTAAAGTACTTGATCTCATCCACGTATCCTTATTCAGAAAGTGCATACCAGATTCTTCACAAGTATGATGTTCAGAGGTGGTAGAGTTGGAGAATGATCTTTCTTACGATGAGTATCCATTGAAGATCTTGGATCATAGAGATAAATATCTATGCAACAAGACTACTCACATGGTCAAAGTACGTTGGAGGAACCATAAGTAGGTAGAGGAAACATGACAACTGGAGTAAGTGATGAAGGAAAATTACCCACACATGTTTTCAGCTTGGAATGTAATATGAAATTTTGAGGGTGAAATTTCATAAGGGGGGACGAATATAATGACCCAATGTTTTATCAATAAAATTCACTTCTTATAATAAGGCCTTATAGTATAATCATATAAGATTACATATAGAACACAATAAAAACCTTATAAATGAGGAATGAGTGAAACAAAAGGTATCTCTAGAAGTTAAGAAATGTATACAGATGAAATATTAACTTGAACTTTGGAAAAGTAATGTGATCCTTATGAATAGTAAACCATCCAATTTAATAGTAACCTCACTAATAAATTTATAAATAAAATTTATCCATAAAATAAGTGACAATATGATATAAATATATCATAGTATAAGTATGTAAATATTTTAAAAATTATTATTTAAGTGTCAGTATGTTTGTATGTCATGTATATTTAATTACAATTTTATAATTAGTTTAATAATTTAAAAGAAAATTTATTTTCATAAAAAGTATACATGAATAATTATTTTGATGATTTATTATTATAATATAATTTTAAGAGACCTTAATTAAATTTTCAAAGTGTTAGAAAAAAATTTTATTTTAAAATTTGTATTTTTCAAGTAAATTATGATTTTAATTAAACATTAAATTCTTCATATTTAGAAAATTAGTTTCAAAAAATGTAGTTCATTTTTGAATTATATACATTAAAATATGGTCGGTATGAATTTTTTGGATTTTTCTAAAATACATGATTTTTTATGAATGGTAAAATAAGATAATATACAATAAATTGTAAATACATGATTTATTGAGTCATGGATGATGTTCTACTGAGGTAAGGAACTTGGATTAGAACTCACATGCTCTCTTTGCTATTTTGGGTCATAATAATCAAGGCTATTCAAAGTCTTAAGAAAAAAATATTAAACTATTGGTTAAAATAATGGGAAACCCCTCCTCTCCTCCACTATAAATACCACCCCTCTTTACCTCTTCTCTTCACTCCTCTCAAGACTTGTTTCTAGTCCAAATGATTCTAAAATATCTCGCAAAGTCCCTATCCCACTTCTAGTATCCCTTGGTGTCTTCAAAATATAAAATTATTTCCCCTAATTAGGCTTTCAAGGAAGATAAATTCAAGAGGTAAATTTCTCTTTTCCTTTATATTTTTATTTCAAGTTCCTCTTATTTTTATATCCTCACCTCTCCTCATCAAAATTTTAAGAAATCGAATCTTATTTTCAGGTATGTTTTCCTTTTCTAGTCATTTTTGAGAAAAAGATGAATTTTTGGAAATTTTTTAAGTACACACCGTGTACTCGGTTACCTCAGGTAGCCGTGTGCTGGCCTTGTAGCGGCATTGCACACGACCATGCATGGTGACCTAGAGACCACCTAAAGTGGAGTACAGAAATAGCAAGTACACATAGTGTACTTCAAATTTTCACGTTTTGTACATTCTTTTTTTCATTAAATAGACTGAGGTCACTGAGAGCGCCCATACTACCACATTTCTTACCCGAGCCCCCGATCGAGCACCCATTCTCTGAATCGACCACTTTCGATTGCGTTGGGACCACCTCACCATGCTCTTTCTTCTTCTAGAGATTCGTTCCATGATTCCTCTTCTTTCTTAAGTTATCCTCCATTGAACGTTTCAGATGTTTTTATAGATCTACAGTGTTCTTGGGTGATTCAAGGATCGAGATTCATGTATATCGATATCCCCACACCAGGGTAGGTGGTTTGTGCCTTTACATTGAAAGTATTTGCGTTATATTTCCCAATAACCTTGGATGGGGTATTGTGTGATGACTATTTTAAACCTTTTAATGGCCTTCTATGCTGGTATGCGTGAGTAGAGGTTAATTGGATTTGAATAGGGTTGATTGCTATGCTTTGAAAGTGTTTTCCCATGCCTGTTCTGTTTATGACTGTTGGGTCCTGTTTCACCTATTAAGCTTCCTTGATGTTTTCCCATGCCTAATATTATAGGATGGAGTGATTATTTTATCTGACATGCTTGATATGTTGTACACTGTAATCCAAGTAGTTCTTGAGGTTTACTTGGGCCTTATTGCATTTCTATTCTCATTTGACTTACATAGGGCCGCAAGAACCTCGTGTAGTAAACTATAAGGGGAATTTACCATGTGAGCTTCCTCAAAGATTCTTTAATGCCTTAGAACATAAGGGGAATGGATTAAGAGATCCACCTTACAGAGTCTTTGTTATATCCTTGTATTTTGAACCAGAGGGGTAGACAGTGTGTGCTTCCCAGAGGGTTGCTTGTGTTTCTAGGTAGGACCAGAGGGGATATGCTATGAGTACTTCCTAGAGGGTTACCTATTTGTATTTTCCTATTTGATTAGATATTTACTTGATATATGAAACTGAATTCTTTGAAACAGTAGAATTGGTTACTTCTGAGAACTTCCTTGCTTACTACCTTCTTTTGTGTATTACCTACCATATATTCACTAACTATTAGTCACAGATCTTGTGGTGGTTCCCTACTAGGATTTATTCCCACACCCTGTTTGGGCCATTCTTTTGGTCCCAAACAGATTCTATTGCTATAGGTATAGATGAGGTAAAGCACCCTTCTACTTCAGGTACTTGAGTGTTGTGGAGTTGGAGAGCATGGGACCAAGCTGGGGCTTGCAATGCTGAGGAGCTGTTATCTGTTTTTCTTTGGTAAAGTTTAGTACTGTTTTTATTCTATCACTGTGATTTTTTTGGTTTATTTCCTAGACATATGTATCATATATCATTCATATATATATATATATATATATGTGTGTGTGTGCTCCAGATTATTATTTCTAATTTTCCGTTGTTCACTTTTGCGTGATTATACTGCTTCCACTATTGTATATCTGTTTTACTTCTACTGTTTTACTCTACCAATGAGGGCATAGTTTCCCCACTATCACACCCATGGCCCTCACTTCTAGTCGGTAGCCTCTGGTTTTCGGGGAAATGTGCTTGACGCCATGTGACCAACTGGGTACGGGGCGTCTCTGGGCGTCTTCTAGAACTGGGATGTTACAAAGTGGTATCAGAGAAATTATTTTCTTCTTGACTTACTGTTTGGAGCCTATAGCCAGGGATAGAATGGAATAGGCACTTGGTAATAGGTTGTGCTCTGGATTAGCTAACCTGTGTATAGGGAAAAGCCAATCTACCTCATTTATTGCATTTTTTTTTCTGGTGTTCAATTTTATAGTGGATTTGATTTCACCATGAGTGATTCACATGTTTCATGTTGTTACCATTGATGTTATTGAGGTTCTATTTCTGTTGCAACCCGATGAGATGAGGGTATTCCATCTCATGCATCATATTGGAACTTGCTAAAAATCACATGTCAAGCATTCTTTCCATTCCATTTAGGATGCATTAGCGATTGCATGTTGTTGTGATAGGTGTTGTGTTAGATATTCATGTTGTTGTGGTAGATGCCTTGATAAAATACATGTTGTTTGATAGGGTATTTTTTGTGCAAGGTTTTGTTTTAATGAAAGCCAAACATTGGTTCTTGAGGTGTTATGGGCCCTCATGGACCGGAAGTTGGTGGATCATTGAATTTTTTTCTTGTATAGCACATATATAAGATACCAAGATTTAATTTGTGGGGAGTATGGGCCCTCACGAATCAAAATTTGGCATTTTATATGTTCATTTCAGTGTTTTTCTGGGCTCTAGAGTAGTTTCTGAGGCTTACTATAAAAAAAACCCAGAATACATGTCGTGTAGTTTTGAATAATTGACATGTGTTCTTCATTTTGGGAAGAAACTATTTTTCTTAAGTAAACGTCATGTACCGCATGTACATGATGTATAGCCTCTAACCATGTCTCAGAATGTGTGGGTGGGGACACGAGGTTTAGAAATCTTCTGTAGGAAACATCGTGTACTAGGTGTACATGTTGTGTTTTAGACCATTTAAATCGGCCGTGTCACTAACAACATGGGTCGGTTGATTCTCTTCTAATACACGCCATGTCCTTATGGAATACGCCATGCAGTGTGAACTGTGTATCTGGTCCTGTCACTAATAACATGGGTTAGGGAAGCTCATATATTACATGCCATGTCTGGAGAAAACACGCAATGCAGTCTTCTTCTAGGAGAATCGTGTGGGTTAGTCGTGTAGAAGGACTCAGGCAGGGGAAGAGAAGCCAACTACACGCCGTGTATTAGGGAAACATATCGTGTGTATGGGGAGTTACACAGCCTAGGTTGGTATATGTACACAACCATTTGAAAGGATTAAGCGAACATGACATGTAGGCATTATACACGCTGTGTATCATTGTTTTGTAAAACATGAATGATTTATTTCTCTTGTTACTTTCTTACACTTCTAGGTTTAAGTCCTAGTAAATGTTGATCTAAAGTGTGAACTTGACCTTATAGAGTCATGCCACCGAGATGTCCTCCAGTTGTACGCTAGTTATAGGGTGGTGATCTGACACCAGACATGGTTGATCAGGGACTAGAAGTTGATCCTCCAGTCATACCAGTCTCAGCACTAGCAGTTATACCTGACACAGGTGCCGATTTGCAGTTCCATGAGTGATTTCTGAGGATGATGCAGATCTTTTAGGGAGTGCCGCCTCCTGCCCTATCGATGGTAGAATTGATGCGGTTCTTTCAGCAGGAGCATCCTCCCACCTTCTTAGTGGATAGAGGACCCCAGGCTACAGAGTCAAGGCTAGAAGCCATGCTGATTATCCTTTAGAAGCTGGAGACTCCTCTAGAGATGAGGGTCAAGCTTTCTATCTACATCCTATGAGACTCTGCCAAGAGGTGGTGGGATGTGATCTCAGAAGCAGGACACCAGAAGAATGTGGCATGGGATGATTTTCAGCGCACCTTCTATGATTACTTCTATTCAGAGACCTTGAGGGCTGATCGAACCCAAGAGTTCATGAGTCTAGAGTAGGGTACTCATTCTATTATGGAGTATTCTTCTCTCTTTACCGAGATTCAGCACTTTACACCCTTTTTAGGGGGAGATGATTTGTTCCTTGCATGAATGTTTGAGGTTGGTATCGGGAAGGATATCTGGTCTCAGGTGAAAAACTTTAGGTTGACTTCGATATCCTCTATAGTCAACCAGGCGTTGATCATAGAGCGTAATATGATGGATTCTAGAGATGTGGGCCAGGGATGTTCGGCATCCAGGGTTAGTGGATCTCTGGCTGATAGTAGGAAGTACCATAGGGAGGCTATACGAGGATATCAGATTAGGCATGATGCACCTTTTGGTAGCTAGGTGGTGTGATACCAGTGCGAGAAGAGAGGGAATACGAGGCCACATTTCTCGAGATACTGAGTTAAGTGCCAATCTTGCGGAAAGATGGGAAATCATCAGTGTTTCTGTCAGTTCTTATCACCAGCGGCTGGTGATAGGTGTTCTTTGATGACTCCCAATTTAGGGGCAGCACCACTAGTTCCTCACCAGTCTAGAAATTGGAGTTTTCCGGCCATTCAGGCCGAAGTGGAGGTTATGGTCATGGTTGGTAGTCATTAGGTTTTTTGTGAAAATAGGGTGGATCAGCTCAAAGTGGTCAGGCAGGGTCACAAGGCCGCGATGCAAGCCAAACTTTTGCAGTGGAGCAGCCCTAACAAGAGAAGGATCTCAAACCCTCTTCTATTCGAGGTATGATCCTAGTTACCTTAATTCTATCTTCTGCAATTTTCAATAGAGGGGCTTCCCATAACTTTATATTTGTTGCTGTTATGGAGAATCTTGGGCTCTGTATCTTTTCTTCTGCTGATATCTTGACACAAGACACTCCATTATGGACTATAACAGCTAGTGTACGTCAATGCAAGGAGTTCCCTCTTGAGGTTTGTGAGTGTCATTTCTTATGGGACCTCTATGTCCTAGAGATGATAGGCTTTGACATCATTCTCAGAATGGACTGGTTAGTTCACTTCCAGGAAGTCATCAACTGTTATCACCGTAGGGTGAGTTTCACATCACCAGAGGGAAGATCGTTTCTTCATAATGAAAAATGGGATGTCGAGGTGACTAGAGTGGGACCTGGGCATCATGGGATGGGAGGAGTTACACCCTATATTTCTAGTCTATATCTGGATGACCAGGGGACTTCAAAGTTATACCTTCCTCTTGTAGTGGATCATTTTAGGGATGTCTTTCCAGAGGGATTTTTAGCCTTACGGCCATATATAGAGGTGGAATTTTATTTTGATCTTTTTCTAGGGGCAGCACCAGTGTCCATTCCTCCTTTTAGGATGTATACTCTAGAGTTACAGGAGCTCAAAAAGTAGTTGGAGGAGTTGTAGGAAAATGGTTTCATCTAACCTAGTACTTCTCCTTGGGGTTCACCTGTTCTATTTGCGAAGAAGGCATACGGTACCCTCTGGCTTTTTATGGATTATCAGAGGTTGAATTAGTTGATGGTCAAGAAACGATATCCCTTGCTGAGAATTGAGGATCTATTTGATCATCTTCAAGGATCCCGGGTGTTCTTGAAGATTGAGTTGAGATTCGGTTATCATCAGTTACACATTAGACCATCTGATAAACTTCTTATAGATTTTTGGAGCAGGTATGGTCTATACGAGTATGTGGTTATGTCATTCGGTCTCACGAATGCGCCTACAACCGAGGGTTCTATCCATACTTAGATTCTTTCATGGTGGTCTTCATGGACGATATCTTGGTGTACTCTCACACTCAACATGACCATGCTACCCATCTTGAGATCGTTTTGAGTACACTAAGGAAGCATCAATTATATGCTAAGCTCTCAAAATTCCACTTTTGGATGGACTAGATTCACTTCTTGGGTCATGTTATCTCAAGGATAGTAGTATCTATCGACACAAAGAAAGTGAGGGAAGTAGTTTCCTGGGAGAAGCTGAAGAACATCTTGGAGGTGTGGAGTTTTATAGGGTTGGCTAGATACTATGGAAATTTTATACATTAATTTTCATTCTTAGAAGCACCACTGATGGGTTTAACTACGCAGGGTGCAAGGTTATTGTGGTCATATTTTTGTGAGTCAGCCTTTCAAGAGAAGAAATGAAGATTGACTTCAGCATTGATACTAGTCTTTCTAGAGACGTGCAAGATCTATATTGTTTACTGAGACGCTTTAGGTATCGGGCTGGGAGTTGTGCTCATGCAGGGATAAGGATTCATCATGTACAAGTCTTGGCAGTTGAAGCCACATGAGAGAAATTACCCAACACATGATCTTGAGTTGGCCGCAGTTGTTCAAGCCTTACATTTTTGGAGGCATTATCTTCTTGGAGAACATTTTGTGGTCTTCACCGACCAGAAAATCCTCAAGTACATATTCACTCAGCATGACCTGAATTTGAAACAACAATGGTGGGTCAAGTACCTTCAGTATTTTGAAATCGAGCTTGACTATACGCCTAGGAAAGGCAATGTCATGGTTGATGCGTTGAGTAGGAGGACTGAAATAAAAGTAGTTAAGGAGGCCAGAAGTGAGTGGTAGCTTGTGGCTCTCTTCTCTGAGATGCATTGGGAGGTGTATGAAAAACAGGGGTAGGAGTTTCTTTCTTCTTTAGATGTTACCCATACTATTATTGATCAAGTTTGAATGAGGCATCTATCATATTCTGAAGGCCTAGTCCTATGGGAAAGTGTGTTTGGAGAGGACCCTATTCTTGGATGGACCATAGGCGAGGATGAGATCTTGCGTTTCCAGGGGCACGTATGGGTGCCATAAGACATACAAGATGAGATGATGTGGTACTTTCATTAATCAGTTTGGGAAGTTCATCCTAGTGCCAGTAAGATGTATCATGATCTACATCGTCATTATTGGTGGCCTCGTATGAAAAGAGATGTTTCAAGTTTCTTCATGAAGTGTTCCACCAGTCAGCAGGTGAAGGCGGAGCATCAATGACCAATATGGATTTCGCAGTTTTTACCCATTTTGGAGTGGATGTGGAATGATTTCCTAATGCATTTCATGACAGGTTTACCCAGGTCGGCTCGAGGGAATGATGCAATATGGGTTGTCATTGAAAAACTCACAAAGGTTACTCAATTCTTTCCGAGTAAGGATACCTTCAGTGTTGATGAGCTAGGAAGGTTGTACATCCGAGTAATTATATGTTTTCATGGAGTTCCAGAAAACATTGTTTCACACAGAGATGCAAGTTTTACTTCTCGGGTCTAGAAGGGGCTTCAGAAGGCTTTGTGTACATAGGTAATTTTGAATAAAAATTACCATCCTCAGACAGATGGCCAGTACGAGCATACAATTCAGGTGCTTGAGGACATGCTGTGAGCATGAATTCTAGATTTTGGAGGTTCTTCTTAGAAGCACATACCTCTTGTGGAGTTTTCTTACAATAATAGTTTTCATGAAACTATTAATATGGCACCTTATGAGGCTTTGTATGGTAGGCCATTTTGATCACCGTTATGTTGGATGGAGGTAGGAGAGGCAGTTATGCTGTGACCTCATCTTGTTCAGGAGGCCACATAACAGATAGTGTTGATTCAGAAGAGGGTGGATATTGCACAGTCATGACAGAAATCTTTTGCTAATCAGCGGAGATGACCTCTGGAGTTCAAGGTCGGGTATCAGGTTTTCGTGTGTGTCACATCGAGGTTGGGGAACATAAGGTTTAGAGGATATGGTAAGATTTCTCCGAGGTTCATTGGGCCATTTTAGGTGTTGAGAGAGTTGGGATGGTTACCTATCGGTTGCAGTTACCTCAGAGGTATTGGGCTATGCATGATGTCTTCCACATTTCTCAGCTTCAATGTTACTTCTCAGACTCGTCTCATGTCTTCTAACCCAAGGAGGTTGAGTTGGAAGTGGATGCATCCTTTAAAGATCATCCTATCTAGATTTTCGATCAAAGTTAGAAGGTTCTCTGTGGCCGGTCTATTCCTCTGGTATGAGTGCTATGGAAGAATGGGAGAGTACATGATGGGACTTGGGAGAGGGAGGAGGATGTATGATCGTAGTGGCCAGAGCTATTCGGGGTTTCTTCTTCTACACCGCCTTGCTAGGGAAATTTGGGGACACATTTCTTTAAGGGGGAATGTTTGTAAGAACCCAGATCTTTTTTTAGGTATGTTTTCCTTTTCCAGTTGTTTTTTAGAAAAAGAAGAATTTTTGGAAAATTTTGAAGTATAGGTCATGTACTTTATGAGTACACGCCATGTGCTAGCCATGTAGCGGCCATACACATGACCATGTGTGGTGGCCTGGAGACCGCCTAAAGCAGATTATGGAAACGGAAAGTACATGTCGTGTACTTTTTTTCATTAAATGGATTGGGTTCACGTCTTATCGATAGAAACAATTTCTTCTTCGCCTTCTTAGACTGAAAGCACCCGTACTTCCATGTTTCTTCCCCGAGCCCCCAATCGAGCACTCGTTCTCCGAATCGACTATCATCGATTGCGTTGAGACAACCTCGGTATGTTCTTCCTTCTTTTAGAAATTCGTTTAATTATTCCACTTCTTTCTCATGTTATCCTCTATTGAATGATTTAGACGTTTTTGTAGATCTACTATGTTCTTGGGCAATTCAAGTCTTGAGATTCATGTATATCGATCACCCCACACCGAGGTAGGTGGTTTGTGCCTTTCCGTTGGAATTATTAGTGATATAAGTGCAATTCATCCCAATACCCTTGAACGGGGTATTGCATGATTACCATTTTAACCCAGTTAATTGCTTGCTATGATGGTATGCTTGAGTAGAGGTTTATTGGATGTTAATAGGGTTGATTGATATGATTTGGAAGTGTTTTCCCATACATGTTCTGTTTATGGCCGTTTGGTTATATTTCAAATGTTAGTCTTCCTTGATGTTTTCTCATTCATATTATTATAGGATGGAGTGATTATTTTATCTCACATAATTGATATTCTGTAGACGGTTAGCCAAGTAGTTCATGAGTTTTAATTGGACGTATTGAATTGCTATACTTTTTTGACTTACACAGGGCCATGAGAACATGGTGTAGTAGCCTATAAAGGGAATTGACCATGTGAGCATCCTCAGAGAGTCTTTAATGCCTTAGACTATAAGGGGAATGGATTGAGAGAGCATCCTCAGAGTGTCTTTGTTATATCCTTGTAATATGAACCAGAGGGGTAGACTGTGTGTGCTTTCCAGAGGGTTGCTTGTATTGCTAGGTAGGACCAAAGAGGATAGGCTGTGATTACGTCCTAGAGGGTTACCTGTTGGTGGTTTCCTACTTGATTAGTTGCCTACTTGATATATGAAACTGAATGATTTGAAACTGTAGGATGGGTTACTGCTGAGTACTTCCTTTCTTACTGCATTATTTTGTGTATTACCTGCCATATATTCACTGAATACTAGGAACAGATCTTATGGTGGTTACCTACTATGATTTATTCTCACACCCTATTTGGGCCATGATTTTGGGCCCAAACAGATTCTATTGCTGCAGGTATAGATAATGGAAAGCGCCCTTCTACTTCAGGTACTTGAGTGCTGTGGAGCTGGAGAGCATGGGACCAAGCTGAGGCTTGCGATGCTGAGGAGGTATTATCCATTTTTATTTTGTACATTAGTTTAGTACTATTTTTATTCTAGTATTGTGATTTTTTTGGCTTCTTTCCTAGACATATGTATCATGTATCATGCATCATTCGTATATATATATGTGTGGGTGTGCTCCAGTTTATTATTTCTAGTCATCCGTTGTTCACTTTTGCATGATTATACTACTTCCGCTATTGTATATCTGTTTTACCTTAATTGTGTTACTCTGGTAATGAGGAAATAGTGTCCCCACTATCACACCCAAGGCCCTCACTTTTAATCGGCAACCTCTGTCATTCAGGGAAATGCGCTTGAGTCCATGTGACCAACCGGGTACGAGGCATCTCATGGTGGCTTTCAGAACCACGACATTACACAAATCATGTGATAACTCTAGTACCTTACATGTACTGGAATTTTGTTATTCTAATTGTATAATTCATCACCATATCTCCTTTCCCATACTTTTATAATAGAAATGAAAACACTCTACGAGATGTGTTAATTCGTCACATTCAAGGATGGAAAGTTTTCAATTTATTTTTCTATATTCAATTCTGGTCATGAAACCATTTTTATGTTTGAACTAGACTATAATATAAATATTATGTCTAATTTATGGTTCTATAATATTGTGTACATATCGTATTAATTTAAAAATTAAAATGTGTTTGTTGTGATGAAAAAACATCCAATTAACTAAAAAAGTTATGATTAATGTTTTATATAATGATTCATATTCACTCCAAATAATCAAATGAATTTTATAATGATGTAATATTTTGGATGTTCAATAATAACATTTAAATATAATTATAGGACACCATTATCATCTTCTATGTTTAATCTTACATTT
Source organism: Viscum album (assembly GCA_963277665.1). NCBI lineage: Eukaryota > Viridiplantae > Streptophyta > Magnoliopsida > Santalales > Viscaceae > Viscum > Viscum album. The sequence goes on along the minus strand of OY728145.1, from coordinate 1,183,337,817 downwards.
ATATAAGTAAACCAATCATGAAAACCAAGGAAACAAATGCTCCCAAACGATGAAATTGAACCTCTTAACCCATCAAAAAGGTCATGAATGAATATAAAAGTTTATAATGAATCAACTAAAGGTAAAATAGGGTCTGTAAATATTAATTAATGAATTTAATTTTGTTATCCAGAACATTAAGGTCAAGTGAAGGAAACCATCATACTTAAGGTAAGGGACTCTAACTGAACATCAATTATTTATTTAGGTTTTTCTATCTTTCATTTTACCAAAATGAAGTTATGTGTTTTTTTATGTAGATATTATAAATTATTTTTTACGTTATCCAAAATAATGTATTAATTTCAATTCAACATTATCTTTTGTGGATATACATGTTTTTAAGTGTTTCCCTCCTCAATACTTCCGGACAAGCAAACCTTTTTAAGGGAACATTCCGGATTCTTACCCAATTTCAAGTGCACTCTATAATCTGTTTTATGAAACCATTATTTTTATAAAACCAATATTTTTATTATTAAAAAAAATTCTTAGTTCACATATGGTTTTATATAAAATATTATTCCTTTTTCCATTTTAAGTGATCTTTTATATTTTTCGCAAACCACACTGAAATGTTTTGTTTCTAAAGATTTTTCAATCACTACAAAAAAGATGACTGATACCGACAGAAATTTTGTGTCGGATAATATATATGTTGGTAAAAAATATTAATTCCAATAGATATATCATTTTTTTGATATTAATTATCAGTAGTGACAATTATTTTTACCAGCATATACATCTGTTATTATTAACTATTTTATACCAACAAATGATTTAGCATCAATTAAATATGTCACTCTATCATTCAAACACCGATAATTGTCTTAAAAACAAATGAATATATTATTATTATTTATTATTAACTACAAGAATTTTCCCATTAAACACATACATTACAATAAATTTTTCATTATCAACAAATATTTTACTGAAAATTTAATAAATTTTTATTAATTTTTTTGTATAAAAATTCATTTGTTAATAAAAATATATGCTTAAATTGTGAATTAAAATATTGATAATTTAATAATGTTTGATCAAATTAATATATATAATATAAAATTATTAATAAATGATTCAAATTTATGCTTGATCCAACCAAATAAATTATAATCTTATAAATAAATTATAGAGAAGTGGATGTATTTATAATAATTAATTTCTTTTATAAATATATAATTTTTGTCTATTAGAGGAACACCCATCCAATTTATGCTTGTTCTGAGCTTCTCACGGGTGATTAGATAACCCTAAATTCCTATCTCCAGGCATCATACTCCCAATCAAGTTCTAGGAGATCTCCCACTCTATATAACATGAGCAACGTGTATTTTGTCATTGGAGGCATGCTGACCTCCTTCGGGATCGCTCACGCTTGTCGAAACTTTCTACTTGAGAAGATGATGTTTGGAGGGATTCGCCCGAGGAATCTATACAAGGATTAGAAGGAGGAAAAAAAGAATATGCGTAGGGTATAGCCTCATGTTTTAGGTCCTACCGTCATGTTGAATCCCTTCCATAACCAGAATTTCATCGTGAAGGAGGAAGAAAAATCTGAATCTCAATGGTGAGTGGTTATTTGTTCTTTTCCTGGATTTAGTATTTCTGCTCATGGACACTAACTTGAATTTCTAATGTGATTTACTTATGGGGAATTTTGTTTTTTAGTTTTTTTGTATCATAAATATATCTTGTGGTTTAAGAGGCCATAATTGAATTTCATGTTTGTCTTTTTAGTATTTGGTCATGGGAGTGGGATGCTCTTTCATTTGATTTTTAGTTTTACATGATGTTTTTTTGTTTCCTTTCGAATCAGTGATAGGTGTCAATGAAATTCATACAAAAAATAACATTTGGCCTTGGGAATTTACTGCATCACACATCAATTAATTTTTAACCTGCTTATATTTCCTGTTGAACTTAAATGTTACAATCTCATGTTTAATCATTTTGTTTTTTATGTAATGTTATAGGAATAATCCACTGGGACATCAATGACAACAAGTGTGATACTATTTCTTTTGTGGATCAATGTCTTTTATATGAATCGCCCTGCTCGACTTGGATCTCATTAGATCCACTTCATTAATTTGTCATCAGGTTTCATTCTTTTCATTGCACTCTAATGTTGCAATTAATATTTTCTGTTATCTTTTATCAATTGTTGTTTTGATGATAGCAACATGGTCGTGATTTTTGATAAGGTGGATGATTTTTTTCAATTCAATTCACAAGATAACAGTAGTCAACATGAGATTTTTCTTTCTTTTTTATTAGTTCTTACGTTCTTTGAATATGAATTAATTTCTTCATGATGTAAAAAAATCATTTTGGGCCTAAAACTGTGAAATTTCAAAATAAATCTTTTACCAACATTTAAATATATTGTATTATCATAATAATACCATCAATTGATTTACTGATACACGAATCTATTGTTAATAGTTATTGTTATCTACAAATATTTTACCATTTAAAATATCAGTTACCAATAAATTATTCAATAAAATCAAATATTTTACCAAAAACTAAATATATTGATATATATATATATATATTACCCATTACAAGAATTTCATTTTGATAATAAAAATATAAAATTAATTAAAATATCCATTATTTTGTTATTAATTAAAATATCCATAATCCTTATACAATATAATTTTTTATATAAATTCATAACTTTTTTCATTATATATATATATATAATCAAAAAAGAAGATAGAAACAGTGATGTGGCCCAAAACACCCTCCCCACTATTCCCCGTGACCCCCATCCCCAACCATACCTTGTCGTTCCTCGCCAGCATTCCTCGTGGCCAACCTTCCACGCAGACCTCCTCATAGGAAACCCTTCATTATTCCCCATCAGCGTTTATCATTGAAATATTCACAATAGAACACCCTCCTTATTCCCAACTAGAGTCACCCTCAGATATCATCACGCGAACCCTCTCCATGTTCCCAACTGACATCCTCATGCGAAGTCCCCTTGTCGGAATCACCCTCCAGTAGGATACCCAATATCCCCATTTCAACATCGGTTGTTCATCGGTTCTGTTTAGCTTCGCATTTCTCTACTTTGGTTCCCAATCACCCACCAATATCATTTTTAGTATCTGATTTCATTTTAGTTATTCATGTTTATAAATTTATATCATGTTCGTGTTAGGAATACATTCTATATTGATCTGGTATTTTTCCTCCTTACCATGTTTTTTTCTCCATTTTGGTACTCTGTATTAGGAATGGTTGTTTAGGTGTATTTATTTTTATGCTTCGATTTGGCATAGCTGCACTTTAGGTGTTCGTTGTATTGCCTTAGCCAGAGTTACCATTGTTTTTTCAATTCGTAGTACTGCAATGTTTGGGGTGATTTTATAGTTCATATTTAAAAGTGATCTTAGATACTTAGAAATACTTTACATGGAATTTGGGGGACCAAGGTTTTGTCATCATAGAACCTCTGTATGAAAATATTGATTTAGTAATGCCTATTTTGTTTGACTTACACATTTAATGTTTGTACTTCACATATTAAATGATTGTTTGGTTTAATAGTAGGGATACATAAAATACTTGTTAGTAATTTCAAGTTATTTTGTATTAATATAATTGAAATGAGGTTTATCAAAGAAAAGTCATAATTTTATTGTGATTTAAAATCCAGGTCAATATTTAAAAATATTATCTTACTCATGAGGATACCTACAATTGCTACTTTTAATTTTCCATTGATGAATATTCTTTTACTCACTGATAAAATGATTTTATTTACTCATTCAAATATCTTGATATAAAGAACTGTATTTCTTATTGAAGATACGTATCAGTCCATATTCAGTGTTCGATATTTTATTATAATAGAGAAAATAACTTAATAATTCCATATTCATTTAAAATCATAAAAAAATAATGAATTTTTTATCAATTAGTTGATTTCTAACTCATGAATATACCAACATTTTTAAGATGTAGTTCAATTGTGAAATTTTTTTTGTGATTGCTTGTGTATTATAAAATATGATTTTAATGACCAAACAAATTTTTCATGTGTATTTTTATATAATTTAACTATGGTCATGAATTAATAGGTGTTTAGGATAGAAAAATGAATGTAGGGAGGCTGACTAAAATTGGTGGGTTATAGTTGGCTCCCACCCGATGCTTTAGCCATCCACTAATCTCTGGTGGGAGAAACAATAGTTTTAACCTCCAAGTATCTAATTTAATGGGGACTTGATCAGTTATTTATTCTTCTTCATCACTTTTTGAGTTTTGTACCTGATTCATTTTCTTGATGTTTTTCATGTGGAATGACAAAGTTTGTCCTAAGTGATTGTTTACATTTTCCCCTTGATACTGGGTTTATTGCGGGCTCTTTGTTCAGTTAGAATGTGGCATATGGATACTTTGTGTGGTTTTTTTATGATTATATTTTTCCTTCACACTGCTTGTACTTTTCTTCTTTCATAGTAAAGCCTCTAATGATCGTACCATGTGAAAATAGGGAAATTTTCCAAAGAACGTAAATCCTCTAGTATATTACTACTTTCTATGTTTTGTTTACCTTGACGTGAAAATCACTAAATGTTTTGTTTCTGGGTATGTTTTGATTTCCTTTAGTTGTATGGAAACTATTTTCTATTTCTAACCATATTGAATATCTCAATTTTTTTGTATTCTAAAACCCATTTTCTGTTTACTGTTATAAATATATTATATTCTTATTCTTTTAATCCCTATTTGCTGCTGCCCTCATTTCTTTATTGTTATAGATGATTCTCTGTGTGAAGAACTTGCTTATTGGTTCTAAAAATGAGATGTGTAAATCTGTTGTGTTAATTCGAATGTTTTAGAATCATATTCTCATTTTTTTATCCTAGATTTAGATAAATCAATATGTAAATATTCTTATTTCTATTTATATGAGAATTATGCAATCATTTGTAAATTGTATTTGACAGTGTTTTGCAATCTGTTCACTGGTTTCATTATAATCTGATGCCCTCATTCAGTGATACTTTCCTTCCAAATCTCTTTTGGTTCTACACACAATTGAACCACCTAAGCCTTTGTGGGTGCATAAGAGCTACAACTGACCGGTCATTACAGGCCATAGGGAATAACTGCAACAAGCTGCAGACGTGAGTGTGTTGTCTTTTTTAACATGGTGCCCACACCTGCGGGCCCTGGGGTTGTACTACTGCTAGAAAATAACCGATATATCCATGTATGTGTTGTCCCCCAGCCTCATGAATAACACCAATATGAAGAATGAGGTGTGGGAGTCGCTCGGGTGCCACAAAGAGGAGGGACTCATTAACCTTAACATCAACCAGTGCAATCCCTCAACCCATCAGCTATCCAGGCGATGTGCAACTCCTTCTTGGATCACCAAACCTACCCGGATCTCCACTCCCTCATTTTGAGTAGCTACCTGAACCCAACATCAGTGAATTGTTCATGTGTGGTGTAGGCGCAGACTCATCGGGTCCCTTCCTTGCTCGCCCACACTTCCCAGCACTCACTGAACCTTTTTATCTCAGCTTCTTTTTGAGGTAATTTCTGTGTGATGCATTGTTTCTTATCTCTATTCCCTTATGTATATTCTCAGCCTAAATAATAGTGAAAAAATTCCGATTTTCTAGTTATTTTTGTAAATCTTAGTTGTTATGAGCTTCCACTTGTTTGGTTTCTTGTTTCATTGAACAACATGTATTGGATCAACCTATTTCACAATCTACATGAATAATTATCACTATTAAAATTATTTTTTATATTTTCATTTATTTATATTTTTATTTCATTTCATGTAGATAGTTTATACTAATTTGTGTGTATGATTTTTGGTTGTTTGTGATATAGATATTAGAGATGAAGGGCATGGCATAGCACCAACTTGAGTTTTCTAGCTAGTATAGGAGGTGATTCAATTTGTTTCTTGAGATGGCTCATTTTTTGTATGCTCTTGGGTTGTGTGGGGTGAAGATATTAGAGATGAATCTTGTGGTATAGTATATACTTGAAGTTTCTCATTGGTGTCAAAGCTGGCTTGCTGTTTCTGAGGAATGGATGGGTCACTGGTGCTGGTGTGCTGAAGGTTATGGTATAGTTGGAGCTGGCTTGCTAATTCTGAGGCATGGATGTGTCATTGGTGCTGGATCTCACTCGCTAGTATTGAGGCATGGATGGGTCCTATACATGGATGGGTCACTAGGGGTGGATCCTATAGGGAGATGAATCCTGTGTTTTTTATTGACTAATTTTGTATTATATTTTGGTATTAATATAATTATTTTTTTCAAAGTTTGAATATTTGTGTAAATTTTCATTGATTTAATAATTAAAACAGATGAATTATATATGATAAATTAATAAATATAATATGGAATTTTACTAGAAATAAAAATTTATAATTTTTATTCAAATGTAATTTATATATAGATATTATATATTGATAATATTATTACCAACAGAAATTTTTTTCATAAGAATATTTTGTGAAACACTTTAACCAATATATATATTATCTATTGGTATTATTGTTATTGCAACAGAATTATTTTATTTGTTGTAAAAACATTTAGAGACAGGGTTTTTACCGAAAGTTTAGTGATAGAGCCATATGTGTTGGTACAAATTATTACCAACAGAAAATGTACTTTTACCAATAGATATGTCCCTGTTGGAAAAAGTTAAATATTTTGTATTTAATGCTCTTTTTTTTCTTATTATCACTTCGAATTGAAATAAATTATCCTGATATATGCCTATTATATATTCATAAATTACATGCATGATCAATTTCCTTTATTTTATACACACTTTTATGATACGCCCATTTTGTATACTTTATAACATGAATACGATACCCAATTATTTCCACCAAATACCCTTATGTTTATATATGATTGATTAGTTATGATTATATATGTGGAAAGAATATTCATGAACATGTTAATATGGGTGCACCCAGATAGTTCTTCAGTGTAACTGGTAAATTTGTGTCTCATGATATGTTAGGTGAAACGATCTTGGTGGTTAGCCTTAACTCGTGCTTCCATGGGAAACAGTCTTGGTGGTTAACCATGAAATATGATCCTATGTATACAATTATCCTTGCCTCATTTTAAAGACATGTTTTATGTTTCTGACACATTACTATGAATCCATGTTTATATGATCCCGTTTTTATTTGTTACGATTCGATATATTCCTTGCTTTTTTATATCATTATGTTATGCCTTCTAACCCATGTGCTAACACAGTATCCTTATGTTTATTCCCTTACAGGTATTTTTAGATCACCCCTTTGTTCATGTTTTCCTTTGGTTATCCAATGAAAATGTATGATCACAATGGAATTTGAGAGATCTTTATGAAGAGTAAATAAATAAATGTTTTATTTAGTCCCATTTTTTAGTTTCATATACATATTCTTCTAATACATTAGATATTATGATCCATGGCTTGTAATGTGATGTTTAATCATGCTTAAGATCATGTAAGGATAGGTATAAAATGATAGGTTCACTATATTTTATACCTTTATAAAAAAATTAAATGAAAATTAATTGTAACAATTTTTGAATTATGATTAATAAAATTCTATAAACATTTAAAAGAACATGCATATAGTAGAAAAAAGAGTATAAAACATTTAAAATAATGTTTTAAATAAAAATCCCTTACCACAAGTCCCAAATCATCACATACATCCTTTAACATCCTAAATAATTAAATTTTGTTAATTATATACTTTATTGAGAACCTTTTCTATGTTTTATTCCTTTATTTTTATTCCTTTAATATCATTTTTATCACTTTTAGTTTAGTTAATAAACCAGTTAAGTTCATGCTAGATGTATTGAGGTCGTTCAGTCTAAAATAACAGTGGTGTGTTGATCATGGTAAAATGGTTCATGGTTACATCATTATAAGAATATTAAAAATTTTATTATTATAAATTTTTATAGTAAATATACTTTTAAAAGAATCCATTTAAGGTGGTAATGAAAAATGATATATGTCATTCAAGGAGGTAGAAGTCTGCACGGACGCATAAGCGTAATTTTTATTTTACTAAGGGATGATAAAAAAATAAATTATAAAATAGTTTAATTTTAAAGAATCATAATAATATAATAAATAAAATATTTATTTGTTAAATCTAACATTATATCTATCCATGTGAGGATGGATAGTAAAATTAATTGCACTATTTATTGGATGTGGCATTTCACATGTATTCATGACTGGTATTTCCATTTTCCAATGAATGAGAGAGTAAGAAGGTAGATAATATTATCTATTTGTAGAATCATAATTATGTTATAATATATATATATATATATATATATATATTAAACCCACATTTATAACTATCCATGTTAGACAGTGATGGAAAACGAAACACATCACTTCATGTAGGTAGTAGTCAATAGGTATACATGAGTGACATGTTCATTTCCCATGGGAAGGAAAAGTGATTAAAACTAATTTTTACATTATTATAATATCATTTTAGTATAGTAAAGATACTTACATATTTATATTAGGATGCTTATAATATATTTTATAGAGGTATAATAAGTAATAGTCATGAAAGAATTTGATTAATACTTATACATCATCCTTGGAATTCTTATATTTAATTACACCATAAGACTTATATGACTATTATTTTGGCTATACCAGGACCTCTAGGACGTGTGTAGATGTGTTGGGGTGTGATTTGAGTAGATATTATTCAATATATTGGGCTCAAAGTGTGTTGATAGGTGATGAGATAATGTAAGCTTTTATAAGTTGGAGGAGTGAAACCAATGTAAATATTGAGAACATTTAAATATAATAAATGTATTTTTCATGGAAATTTTATCTAATATAGAAGATAAAATAATTTAATATCAAAAAACAAACATACATTCATATTTATACATGTTTTAGAGATATTTCAGTCCTTTTATCTTAGTTTTTCCCTATTATAAACCCTTTTAACCTCTACCATGGTGAGAAACTTTTACCGTGGTTACTAGTCATTGTGAATAAAAATGAAATTGAACATATAAAAAAATTGAAACATGTTGACTCCAAATATGGAATCTATTTTATAGGTTTTCATTTCCATATGTGGAAAAAACATTTAATATATGTTCACAAAACACAAATGTATAAAAATTTATAGAAAAATATGTTTTTAAGCATAAAAATTATTTTACACAAAAATATTGTACAAAATTGACACCAACATTTTCCGAGTTTTTTATTAATAAATGGAAGGTTATTTAAATTTTAGATAAATTCAAACCGAAGGGGAACCTCTAAACCACTCAATTAAATTAAAAGAACCCAAAATAGTTTTTTTTAATTGAGTATAATTTAACTTAGGATTCTAAAAGTCAAGAATGGTTTTCAAAATTCAATATAATACTTCTAAATGATTTATTTTAGTATTTTAATAAATATTTTTTCAAGTAAATGGTTTTATATTGTTTTAATTCATGATTATATCATAATGATTTCATAGAAGTTACAATATTTAAAAAATTATTATTTTTCAGTACTCACCAAATAATGAACTATTTCAGAAAAATTACAAAAAATCTCCATAAGATAATTTTGATGTGATGATATCAAAAATTATTTCAAATTCATCAATTTAAAATTATAAAATTTTGAAATTAAATGTTTAAATAAAAACATATAATCCATGGAAAATAATATAATTAGAATAAAAATATTTCTTTTTGGTTGAAAAATTAATTAAAATTATTATAGGTAATATAACTCTAAAATATAATCATGAAAATTTCTAAGACATGAAATTAATTTATTATTAACATTACTTGATTTTCCATAATGTTTTTTAAATTTCAATTGTATATCATATATTTAAGTAAATTATATTTAAATGAAAATATAAAGAAGTTAATATTTAAAATAAATTTAAATTGTTTATATTAATTTAGTTATATAATGTCTATAATACATAAAATATTTATAAAGTGTTTATAATTTTTTTTAAATTGTTAAAAAATATATATCTAAATTTTAAATTTATAAAATTATTCATTTATCTATTTTTATTAATTTTTTTTCAAAAATATAAATGTTATATTTTGAATGGATAAGCGCTTCCATTTAATTTGATAATGTTTTTTAATAATTTATCATACATACATTTAAAGATTAAAATGGTAGGTTAGATATTTTATTCAGTTTTATTTTACATTTACTCTGGATTTTATTAGTTTATGATCTAGAATTTTGATTTCAATATAGTTTTTATATATTATGTGTTAGAATTATAATATAATTGATGTATATCTTGAGTAATGAACATTGGATAGAGGGAATTTGGGATACAAAACTCACTGACCAGGGAGCTTATGCTCTGTCTGGAAATGTTTGGGTTGGCCACCCATATCTCCTTTCTTACTCTTATAGGTATTATTGGTGCTACATAATTATAACACTTTACGTGAAAGGATTTAATGTTCCATATTAATTGGATCCATATGGGTATGTTTAAAAATATTTGGATTTTAATTTGTGCTAATAACGTAAGATATGAGTAATGTAATGAGATCCACATCAATATGGTTTGAACAAATTGATTTGGTGGAAGAAAAAAGATTCTAATATATATTATTAGAATAAATTATATATGTATTTTTAATACATGATATAATGTGTTGAGATAATAAAAACCAAAAAAATACAAATTTTATGATTCCTTCTAAAGAAAAAACTTATCATGACCTTGATCATCCAACTGGGCAGATCATGCTAAAGTTGGGTTCTCATGGATTATATGGTGTAAGGTAATTAGGTTATGGGTGAATCCAATAGGACTAGTTTCCTATAATAATAATGATATTTGGTCGACACTTATATAAGAAATCCTGATAGTATTTGGATACTAGAGGAATAATGTCAAGTGGATTTATATGATGGGTCATGATAACTATTATTCGGCTCAGTATCCAATATTCATATCCAATATGATTGACACAATACCTTATTTATATATCTAAATGGTGAGAACTTTTATAGGTATACTTACTACTTATTTAAATATGGATCTTTCACCACTATTTTCTATGATATAAAATAGATAGTTTCATCATTTTGTAGGAGAACATTTTTTAAAAGTCCTTATGAAATGAATAAAAAATCAAAATTGTTATATCATAAAAGCCTCTACTATTGATAAAATTTCATCATAATAATCAAAAATTACTTTGAGATCAATCCCTAGTAAAGATAATATTATTATATTTAAATTATTATAATTATATAAAACATTCAAAATCATTCCTATTGAAAAATGGAAAATTCCATGTGTTAGAGTAATACCTTAATGAGTAAGCCAATATTAATGTTGTTCAACAACAGGATCATGATGCTTATGAGAACCATATATGAATTCACTTTTGTTTTCAAATTAATTGTTTGAATTAAATTTTACCAAAGGAAATTTAGTCTCTACTCATGTGCTCAATACTATAGGATATGCAAATGAATTGGAGAGACAATAAATTTACTTTAACGTTTTTTTGTTATGAAATTATTTACAAAATAATAATAGAAAAAGTTTTAATAATGTGAATGAGTTAAAATAAATATTTTCCTTACTTTCTCAAAGCTTTTAATATAACTAAATTAGGCAATATATATCTAGGTATTGGTATCATATTAAGATAAATAATGGGTAGATGTTCATATTAGAAGAATAAAAGTCTATTTGAAAGATTAATAGTAAACCTTAGAAAAATAATATTTGTTTGAAGCCTAAAGTAAGTGTTATAATGGATGGAAAATAATTACATAGAAATTATTTTTTTGTATAATTGAATGGGTTTGAAAATCTATATATAGATCCCATGTTAAGTATTAGTGTTATAGAACCAATTCTTTGATTTTGAATGGTATAAGATACAAAATTCATATTTTAATTTTATTTAAATATATATGACTTAAAAATTATGTGAATAAGTATAAAATATTTTAGTTTTTATTCCATAATGTTGAAAATCTCTATATAATTAATATTTAAAATGAAGAATTGAATTTCTTTCTCATATGGTTATAAATAAAGTATTTTTATAATAATCTCATTTCTCTTATATGATATGATAATATTTTTTTTAACAAAGAGTTTTTATGAATAAAAGGAAATGAAAAACCTGGTTTATAGTTCATAAAATTCTATAATATTGGATGAAAATAATATAAGGATAAAATTATTTTATCTAAGGTAAAACATTTTATCCAAAATAATTTTTAAAATTCCTTGGAAAGATATCACACCATCTTCAGTGAAATATTTTAAAGTATAAAGTATTATTTCTCATAATATTTCCCAAATCACATAAAATACCATATAATATATTTTTTGAAATATTATATTTGTTAAAAATTCCCACTGAAAAAATAATTGTTATCTCATAACCTAAGATTTTCTTTGTATCATAGAACGATAATTAAAAAATATTATAGTATCTAAGTCACTAGTAAGAGTATGTAGGGAATTATAAAATATATAAGTATATAAAATAAAATATTATACCTACGAAGTTCAATGAGAATGTCACTTTATATCTAAAATGAGTTTAGGTTTGGCTGTTAAATATAATATAATGAAAACAGTTACATTTTTACCATTATAATATCAGAGAATAGTTATCGAATGGTACCAAGTATGATGATAAAGATTATAGAAATATTATTAAGTAGTGAAAAAATAATAACATTGTAACATATGATATTGTGAAGTAAAGGAATTTGAATAATTTTTTTAAAGAGTTGAACATTAGAAATATTATAACCAAATGTCACTATTATTCAAACTAGATTTCTTCATAAATATTACCCATTAAAAGTGTTTATTGGGAGGATCTTATTATATGTATATATATAAAAATGTGTCAGGAATTATATAGAGATGAATCAATTTTTGCAGAATAATAAAATTATAGGAAACATAAGGCCTCTCAGGTAGTCTATTGTATTGGATATGATTATAAAATATCCTATATATGGGTTTTTACTATTAATAAATGAGTTTAAGAATATAAAATGTGTCTTTTTATTTAAGATAAAATATCTATGTTATTATTATTTCACATTGTCTATATATATTTAATGAATTGATATGATAATAAACCTCACAATGTATGAATTTAAGTTATCCCTAACTAATGTTCATCATAGAGTTTTTTAGTTTTTGATTAAATGTTATGGATTATGGGTTTTGTAAGGTCATAAATTGTTCATTATAGTGGAAGAAACCAAAAAATATTCCCAATATATAAGTATTAAAAACATGCCACTAAGAAAACAAATCATAAATAGGAATACAAAAATAGTATAAATCTCTATAATCATCTAATTCAAAAGTGTTTTCTTGATTTTAATCACCATGAAATAAATATTTGAATCTCACTTCCAAAGGGATTCAACAAGCCACTAGAATCCTCATTTATGATGATAATACTTCCTAATCGCCAATAGTAACACCATTACCTCTAAGATAGAAGGAGATCCAAGAAAAATAGAGTATTAGTAATGTATTATCAGTATCATATAACTATAACTTGGGGAAAATTTACTTTTATATGGCCTCACTTTATTTAATAATGTTAGTTGTGCATTGGATTTCATCGCATCGAAGTTGACAAGAATTATGAAAACACATTAACTATTGGTGCTTTATAATTATTTAAATGGTTCAAACAATTTTTATAGGTATATATAGTAAAAAATGAATCAACCCATTATCCTATAATGAAATAAAACCATTTTTTATATGTGTATGTTTCCATAAAATCTGTACCTATATTGTAATCCTTTAATAATTCATGATAGAGGAATCTCATGTTTCATATGATATAAAGTTATCCTAATATATGATATACATAACATGTATATCATAGGTTGTGACCCACTGAGACTTTGTGAAATTTCTAACTGTGTGACCAAAAGAGACTTTGTATCATTGAAAATGAGATTGAAATTTATATATTATATATGTAATGAAATAGAAACCACTAGAAAAATTCCATTGATACTTAATCGATAATGTGGTCTAGTGTGATATCGATCAACCATACTTCAACTCCATATGAACTTGTACATCATAAGATATATCATAAATTTTATATTTATACCTAAATAGTCTAATTTCCTAAAACATCGAGTGACCGAAAAAACATGGAACCTATCAATCTATTATAGGTCAATTCACACATTCATGATTCTATCAGAAATTATAACCATGCCGATGAATAAATCATTTATCATTTATCTAGTCTATAGGGAAACCAGATGTCTATTATCCATGTAGTTTATTACATCATATGTCATTTATCTTAGAAAGGCCATGCATTTCCTCTCTTTAAATCAATCGATGGACTAGATATCATTAACTCATCATTTGAGGTGACAAATCCCATCTTGTATAAGCTCCAACCGATGAGATGACTAATAATATACCCAACCACCCCTTTATTTTCTAATACATAATGATTTCATAAGAAAGGTATCAATGTTTTAATTTTCTCATTCCATGTATCTTTCCAACCCAAGGAAATGGGGATTACATTATTATATATAATTCTATGTGATATACTTGATTGGTTCAGTATGGATAGAATGTCTTGAAGTGTTACCACAAGATTATATTATTTATATATTATATATAGTTCTTTATATTGATTATAAGATTCTAATAATTCAAATATTAACATATCATCACAATCTATAATACTTCATGATGATCATCGAATAAATACAACTAAAAGTTAGACATTTGGGGGATATTATCATTCCAATATTCAGGTAATATAAGTATAGCACACATGAATGAATGGAAAAATAAGATTGTCTTCCTTATAAAATCATGATTCATTTTTCAACAGTTATACGCAATATATAATATACCTCATAAAAATAGATTCAATAGGACCCTTGTGTTATTTATTTTTTAATTATTTATTAATGGATCCATAATAATATTATTTGTAGACACCTGAAAGATCTTTATATCTCTCTTCTCAAAAATATCTCAAATGAGAAGGAATGTTCCAAGGTTGTGTTTTTTCTTTTGGTGAGTTTGAGGTTACTTGTATTGAGAAATAACACCATTTTTATTTCATTAAATCTAAATTACTCCCTTAATTCTATAAACTACCCCATGTTTGGCAGTTGAATTTTTAATCTAAACAGATTCTTTCATAGAAACTAATCCAGTTATGTACTCTACATCTATTATTGAGTCCAATAAAGTGGTTTACTTAGAGCTATTATAATTAATATCTACATTGTTTTGGTCCCATATAACCATTATTATATTGGAAACTAACATTTCTTAAACCCATTATAACATGATCATCCTCCCCTTCACAATCTAGGAACTTGTCCATACCAATTCTTAAGTACCTATGTATGTTATTGACTATAATCTAGTGACTCTCACTAGAATTGGATTGATATATACTTATTATTATAAAATTATATTTGAAAATGTTTTGAGTATATATTACAAAATAGATGATAGATCTTATGGAAGATATATAAGTAATTCTATATATCATTTCTAACTCTTTATAAAGATATTGAGTCTTCCTATGATTATTTCTATGAAACACTGGTAAATACCACTTCAAGAGTTTTTCATGATAAATAGATCTAGAAATTTACAAATACATTTGCCTTATCTCAATACATATTGACTCTTACATCTATATCTATAGACTTTCATACATAGTAAATAGGCTATTTCACCCATTTATTTCACTGAGAATCATTTTCCCAACCATGTCTTCACAGAGTGTATGTTTGGGATATCATTTCAAATAAATAGTATATAATCCATATATAATATTAGAAATACCTCAAAACACCACCAAATTTTCTTATATATCTACGAATAATCCATGTTTTTTTATAAAAACAAACTCTTTTATCACATTATCAAACTAGATGTTCTTACTCCAACAATACATAATTAGATCATTACAACTTGCAAACCTTAGCATACACATTTGGAACATCAAAACCTTTTGGATGTATCATTTATACATACTTGACTAAATTCCCATTTAGTAAATTATTTTTGACATATATTTCATGTATCTCATTATCATAATGTGCTTCGACAGAAATTAATATCTAATTAGACATTATAATCCTTAATAGTGAGAATATCTCTTCATAGTCAATACTATGAATGTTTTTGTATAAATTTTCCTCCTAATGTGCTTTATTAGAAGACACTCTACCATACATGATATTTTTCTTACTGAAACCATATTTCACCCTATTGGTATCAACCCTTTTGGTTAATCCACCATGTTCTAAAATTAAATAGTGTTTATAGAGACCATATCAAATTCCATGGTTTTTAGCTATCTCTCAAAATCAAAAATATCAGTGGAATCTTAGTAGATGACTAAATAATCACTTACGAGCACTATTTCATCATCAATTTCAATAAGTATTCCATATAATTTTTGCTCCTAGTGAATCCTACAAGTCCTTTTAGGTTCTTATGTGACCTATGTGGGTTATTATTCCATACATATTTATGGAACCGACTCCACTTCCATCTAAGAAAACATCAGGTTTGCTGGAATTTTACTTCCTTAAGATTAAATTCCCTCTCATTGAATCATAAATTAATATATCCATTATCAATTAATATAGATAATAAGGGAACATAAATTTTTTTCTCCATAGGATTTTCAAAATAATATCCCTTAGTTTCGTTGGGAGAACCAATAAATAAGTACTTTTCAGACCCATGGTAAAATTTTCAAGAATAAAATATCATAATAGTGATTTAATCCCCAAATCTCCATAAAATAAATATTGGGATATTTTATAATCCATATCTTATATAGTGTTTATAAAAATACTTTATATGAAATATAGTTTAGTAGGAATGAAGCCGTCTCAAGATCATATTCCTTGAATGAAATAAGAAGGTTACACTACATCAAAATCAATTGGACCCATATCTAATATGGTATGATTCCTTATATAAAACACACCCTTCCGGTAATAAACCTACCTTAAATAATACACAAATTTAATCACTGAATAGAATTTAATTTCATTAATTTTGAAGATCTTTTTAGGTGTATAGTTTTAGGGAATTTAGTTATAAGTATTATATAACCAATTCATAAATTAGATTGTAGAAAATTATACTTAGTTCCCATTTTCTCACAATATAATACTTTTAAAATGAATCATGCTTTCTATTCATGAATGATCTTCATGACTTTCAACATGAATTATTCTTTATTCTTACTCATCCTAAACCCCATGAATGAATTTAAAACTGCGGTGTGATAAAAAAATATCAATAAGTGATTGAAAATAAAGAAATACCTTAGTTTAGTGAAAAAAATACAAACCCATAAATTTTTAAATTTGTCACAATATTCTTTGAGCATATGAAATTAGTCATATCCACATGAAAAACACACACGTTTTCTCTAATTAAAACATTAATACCCATAATAGGAAATTATAAAACCTTTTAGGAAACTTTGAGTATCATATTCATAATGTGTTCTCACTCATAATAGAAATAACTTGAACCTAGTTAAATCCATTGGAGAAACCTCCCTAGTTAACTCACTTCTTCTTTCCGCTAAAGACAGGGAACATTACCCAATGAATTGGGGAGCTATATTAGGCTCACCTCTCAAATAATTTGAATCAAGATCACACATTATATATACTAAATATAGATGAACCTTCATCATCTATAATTATCAAGTACCATGTTTGTTATTAATTTTTTTAATTTTTTTCTTTTTTTCATAAAATCCTTGAAGCACTTTTTTTAACCCGTATGATAAATGATTTTAGATATTGAAATAAACCTTCATTTTAAATACCAATTTTTAGAACTAAAATACCCAAAACAAAGGGAGAGAGGGTTTTTTATTGAAGAAGACAATCAATCTATCAAAAAAACCCATAATGAAATAATTTTTTATAACAGTGGGAAGTATCATTGACATTTGATTTTTTAAGATAAAACATTATTTTTTCCTTTCATAATGAATTTCAAAATATTCGATATAAATTATATAAATGTAATTTTTAGAAAATATTTGTAATAAATTCAGATGATACATAATATATGATGAATAATTCATTTATATCCATAAAAATAAATCCATAAAATAATTTTTAGAATATGTACCTAGAATAAAAGTATTTATAAAATAAATATTTAGAATATTTAATACGATGTTTTTAAGTTATTGTTTCTCTTAACGTGAGTCTAACTCATCATATTTTTTCTTTATACTCCTAAATAATATATATATATATATATATAAATTATTTGATTTATTGATAAAAAATTTATGTTTTATTATTCATTTTATTTTATTTTTTACCATGTTATATACAATTACTTAATCAATTATGTTCATGTCAGATGTTTTGATGATGGTTGACCCATATTTCCAAAATGAATTTTGTGAGTTGAAAATGTCCAAATAGGTCATTATGAAATCATCACCAAAATAAAAATCAAGATATAATTAATATTTTTATATATAAATTATAATTTTAATAACAATAATGAATAATGGTTATGAAAAATTGAATTGTGCTATTGTAATAGAGAATATTGGCCATATATACACATGAGTAACATTTCAATTTTTCAACAATAGGGATGGAAATAAGGGAATTGTTATTTTATCTTTCTAGAATAATTATTTTATAACAAATATCATATTTTTTTTAAAATACACTTATAGATAACATCTATGTGATTTGTTTATAAAAAAACTCGCATCTCTTCATGGTGGTGGTAATCCAAACGTATGCATGAATGAAATTATAATCTTTCAATGAATGGAAATGTTAGAATATAAATGATATTTTATCTTTATAAACGTATATATTTTATATTAATATCATATTTATACATTAAATATATCATTATTATCAGCTTTGAGAGACGATTGTGGAAAATGAATTACATTTTTTCGCGATGCGGTAGTACGCTGTACACACGAATGATGATTTAGTTTCCCATTTTATAGAAGAAGAGATGGATATATATTATAATATTAACATAATAAAATAAAATTATTAGAATGATAATTATTTTATTATCTTATAATGGTTAACTAATATTTAATGCATGTGGAATAAGAAATAAACCTGAAATTGGCCAGTTAATACCTATACCTTCTCCTAAGACAACCAATTTGGATTACATGTTAATCCAAAAGGGTGGGTATTTTGGTTAAAAACAAGCATATAATATATGAGGATTGAAGTTTGGGAGACACTTGGGTAGTTCTGAGCTAAACTAGGGGGATAAAAATGTGCGAGGAGGAGAAGATAGGTGGTTCCCTTTTATAAGTGAGGGCATGAGCATTCTTGGAATTACATAAATTACAAAAATACTATAAAATAATATTCAATGAAAAATTATTGAAAATTGATATAATTGCAATATAATATGTGTATAATTCAAAATCATCACATCAAATAAAATTTCATCAAATTTGGATTATGTTTTAACCCTTATCTCTTTATTTTAACCCTATGCTAACCCTTTTCACAACTACCATGATATCAATGTTTTTTACTACTTAGGGGTCAATAAATTAACATTAAAATGAGAAATTACCCATAAACGGACCATGGTTGATATTTTAAACCATGTCACATTAAAATGGATGATGATACGTTTTTTTAGGAATTTTAAATCATTTAATAAAAAATTATTTATAATAAAGTTTCACTAATGTCATTTTGGAAACTTTTCATTTAATTTGACTTAGAAAACAACATGAATAAAATAATTAAAATAAAATCCATTAATAATACCACATATGTTTTATATATCTCTATAAAATTCATAGGATACTATAAATCACCAAAAAAATATTACTTTTAGTGATTTTAAAAATAATTTACTTGATTTTTCTATTTCTTGGTCAACTAGTGTGTAGACGTTTCATAAGCATTTAAGGTTCTTAATTCATCAATAAAAATTAAAAATAACTTACCGTGATAAAAATATATATTTAAAATAATAATTTATGACCTAATATTTTTAATCCTACCACAAAATTCTATAGATATTAAAAGCAAGAGGGTAACATTTTTGACTTCATATTTACTTGAAATAATATATAAGTCATTTTGAAAGAAAAATGGGAAATTTTAAATAAAATAGAATATTGGATTAGGATGCTCAAACCAAACATGGTAAAAATATTAGAGGAAAATTTTAGGGTCATTCGTTTTCCTTATCATGTTATTTTTATCTTTAATTACCCGATTTACCCTTACTGAGTTGAAAAATATTTACAACAATAACTATTCATATTGACAAAAAATATAATGGAACTATATAACAAATTTGGACTCAATAATTCAAAATATGGAATTTAAATATCAATATTAAATTTCTATAAGTGAATGAAATTAATTTAGGATTGAAATGAAAAATGGAATGAAAAATAGTTTTTTTAAATGCTTTCTTAGGCCCCCTAATGACTTATGCAAAAATCAGATATAAAAATATCTATATGTTATTAATTATATTATTTCTAAACAAATGATTACTATTTTAATTTAGTGTAAAATTAAAATTAAAATTATACATTTTTCTATAAAAAATATCAGATTTATAAAAAATGATATTTTTCACAATGCATTGGAAAATAAATCTATTCTGAAAAATATGAAAATTTTCACACTAAGAAAATATTTATATAATTATTTTAAAAGTGATATAATTTTTATTAAATATAAAGTTAATGTGTATATTACATAATTCATTTAATCTTCTTCATACCTTCCAAATCAATGGTTAAGTTATAACAATCATATTTTAATAATAATATTTTCTTGTCTGTTTAATATCAGTGTTACATGTCATGTATGATATCAAACAATGTGTTCTTTTAAAATATAAAGATACTAAATTATACCCAGCATTAACTAATTTCATCATCTCAATTTTAATTTGATCTTTTTAATCTATGGTTTTATATTTTAAAATAAGTTTTTGAAATTTTACATCATAAAAAAGGTTAATAAAATTTTCTCTTGAAAAAAGGAAAAGTTAAATATGAAATTAATATATAATAACCTATAAATAGGTTTCAAATTTGAATAAATAAGTTTTTAGTGAAAATATGTAAATGGAGGAAATATTTATTTTTAATTAAGGATGAAGAGTAATAAAGAACATTTATCTTATGAAAGTGAATGATCATGGGAAAGTCAATAACTATAAAACCATAAAAACAGTGAGGTGTGTAGGATACCATAAATTAATTAGAAATGAAGGTAATATGATATTTTTTTTCAAAATCATTTTACTAGAGTTGATTTTTTCAACATATAGACTTAGATCATAGAGAAATATAGTTATTTAGAAAGTAAACTTTTATCCATTAACCAATTTTCAACACAATCTTAAATTTTTTCTTTAAATATTCATTATTCCTGATAAATTATTCATGTATGAAGAATTAAAAAATACTTCTAATTGATCAGAATATCAAATAAATTATAACAATATATCCCTCTTATCTTTATAATTTAACCGAAACCAAAATGTTAACAAATGATAATTAAAAATGAATAATCCTTCATATGAATAAATAAAACATTAATTACTAAAGGCTCGTATATAACAAAAAAATTTAAACGTAGATCATTTGATAAATTATATAAATTAAAAATATTAAAAATATTCTAGAATAATACTGCAATCTAATGATTATAATTAATTTACCACATATTATTCCAACATAAATTTAATATTTATATCTAAGTAACATCAATAAATATTAAAGTTTCATACCACAAATGTATACGCCCTAGTCATATGATATTTAAGATATGATAATCATTTCAATAAATATCTTAAATCACTATAATTAAACATAAAAATTATATATGATTCCAAACAATAATTCAACCTTTATTCCTAAAATAAAATCACATAATATTTTTTTTACCTTAATCAATTAATGTTCCCCAATATTATAGAGATATTATTATAAAATAACATTAATAACTTAATCACCAAATTAATTTTCAATATCATTTTTATCTATATGATAAAACATATATTCCTTAAATTAGCTGGATATTTATCTATAAAATAAACTAAGAAAAAAAAATACAATGTCATACTCAACAGGATATCACGTAAGATAATGGTAGTCACTACAACCATTTTCCCCTTTAGTTGTGGGTTCATAACTTGTTCCCTTGTTGGATGTGACAGATTGTCTCCAAACCCACATATTTTCCTTTCTCTGAAACTATATTAATCTATGTCCCTATACTACTAATGTTTTACATAAATTTAAATAATACCAATTGACAATTATTTTATTAACATCAATCGTATATTAACTGATTGGTTTATTTATTCATAAATAACATTTAATTAAATTGATGTCTCTAAAACTTATCACCATTTCATTAAACCACTTTTTAATGGTATTGATTACATCTAATATATGATTCTAAATTTTGAAACTAAAAACTATTATAGAATTATCTTGATGTGTTTTATGTGTTTAATAATATTTATAATATATCATAATATCATTGCTAAAATACCATAAATTAATAATTTGGTAAACCTGATAGACAAACCCATCCTTCATTCAACTCCCTTCATAAACCTTTTACCATGATTTTTCATCTTATTCCTATAAATAAAATATATGATAAATGTATTTATGAATAATTAATACTAATCCAATAATATTTCATACTTTAAATATAAGAAAATAATTCATACCAAAAATCTATAAATCATGATTTTCTTGATATTCCCTTTACCTTCTTTCATGATGCCCAACTTCTTGAAAGTAAATAGTCTTTGACTTTATCGTATTTCTCTTTTTAAGAGATATCGACGATTTTATATTTATATATCAATTGAAAAAGATACAATAACCCGTAATCTTTTTAAAGAAATGAAATGATGGTGGGAAAGTCAAACAGTTTCTTATATGTGATTTAAATACATTAGAAGCTATCAGAATCATTTGAATAAGATTTTATAACAATGACTAAGATCAAATCATCTAGAAGGCATTATGAGGTTTTGAATTATCACATTCCTTATATTTGGATAAATTATCATTTATATGTTGAAAATAACATCACTTAAACATGAAATGGATTATTAAAAGGAAATTAAACCATAACTTTAAAGATAATAACATAGAAATTTTATAATACTACAATCCTCCTAACCCTTTTTAACTCATCTTATTTTGTTTATGGTCCAATATCCCTAAATCACCGTAATTATTATTAAAAAATTAAATTTAATTTTATACAAGACCCTAATCTTTAGAGTTATAGAATACTTTTAACTTATTCTCAAATGAAATTTTAACCTATAAAGATATCTAAACCTTTTCTTTAATACCAACACTAATGGCCCATCCTTAAAAAATAAATAAATTGAATCATTATAAAAGAAATTACCTTTTCCATTTTGATGATTTTTAGGTTTATATTTTTATATAATTAGCTCATAAATCTTACATAACTAACACATACATTATAATGTGAACACTTGTACACAATATCCGTTTTTTATAATATAATTTTTTTAAAATGAAACATGGTTTCTTTTTTATGACCAATATTCATTAATTTAAACTATAATTCTTCTTTATTCTTACTCATATATAAAACTAGTGAAAATTATTTAAAAATGAGGGATGAGAACACAAATATCAGTATGGTTCATAAAATAATGAAATCTGTTAGTGTAGTTAAAACCTTAAAAGACATAAAATATTTACCTTTATCACAATTTTTTTGAGAATATGAAATAAATCATATCCATATGAAAAATAACAGTTTTTTTCTGAAATAAAAGATTTAAATCCATTTTAAATAAAATATAAAACCTTTTATTAATCTTAAAGCATCATATTCATTACCCATGTAACACATTAGGATTTTAAAAGAATGATATGTTCGATGGTGTATATGGCATAAAACACCGAGCCTAAACGAACCCTGATATACTCTTTGAATGTGATTGTTATAACCTAACCAATAAAACTGGAAGTATGAATATGAATAAATAATTTTTAAAAATTATTCTTAAATATTTTAGATTAATAATATATGTTGGTAAACAAGATCTCAAATTTTATTAAATTCTTTAGATTCTTCAAAAATATAATTTTTATCATAATTTTTAATATTTGTTTTTGTGAGAAAATAAATCATTTAATTTGTTCCAAATTTAGAAATTTTATTTTAAAAAATTAAAATAATTTCTGAAATATTGATATCAAAATTTACAAAGGGTGTAAATTTTGGATCTTTGTGAAAATGTGATTTTTAGTGAGTAGTGAAAAATACTGCATTTTGCTAAACTGTATTTTTTAATAAATTAAGTAATTTAAATATAGAATTATTATTTTAGTTTTATTTAAAGTAACATAAGTTTTAGCTATATACATTTTAATCTAATTAATTACATTTGAATTATATTTATACAACATTTTTGAATAAGTATGTTTTTAGGCTTAAAATCACATTTGTGAGGGAACTATTTTAAGTACATAAAATTTCTCTATTTTAATTAATAAAAGAATATTTAATGATTAATTATTTAAATTAAATTTATAGATAATATATCTAAATATATGTATTTAAATCAAAATAATTATGATTTATTGTCATATAGTTGATATATGATCATCTTATGCTTGATAAATGTATTTCATAGAAACCTATTTTCGACACAATTTATAGGTCTATTTTTAAATTAAATTATAATAATTCCATGAAATTAATTTTTTAAAAAAATAATTCAATATTTTTAATCATAATAATTAATATTATGTTTTAATTTCAACATATTTTTTTCATTATGAGTAATAAAAATAGTAAAAACTAATTACCACGATTAAGGTTAAAATGTGTTTAACCCGGGATAAACTAAATGATAAGTGTGAGTTTGACAATTGAGAAATTCAATATCTTATTTTATAACCTTATTTGAACCTTACACTATCCCAAATTTTAATCTTAATTCTTTTGGAATAATTTATATTATGAATTACTTTATCATCTTGTATTCTTTTGGTAAATTTCCATGTGGTTTCCAAGATAGTACCATCCCCCATTTATAAAATGAAAACTCTTCCCATAAATTATTCACACCTCTTAAGCAATTTATCTCAACAAAAACTGTAAAAAATCTTTCCAAATCATCATTAGATACATTATATAGGTGATGGTCATACCAAAAGACATATCCTAGGGTCCGTAACAAGAGATCCAAAGGAGAATTTTGTTTGTAAAGGTAATCATCCTAACCAAGATCTTTCCTTTATTTAATTCTTTTTTATCACCATCAATTATGTCCTAAAAATTCATATATAATAAAAATATATAACTTATAAATAGATATTATTATTATTATGGAATAATATTTATTAATCACTTTTTCCATCAAATGGGAATCAAATCCATCACTCATGTCTAAGGTAGGCTACCATCTTGCTAACATGTGTAATTTTTTTATATCACAAAATCACATGGATAATATTATTTATAGAATGAGAGAATATATATTATACATATAAAATGAAATTAATTATTTAAAATTATTATATCATCCGCAACTTTACCCTTTCACCCATTAAGGGAATGATATCGCTGGTCATGTGTATGTATGACCTACTATCTCCACAAAATGATACAATTTATTTTACTTATATAGATTTCAATAATGATTATAAAAGTTATCTAATTCATATATATTATATTTTTAACATTAATGTTGTTCCATATATTTGGGATCTATATCCCATTCTCATGAATTGAAGCTTCTGAAAAACATAAAAGAGAAAATGAAGTAACTAACACCTAAAACTATAATATTAATGAAATATTATTAGTGAATATGTTAAAATATGTTATAATAAGATCATAAATAAAATTATATATATAAATACGGTTATTTTATAAATTAATAACATATATAAACATTTATTCATGAGGTTAAAGCTTGATCAACTAAGGAGAAACATGAGTTAAAGAACTACTTCTCAATTTTCCTTCATTGCTGCATATATTAATGTTATACGCCTAATTTTTTTATATTTGGTGAATATACTTAACATTTTACATGATATATCATTATTAATTCATATTTCATGGTAATATATGTCTCAATATGAATTATTCTATCAAAGAGGATTTGAATTGAAAGTTTCCATGTAGTATGGAATTTCGTAAGTATATCTCTTTTCATTGGTTTATGTTACTTTTCTAGTGTCTTTGATATTATATGATTGTTAATGTCATATATTATGATTATTTTATGTTTTATTTACCAATTTTTATATTTATTATTATATTATATTCCTAATCAATCCATTTATTAGTCCTTATATAAAAGTGTTTATCAATATAAGCGATTTTGCCTCAATTTCCACTCAATTTACACATATTTGGTGTTATGCACCTATATATTTTAATGAGTTGTATATACTAATACTTTGATATCTTATATAATAATTCTATTAATACTAATGGTATCTAATATTTTATTTTATGTTATTTCAATCATGGGTTTTATGATTCAGAAGTTACATAAATGGAACGAGTTTATGCTTTATCCTCATTTTAGTGAGGATTTTTAAGCATGAATTACCATTGAAGGAAATAATTAGAACATTGTTTCATACACAAATTTTATTTTATTATTCTAAATTAATTAATGAAATTATTAAATAATAGTACCATTTTTTATCTTTGGTACTTAAAGTTATTAAGAGAATGTTTTTAAGAAATGGTGACATTATTTCTCTTTCCTGTAAAAAATATTTTCTTTCCATATACAAATTTTCAATAAAATGTTTTAAAAAATATTTTAATATTTTCCAATGATATATTAAATACACTTTTACCCATGTTTTAATTAATAAAAAAAATAAAAGGAATATTTTTTTATTTTCTGAACAAGGAACTTTTTTATTTTTAATAAAAATGTGAAAATAAAATTTGTTTTAACATACTCAACATTGAAAGAATATTCCCAAAATCTTAACAACCCATTTTTTTAGAAATAATTTACAATTTTATAGGGTTCTTTTCAAATAAACATTTTTCAAATATTCTAAAAAATTCTAGTTTCTTAAAGTGATTTTCAAATTCAAATTTGTATTTTCCTCAAAAATATTTTCATGATATTTTTATAGTATTTCTCAGCATCAATAATAACAAACCTTTATTTTAATTATAATTCCCTAGAGATATGTTTCAATTATAGTATACTTATTATATATATATATATATGTGTGGTTTATGATCAATTTGACCATAGAAATTATTATCATTCACTTTATTGATTAATTTTATAGTCATTAAATGTATTTTGAAACATTTACTTTATTGTGATCACTGGACATTACAATTATATTAAATATTCATATTATTTGTTGTCACGAACCGTCCTCGGGGCCCGTGCCGTGACTACCCCAAGCCCGCCTTCCATAGGCCAGGGGCTGGTGACTAGCACCAAAGGCGTAAATCCCGATAACTGGGAAGGCATTGCCTTTATAAAAGTAAACTAAACACCACAGAGTACAAGCAGAAGTAAACACTAAGTATAAAGAGAAGTGATGAAAGGTAAACGGGCCAGAATATAAACCCAACTGAAAGTACAACAACAACTGAAAGGAAGTACAACGGAAAAGACAAACAGCTGGAAGAAAGGAAGCAGCTCCTGGGTCGTCCTCCTCGGATCCCACCTGAAGGGTAGTTATAGATAGCGCAGATCCTAGATCGTCCACCACGGATCCTACCTTAAGGGTAGGTACAGATAGCCTCCACAACGCTCTCACCCGTCAACCTCCTCCGAGTGTTGTCTCGCCGTGAATTCCACCTCCGGATACTGACTCGTCGGGTGGTCCACCTCCAGTACCGTCCAGTCCTCGAACACTCAGCCTCTGTCAGCACTGCCCGACGTCTGCAACCAACACAACGAGCTACGGGAATAGCCCGTGTGGGGGTGAGTATAACGATACTCAGTAGGGACCCCGAGGCCCTCAAGGTCTCACTAAAACCAACAAGGATAACCACAAAGAAGATCTCAACAGATAACCTCGACTTAGGTATATGCCCATACATATACCTAAGTTATCAAGTAAACCATCTCAATCATGAGGAAACACAAGATTATGAAATCAACGGCTAACCACTACCCAGGTATATTCCCATACATATACCTAAGTTATCAAGTGACCCATCTCAATCAAGATGTAAATGCAAAAGTCAAAGATTCAACTCAAACCAGGATTTTCATTATCGAAACCGTAACTGCTGAAGAGCTCCATCTCTGGGAGTACAGTGATCCTGTCACGTCCCTGAGGTACTGCTCACCAACCTATGACTGCTGAGATACTCCTCGTCTCGAGTACCGTGGGTCTTCCACCTCACACAGTAGTGCTCCTCCGCCATGGGTCTGCCACCTCACACAGTAGTGCTCGCCCTCATAGCCTACAGAGGTACTCCTCCTCTCGAGTACCGCGGGTCTGCCACCTCACACAGTAGTGCTCCTCTGCCATGGGTCTGCCACCTCACAAAGTAGTGCTCCCTACTGGGCTATGCTAGTCACTTTGAATCATATCGGACAAGCAGTCATCAGGTCACAGCCACCTACATGGTCTCCGTACTCCGTACGCTCATCTCCGGGAGGGTCTGCTCCACGAGCTACTAGTAGATACTCCAAGTATCTCAAATTCACACTATGAAGTATCTCAAAGGACTGCCTCATCATAGGGGACTCAACACAATAGATGGCGCGACAATCTGACGCCCGGTCTGTGAGTTATTATCCTTTTCGTCCCAGGGGCCCGATTGGTTTCGCGTGAGAACCAACCCGGACGTATTTAAACTGTACCCCGAACTCTCGAAGGGTATACTCATAGGGACAGTTTCTCAACGTGATCACCAACGCCGCTGACGGTTCGTCAAACGGACGTCCGGTCTGAAAGATATCAGCTTTTCCGTTCCAGGGGCCCGGTTGGATTTTGGGTACAATCCAACTCGGCCATACTCCAACTACATCCAAACCTTGGGTAGAGTATGCCAAAAGTTCTGTCTCCTCAGAAAGAATTCAACAAAGTCAACAGCACGTCAATCGGGCGTTCGGAGCTCAAGATATAGGCGTTTCTGCTCTGAGGGCCCGGTTGGTTCCGTATCCGAACCAACCCGACAAAATCCATAGTTCTCTGAAACCTTGATTGTAATATACCGAAATGATCGTCTCGATCCAAGGAATGCTACTCAACTGATGGTGCGTCGATCGGAGATCCGTAGCCCAAGATATGGGCAACATATGGAAAGTGATATGAAAACGGGGGGTCTGGGCCCAGACCGACCCGGCCAAACCCCCCCATCGGTCGGCCCGAACCGGGTCGACCTGACCCGGGTCCGGGTCTGGCCCAGCTGGGCACGGCCCGGCCCGGTCCGCCCAAGCCGGCCCGGCTCGTCCGGGAGGCTCGCTGGCTCGGCCGGCGAGCCGGTGCTCCGCGGACGCGGCGCACGCCGCATCCCCCCTGGATCCCGCGCTGCCACGGGATCCACCAACTCGCCGTCGTGGCTTCAGCCACGGTGGTTTCTCCAGGAAGCGCGCCGGGGAGCTGCCGCCTCCGGGCGGCCGGCGGGCACCGGCCGGTGACCCGCTCCGCCGGTGGTGTCCGCGTGCCACCGGAGTTGCTCCGGTGGTCCATTTTCAATTCTGTCTACGCTGATGCTCATCCCGAGTCCCGTTCTTCACTGCGGAAACATCAAATTGCCTCTGTGGCCCGTTCCGTTGTCGCCTGTCGATCCGCACGTCAAATAAAAAATCGGGTGGTCTTCGTGGTTTTCCGGCGGGGCGCGACGGCGCCGCGCCCCTTTCGTCGCGGCCCGACTCCGACCGCAGATTCGTTTTTCCTCAAGGCGCGTTGCGACGGCACCGCGCTTCTTCGTCGTGATTCTCTAAATTCCCACCCGGAGCAACGACACTGCATCACTTCTATTTCAAGCCACATAGATAACCCTCAAAATAAAAAGGGGAGGAGGTTCGGCCGTGTTTGTGCGGTCTGACCTCCTCCGTTATTTTGATAACAGTTGGCTGTTAATATCGAAGAACGTCAAAAATTATTCACGACATAAAAAACAAACCCCTACCTTGCAAAGACGTTACACGTCGTCGAGCCACGGAAGAGGCAAGCGTCGCGATGATCAGACGTCGCGGAAGATCGATGCTGATTCCGTTGACGTCGGAGGGTGAGTCATCGTCAAAGGTGACATTCCCCGCGGTGGTGTCTCCTCCCTTGACGTAGAGGAAGGATAGGAGAAGGCACGTCGTCGGTGATCGCCTGATGAAGAATGTGGTGTCTCGCTTCCTTCGACGTGGAGAGAAGGTGCAAGATGAGATGGCGTTCTTCGTCGAAACTTTGTTTTTCTTCACGTTCTTCAATAAAGGAGATGAAGCGTTCTTCTTCGGAGGAGGAAGTTCTTCAAAACTCAAATGCTCTCTTTCCTTCCCCTTAACACAACAATTCTAACCAAAATAAAATAAGGCTCCACCTTATTTTATTTACCCATGCCATGCATTCAAAATTACAAAATTAAAAACCAAAAAACATAATTAATTGATCTTGAGTTGTCAAATTAATTAATGTTTAGGTGGAATGAATTTAAGAAGAGAGAGGGGGAGGTGAGTGGTCTCACATTAAAGGGGGGTTAAACATGTTAAGAAGAGTTACCAATTAATGAGAGGAGAGGTTTAAGGGAGTTTAGGGAAGGTGAAAGGGGTGGGGTTCATGTGGGCCCCACCTCACCTTTAATCCTCTCATGGGAAGTTGGATGGTTACCCCAACTTCAACTCAATGGATAAACCACTTAAAAGAAATAAAAATTGTAACTCAATTTATATTTTATCTTCCACAAATTTTTAACAACTCCTCCCATGAAAACGCAACTCCGAAAAAGATCTTCTTAAGAAATTACCAGCGCTGCGAATCCATTGGTGCCCTCAGAAGTTGATTCCGAGCACCGGTTCAAAAGTTAGAAAAACCCGCTCGTTCGTTCAGTGAACGTACCTGAGCTAAACTTCGGAAATTAATTTCGGGCACACCGGGCCCCGAAATCAGGTGCCGTCAGAAACTGCATTCTTGTAAAATTACAAATAAAATTAAGAAAAAATTTCCCTTGAATTTTACGGGTCTTTACATTACTCCCACCTCAGGGCTTTACGTCCCCGTAAAACTTCAACACAAACTAGGGATACAAAAAGCGGTACTGAGCACGCATCTGAGTCTTCCGCTCCCAGGTGCTCCCCTGGAGGTTCCTATGTTGCCAGTGAAAACGCACCTGAGGAATCGATCTTTCATGTGGGACCCGCTCCTATCGATCCTCGACCTCCACTGGAATCTTCACGCAAGTCGGCCTGTCATCGACATCCAACTCCCTGAGGTTGATGATGTGAGAAGTATCATGCACGTATCTCCTCAGCCGAGGTACATGGATGATTTAATGCACCCGGTGCAACTAAGGTGGATGGATCAAGCAGTAAACCACCTCACCTGCCCTTCTGAGGACCTATAAAGTTCCGTTGAACCATGGAGATAACTTGTTGCCTTGGACACATCTTCGTAATTCCACATCGAGGTGAGACCCGTATGAAAAGGTGGTCACCATCCTCGAACTCTAGTGGTCTCTGCCTCTTGTCAGCATAAGGCTTCGGTCGGCTCTGAGATATCCTCATCTGCTCTTGGATGACCTGGACCTACTCTGTCGTGGCTTGGACCATCTCTGGCCCCACAAGAGTTGCTATGATTTCTTCTTTGCCGATAAGAGAAATCTGGTCTCATCCCCTAGATGAACCACGTTCTTTGCCTAATACAGTCAATCCGGACATGAATGATGTATTCATGCCATGGACGACATCGTAAGGCCTCGACGTTACTACCAAGAGATCCAACTGTCACTATCACCTCTAAGGGTCGAGTCACACTGTCAGTATTAGCGTGAGGTAACTGGGTCTCCTCCAGTAGGAATCTCGAAAGTGAGGGTCAAGTCAACAGTTTAAACCAGAACCTCTTAGTACACAAAAAGGAAGTAAGCAAATGTCACCAAGGTAAGTGTCTTTATATTATCGCAGCTCATACTACAAAGACACAAATGTAACAAAAACATGGAACTAGAAGTACGAAGAACAAAAAGGAAACCACTAGTTCCGCTCCTGTCCACTTGCTTCCAGATCTCCGTAGTCGTATGATTCTGATGCCTGAAGCTGAGCTCTCCCATGTCCACCTGTTCCCTGCAATTGGGGTGGATATCCTAGTAGTGGTGGTGGCAACACCTCGTAGCGTCATCCACGTCCAGCTGCACGGCTAGCTCCTAGCGGTCCGCCTCGATCGAACCTTTGCCTCTACCTGGGAGGTTCTTCATTTAAATGATGGTCATCTGCATGGCGGGTCGGATAGTCACGTGCCATGTGACTAATCCGGCCGCAGGAGTAACATTGCATGGTGGGTCTGGCTCTCTCATTTCCCTTGGTGCCTCGCACTATCGACCCTGAGTCATGCGGTCAACCACCTGTAGGTCTGGTTCTCTTGGACCTCTGTGTCATCTGTCTACTGCCTGCTATAGAAGACTCTGCCACATGTCGGCTAGTGGTGGGTCCTGCTGCTGGAGACAGCTCAGCAAGGAAAATCTCCACTAAGAGGGATCACTCCAACACCCTTGTATGCGTCGGGACGCTGTGAGAAACAACAGAAGCTCTAATATCTTTCCTGAGCCCCTGCTCGAAGGTTCGGGCCCTAAAGAATGGGTCTCGTACCATATCTGTGGAGTAGAACGAGAGGTCTGTGAACCTCACTGAATACTGTACCACTGTCAGGCTTCCCTGCCGCAGCTAAAGTAGCTCCTGTATACGCATGGCTCGAAGGGTGGCTGGTACACACTCTGCCTGGAAAAGGCTCTCGAAGTCTGCCCATAGAAGTGTTGCCTCGTCATGCATCTGGAGCATCAGGCTCCACCATCTGCCTGCTGCTGCCTGAAGAAGGCTGGCAGCAAGGATCACCATGAAGTCTGCTGGCGTCCCCAGTAGCCTGAAGATTCTCACCACAACCTCCAGCCAATCCTCAGCCGCCTGCGTGTCCGTCTCCCCCTGAACCTGGGTGGCCTCTGGCTCTAGAAGTCGTGCAGTGCGCTCAAGCAACATGCACCCTCTGCTACTGGGGCTGGTGGCATCGGTGGCCCAATGGGTAGTAGTACCGCTGGTGCCTCTGCTGGTTCCTCAACTGGAATAAAGCCCTGTACTGAGGCCACGTCGCTCGGCGGGCTGTCAGTACGTACAACTCACAGGGCTCTAGCTGGTTGTCCATGGGGAGGCATCCTGAAAGAAACAACGTGACACAGTCAAACAATTTATACCTGGTGAGATGACTTGGTTTGAGCAGATATTTAAATAAAACTTCTGGAAACACACATTCAATCAGTTTTTTCGTGCACAAAGTCGGAAATCAGTTATCAGGGTCCTGGTGTATGGATACGTCGGCCGCCCGCACCAACACTGGACTCCCTGAACTGAAAATCACACTCGGTACTCTTAACACTATCGCTTCACAAAAAGAAAATATCAGAGTTATAAGTTCTGCGGTAGAACCGACTCCTCTGATACCAATTTGTCACGACCCGTCCTCGGTGCCCATTCCGTGACTACCCCAAGCCTGCCTTCCATAGGCCAGGGGCTGGTGACTAGCACCAAAGGCGTAAATCCTGATAATTGGGAAGGCATTGCCTTTATAAAAGTATACTAAACACCACAAAGTACAAGCGGAAGTAAAACACTAAGTACAAAGAGAAGTGCTGAAAGGTAAATGGGCCAGAATACAAACCCAACTGAAATTACAACAACAACTTAAAGGAAGTACAATGGAAAAGACAAACAGCTGGAAGAAAGGAAGCAGCTCCTGGGTCGTCCTCCTCGGATCCTACATGAAGGGTAGGTATAGATAGCGTAGCTCCTGGATCGTCCACCACAGATCCTACCTGATGGGTAGGTATAGATATACTCCACAACGCTCTCACCCGTCAACCTCCTCCGAGTGTCGTCTCGCTGTGAAGTCCACCTCCGGATACTGACTCATCGGGTGGTCCACCTCCGGTACCGTCCAGTCCTCGAACACTCGGCCTCTGTCAGCACTTCCTGACGTCTGCAACCAACACAACGAGGTGTGGGCATAGCCCATGTAGGGGTGAGTATAATGATACTCAGTAGGGACCCCGAGGCCCTCAAGGTCTCACTAAAACCAACAAGGATAACCACAAAGAAGATCTCAACAGATAAACTCTACTTAGGTATATGCCCATACATATACCTAAGTTATCATGTAACCCATCTCAATCACGAGGAAACACAAGATTATGAAATCAACGGATAACCACTACCCAGGTATATGCCCATACATATACCTAAGTTATCAAGTGACCCATCTCAATCAAGAGGTAAACAAAAAAGTTAAAGATTCAGCTCAAAAATGGATTTTCATTATCGAAACCGTAACTGATGAAGAGCTCCATCTCTGGGAGTACAGTGACCCTGTCATGTTTCCGAGGTACTTCTCACCAACCTATGACTGCTGAGGTATGCCTCCTGTCAAGTACTGCGGGTCTGCCACCTCACACAGTAGTGCTCCTCCGCCATGGGTCTGCCACCTCACACAATAGTGCTCCCCCTCATAACCTACAGAGGTACTCCTCCTGTCGAGTACCGCGGGTTTTCCACCTCACATAGTAGTGCTCCTCCACCATGGGTCTGCCACCTCACAAATTAGTGCTCCCCACTAGGCTATGCTAGTCACTCCGAATCAAATCAGACAAGCAGTCGTCAGGTCACAGCCAGCTACACGGTCTCCGTACTCCGTACGCTCGTCTCCGGGAGGGTTCGCTCCACGAGCTACTAGTAGATACTCCAAGTATATCAATGTCCCGTGAAGAATAATCTCAAAGGACCGCCTCGTCATAGGGGACTCAACGCAACAGACGGCGCGACACTCGGACGCCTGGTCTGTGAGTTATTAGCATTTTCGTCCCTGGGGCCCGGTTGGTTTTGTGTGTGAACCAACCTGGCCGTATCTCAAATGTACCCCGAACTCTCGAAGGGTATACTCATAGGGACAGTTTCTCAACGTGATCACCAACGCCGCTGATGGTTCATCAAACAGATGTCCGGTCTGAAAGATATCAGCTTTTCATTTCCAGGGGCCCGCTTGGATTTCGGGTACAATCCAACTCGGCCATACTCCAACTGCATCCAAACCTTGGCCGGAGTATGCCAAAATCTCTGTCTCCTCAAGTGGAATTCAACAAAGTTGACGGCATGTCAATCGGACATCCGGAGCTCAAGATATAGGCGTTTTAGCTCCGAGGGCCCGGTTGGTTCCGTATCTGAACCAACCCGACCGAACCCAAAGTTCTCCGAAACCTTGAGTGTAATATACTGAAATGACCGTCTCGATCCAAGGAACGTCACGATACTGACGGTGAGTCGATCGAAGATCCGTAGCCCATGATATGTGCAAAATACCAAAAGTGTTCCGAAAATGGGGGGTCTGGGCTCGGACTGACCCGGGTCCGGGTCCGGCCCGGCAGGGCGCAGCCCGGCCCGGTCCGCCCAACCCGGCCTGGTTTGGCCGGGAGGCTCGCTGGCTCGGCCATCGAGTAGGTGCTCCGCGGACGCGGTGCGCACCACGTCCCCCCTGGATCTCGCACGGCCGCGGGATCCACCAGCTCTCCGTCGCGGCTTCAGCCGCGGCGGTTTCTCCAGGCGGCGCGCCGGGGTGCTGCCGCCTTCAGGTGGCCGGCCGCCGGTGCCGCCGCGCCGGCGACCCGCGCCGCCGATGGTGTCCGTGGGCCACCGGAGTTGCTCCGGTGGTCCGTTTTCAATTCTTTCTTCACCGATGCTCATCCAGGGTCCCGTTCTTCACTACGGAAACATCAAATTGCCTCTGCGGCCCGTTCCGTCGTCGTCCGTCGATCTGCAAGTCAAATAACAAATCGCGCCGTCTTCGTGGTTTTCCGGCGCAGCGCGACGGCGCCGCGCCCCTTTCATCGCAGCCCGACCCCGACCGCGGATTCGTTCTGCCTCAAGGCGCGGTGCGACGGCGCCACGCTTCTTCATCGTGATTCTTTAAATTCCTACATGGAGCGTGACACTGCATCGCTTCCATTTCAAGCCACATAGATAACTCTCAAAATAAAAAGGGGAGGAGGTTCGGCCGTGTTTGTGCGGTCCGACCTCCTCCGTTATTTTGATAACAGTTTTCCGTTAATATCGAAGAATGTCAAAAATTATTCACGACATAAAAACCAAACCCCTACCTTTCAAAGACGTTACACGTCGTCAAGCCGCGGAAGAGGCAAGCATCGCGATGATCGGACGTCGTGGAATATCGATGCCAATTCCATTGACGTCGGAGGGTGAGTCATCGTCAAAGGTGACGTTCCCCGCGGTGGTGTCTCCTCCCTTGACGCGGAGGAAGAAGAGGAGAATGCACGTCGTCGTTGATCGCCCAATGAAGAATGCTGCGTCTCGCTTCCTTTGATGTGGAGAGAAGGTGCAAGATGAGACGGTGTTCTTCGTCGAAACTTTGGTGTTCTTCACGTTCTTCAACAAAGGAGATGAAGCGTTCTTCTTCTTCGGAGGAAGATCTTCAAAACTCAAATGCTCTCTTTCCTTCCCCTTGACACAACAATTCTATCCAAAATAAAATAAGGCTCCACCTTATATTATTTACCCATACCATGAATTCAAAATTAAAAAATTCAAAACCAACAAACTTAATTAATTGATCTTGAGTTGTCAAATTAATTAATGTTTAGGTGGCATGAATTTATGAAGAGAGAGGGGGAGGTGAGTGGTCTCACATTAAAGGGGGGTTAAACATGTTAATAAGAGTTACCAATTAATGAGAGGAGAGGTTTAAGGAAGTTTAGGGAAGGTGAAAGGTGTGGTGTTTGTGTGGGCCCCACCTCACCTTTAATCCTCTCATGGGAAGTTGGGTGGTTACCACAACTTCCACTCAATGGATAAACCACCTAAAAGAAATAAAAATTGTAACTCAATTTTTATTTTATCTTCCACAAAATTTTAACAACTCCTCCCGTGAAAACGCAACTCTAAAAAAGATCTTCTTAAGCAATTACTGGCATTGCGAATCCATTGGTGCCCTCAGAAGTCGATTCCGAGCATCGGTTCAAACGTTAGAAAAACCCACTCATTCGTTCACTGAACGTACCCAAGCTAAACTTCGGAAATTAATTCCGGGAACACCGGGCCTCAGAATCAAGCGCTGTAAAAAACTGCGTTCTTGTAAAATTACAAAGATAATTAAGAAAAAATTTCGCTTGAATTTTATGGGTCATTACATTTGTATCATGGAAATAAGTATTTCCTAAACCATATTCCATTTATGCATATGGTTTTTTACTTCGAAATTTATTTAATTGACTAGGAAAATATTGATATTCCTTATTCTTTACTCAATATATATATATATATATATATATATATATTGATAATACATATTATACAAGAACTACATCAATAATTTGATATATGAGGAATGCATTTGACATGCAGTGCTGAGTGGGGTCCATAATAATTTATCCCCTTGATAATTTGATAGTTATCATGAGACAAATAAAAATCTAAAATTAAATGGGTTTTTTGTGTATACCTACCCTTATTTAAATAGTTATGGAAGAACGTGTTGATGGTATAGACATCCTGATGTATGAGATCATAACATCAAATATTAAGCATTTTCCTTGTTGATAAATCAGTTATTATTATCCTTGATATTAATTCATTGATATTATACATGGATAAGATTCATGATCATGTGATTATTTAAATGGAATTATTTTATAATAATTTATTCCTTCCATATTATTCTTCATGATTAAGTAATTTATTAAATGATGCGTGTTTTTAGTTACTTATCTTGTCATATTTTTTTATTCATTATTTATTTATGATAGGTTCCACTATAAATAACCTTTAATACGTATTTTAGATTAGCCATATTTTGTTTCCCTTCCCCATGATATGTAGAAGCAATCTTTGTATGAGTTCAAGGATGAAAAATATTTTTCATTCAATATGTTGTAAGATACATTTGAAAATTTAACGAAAGACTCAAGAATTCATCTAGTTTACCAAGACTAATAAACTCTTTGGTTCTTTGGGATGCGATCGCTTTTACCTGGAACCAATATAATAAAGTGATCTCTAACTTTGGGATACTAGGGTCAGGGTCTTTCTAGTTGGTATTAGGTATTGTTTAATATAAACCTTATGAACTATATTTAGGCCAGTATGGATTTTGGAATATAATCATATGATAGACTTTTATCATATGTAAAATTAAAGAATAATATCCAAAATTATTGTTAAGGAATTGATTATGTTGTCTTTCAAAGTCATTTCATCCATGTTTGGATACTACAAGTGGTTGTGGCACTATAATAGATGTTACTAGGGGTAATAAATCACAAAATGTTGAATTACTAATTGATTTAATCATCAACCAGTGCACGAAAATGGGCCATACTGCATACCTGGTTTGACACTCATGAGGGATATGCTTGGGTAAATTCACATTTATTTATAAACAATTACGATGAATTAAATAACAGAACCTATGGAATCCTATGATATTCCATAATGATATGGGTTAAACCTAAAGTTTCATGCAATGGTATGTCTAAGGTTGATCATTGTTTAAATTCATAGATACCCTTTTATGAATTTTGGTTATGCGAGTATGACAGGATTTATGATATTTTTGTGGATACAATTATGGGAATATAGCCCTTTGTTTTATTATATGTTTTAGTGAAAATATATTTTTAAAAATTATGCTTTAACATTTTATAGAAATAAATTTAAAGGTATTCACAACCTTTATGTTTAATATAACATTAATTATAAATTAATAAGAGTTAATTAAGATTATTTGATTTTGTGGGAAAAAATATGTGTATAAAAACTTATTGGTTAAAAATTTATTTAATGACTAAGTTTATTAAAAATATGATAATCATATTTATTGTAATGTTATATGAATTATATAATAATATTTTTAGAAAAAGGAAAACCTACAAGCCGAGTGAAAACCCATCGCATCCAGTAAGGAAGGGGAGATTGAACCCACAACTGAATGTTTACAGGGATGCAATGTATACCACTGACATATGTGAACTCATGGTAAATGTAATATTGTTTTTAAATAAATGATTTTATGTATAAATACTTATATAAAGGATTAAGTTGACCTTTGGGTGTTAAAATAATGGATTTCAATATTAATTTATTATATTGAACAAATTTTGATAACCACTATAGTTTTGGTAAATATTAGGAAAAAGATGAAAATAATTATTGCTCTTTTTCGATATTATGATAAATTAAAAATTAATTCTAGTGATTTGAGAATAAATAATTCATCATGGATATACATTTCATGGAGTAAGAAATGAAGTGTATGTTTATTGAAGAATAACCAAAGGAAAAAAGTGTTCTTATGAAATAAAAATATATCAATTAAATATATTTTTAGGTGTTATATTTATTGATTTAAAACTAACCCATAAACTCATGGAAAAGGATCTTGAAATAAAAATGTTATCCTATTACATTTATATCCAATGCATTAATTGCCTCTTAACCCTTCATTGATTTTTGGTTTTATGGTGGTTACCTTTCTGCTGACCATGTTTTATATAAATTATTTTAAATCATGGGGATTTAGTTTTCTCCTCCATGTCCATATTTTCACTTCTCACTAATTTTATCTTATTAGGAAACCTATTTTTATGACCTTTTTATTTCTCCTTCCCCAGTTTTTATAGGAAATGTTTTAACACTTTTGTGATTTGGGCGTCCACAATTTTTTCAAATGTCAAATAATTGATTTTTTCAAGTGAAAGCTAAAAATTCAAGGTTGAAATTTCTTGAAGGTGGAGAGAATGCATCACCCTGATATTTAAAAATAAGAACACATTGTTTGACAGTGTATACAAACCACAACACCAATCCTAGATGACCACAATATATTTTTTAAATGTGAGAGTTACCATTGAACTATTAAAATAGTTTATATGAATAGGAATAATCTATTTTATAAAATTATGTATAAAAGTTTCAGATCATGAAAATATATTAGAAAATAAAGACTTAATTTTTAGCAAAGACTTTACATTCTTCAAAAACATTTTTTTCATCGAGAATGTTTTTTTATGTGAGAAAATAATTTAATTAATTTCTTTCAATTTTATAAATTTTATTATAAAAAATAAAATTCAGTTTTTAAATAATCATGTCAAAATTAAATTTGGTTGAAAATTTTGGTTTTTTCTTAAAAAATAGATTTTTAGTGAATAGTGAAAAATAATGTCTCTTATAAAACTATCATTTATTTTTAATAAATTAATTAATTTTAAATTACCATTTTGATTTAAATTATATTAAAAAGTGATATAAGTACTATTTGACTAAAAATTAATTTTTGATTATCCAAACACTTTTAAGGAAAAGTGAGAAACCACATGTTCCAACATTACAACCAAAAAACTACCATAATATAGAAAAACCTAAAAAATGGAACTACCCCTCCCCATAAATTACACTGTGATGATAAGACTTCACCAAAGCTTTTAATATTACTAGATGTACCATGAATAAAAGCATGGGCACAGAATTGATGGCATAGCCATACCCTATCAATCATCCCAATACGAATGACACACATTAATGAAGGCTTCCTGCTCTGATCGCCATCTGAAGAAGCTCTTAAAACAACCAAAAAACTAACAGAGTAACGAACCTAGGGTAGATAGCCCTAACAAGAAAACCTCCCAAAAACAACCTACCAAAACATTAGCTTAAACATAGTCATTAAAAAGTAACTTGAGCTTACAAGAGTCAGTTTCCCTAGGCAATTTCGAAGAAAAAGTAGAAATCTGGTTACCTGGAACCTCCATGATTTGCTTTTCAAAATTAGAAGCCAACTAATCCTAAGACTGAATGTATTAATAGATGTTAATATTTCATGTATCAAAACCCACCACCATAATTAGATCATTTTTGTCAATCCACGAGTATTTTTCCTTGTTTAGAGTCGCCCATAGTGACCTCCCCATCATTTTAGAATCCACCTCTTCCATTACATTGAGAAGTAAAGTCTGCTAAATCACTTCTTCTTCGGAGCATAAAAGTAAATCCAAAGGTTAAATTCCCTGGTCTCTTAGTCTCTGGGTGCTCAAAATCTCAATGTCCATCTTTTTTTCATTTTTCTTTTTTGCAGACCATGTTTCCATAGAAGGTAGTAAGGAGGAGTAATCCTTGCTCCCCTTCCTCCTCTTAAGACTATAATTACTTTTTGGGTTTAATGCTTCATCTTTTAAGTGCTCAGGTTCACTTTCATTGGTATCCTTCTTGTAGACCGTGTTATCATGAACCAGGAACGATGGACCTGAACTCAAAATAACTTCGAAATGACCTTCAAATTTGTTACTCAAGAGTATATGGGTCCGGTTCAAATAATCTGAACCCCCTAGATTTCCAGTTTTGGTTGAATTATCCACTTCAGCAGTAGCCTCATGTCTCTCCTCATATACCTCTCCACTACCTAACCATAACACCTCTGTGTAAGGAGTTATCGGTGCAACATCCTTCCCACTAACCACCTGCACTATAACCGTAGTACACCCATTCGATTGGTTGCCCATTTGATCAGCCTCATATAGTATTAGACCATCAAACTTCGGCTCACTAATGGAAGAGATATCCAGGTTCTACTTCAGACTACATAACACCTCAAACACCTGTGGGTTAACCTATGAAACTGATGTCTTCTTCACCTGATCCTGGTCAGAAATCCCTTCAAGATTTCATTCCACTGAAGAACTGTTGAGCTACTATTCCTCCATTGATCGTAACACCTGAGGTCCCTGACCTCCCACACTATTCCCATTGTTGATTAACCCAATATATCCCCCGCATGCTCCTTTGGAACATTACCCCTTCCCCCAACCTTCATCCTTCCATTTGAGAGGACTCCCCAGTGACAAACCTGCATCGATTGTCCCTGTCTCTTGCACACCAATCAGACGTCGATGCCAATTCCCCTGACCCCTCGTATAACAGACCCCAACAACAATCATCTGAGGAGTGCCCCAAACGATTGCAGATAGAGAAAAAATCAATCTAGTTTTCATATATTACATGCTGATTACACTTATACTCCCCGCCGATTGAGATCCAGACATAATATAAGGGAGTTAGTGATGGGTCCACTTCCACACAGACACATGGTTGATAGGGCGACAAACCACTTCAATACAACTATTAGAACATAGAAATATACCGACTAAATTACTGATCATCCAAATAATGTATGGGTTTTGAAATGGTAATGGAAGATTTGGAAAACATACCCAAACCACAGCTGAAGGCAGATTCCACTTCATGTGGAATTTGAAAGACCAATGAAAAAGGAAGGATTGAAATCCATAAACCCTATGGGGGCACTCGAACATACTCTAATGAGGTCCTCCTTGGAAGAAAAATGGATCATGTTATATTTGTTGTCTAAAAAACCCATTGTTGCCCTCTCATGATGATTCTAAGAGGTGAAGTTGAACCTGTCGAAGGAATCAACTGAAGGCCTCCTCTGTATAAACCGAGCCACCAGTGTGAGTTTCAAGAGCACAATGGTTTCCCCAAATTCTGAAGATAAAATCTAGAGATTGGGAAGACTGTCAATGAGATAAGTAACCTTGTGACTTATCTAAAATTTTTGGAAGGGAGGAAGATAGTCAGGGTTAGAGAAGGGGCGAAAATAAGGCCCTGCTCTCCTATTTGGTGTCATAGGTCCCTCCTCCACTAGGGGAGGAGGGACTGGCACTGTTACAACCATTGTCACTGAGGAGAAAGAGAGAGCATTTTCCTAAGGTTCATGCCTCCCAATCACCAATTTCTAGAATAATTATTATTTGGA
Organism: Viscum album; assembly: GCA_963277665.1. Lineage (NCBI taxonomy): Eukaryota > Viridiplantae > Streptophyta > Magnoliopsida > Santalales > Viscaceae > Viscum > Viscum album. Next base: position 1,183,294,636 of record OY728145.1, on the reverse strand, counting down.
TTATATTTAATTTAATTAATGTTAATTGAATAATATTTATACCATATTTTGGAAAGTTTATTTTTAGGATTTAAATTGAATTTTTCTAAAAAATATTATTATGTGCCTAATGTTTCATCATTTCAATTAATTAAAATAACAAATAATGAAGAATTATTTAAATGATACTTTTAGATTAGGTAGATAAATATATGAATTTAAATCCATATAATATTTATTACCACTCATACAGTTAATATAATATCATCTTATAATTGAAAAATAAATTTCTAGAAAATCATTTTTAGGAAGATTTATGGGTTAACTTTTAAATTACATTATTCCACCCATATGAATTTAGTTTTATAAAATGGATTCCTTATATTTAATAGGAATACCTAGTATTGGTTAATGAGGTAAAATTAATTTTTGGTTATATATAATATAAATATCATTTAAAATTAACCACCCTAATTACGGTTAAAATGGGTTTAGTGGGGTTGAACAAAATGTTAAGGGTGATGTTTCTAATTAAAATGTATAAATCCTTTTTTTTCTTTAATTAGACCTTATAATATCCAAAATTATAAAATATTTTCATTTAAATTTTTTTTAATTGGGAGTGACATCACCATTTTGTATTATATTTGGAAATTTTGTAGTTGTTTCTAAGAAGGCCCACTCCCCCACTTATAAAAAGGAACCTCCTCGCTTCAGTTATTTACACCTATTAAGAAATTTTTAGTGACCCAAACTTAAAAAATATCTCCCAAAAATACATGAAAACAATATATAGGTTATTGTATTCCAAAAAAATCCAATCCTAGGGTACTTAATAAGAGACCCTAAGTAGGTTTCTCTAAGTGATGATAATCGTCTTCATTGAGATCTTTCTTTTTTTACTTCTTATTTTATCACCATAAATTATGTCTTAAAAGTTACAATATAATAACACCACTATATACCATACAATTAGATTTTATTATTTTTATGGAATAATAATTTTATATCTCTTTCTCTATAAAATGGAAAACAAAGTCATCACTCATGTGTATCGAAAACTACCACCACGTGAACCGCTGCAATTTTTTAAATCATTGGCTTACATTTATGGTAATAATGATTGAAGTAATTAATATTTATAACACATATCACATGATACTAACTCTATAAAATTAATATTTCATCAACTTACATACATTTTCAAGCATTAAGGGAATGATATTATCGTTTGTGCATACATAAGACTTGTTATCTTGACGAAGTGAAGCGATGCGATTCATTTTCCATTTATAGATTTAAAAAATGATTATAAAAAGTTATATAATGAATATATGTGATATTATTAATATTAATATAATTATATATATGATTTACCTATATTCTATGCATAGAAGTCGAAGCTTCTATGAAAAAACATGCATGAGAAGGAGAAGTGATGTACACCCGAAACAAAGGTAATAATAAAATATTATTTTCCAACAAGTGATAAGATGTTATAATAAGATCATATATGATATTATAAGAATTAATGTGGTTCTAATATAAATTATTTACATGTCTAAAACCATTATACAATAGTTTTAAATCTTTATCAACTAAAGGGAAACATGTGGTAAGGAACGTTGCCTCAATTTCCCATTACTGAGGCATATTTTAATGTTATGGACCTAACTTTTATATGGTGTATATACTGGATCATTTACCTGTAATTTCACTAATAATTCATGATTAATGTTAATAAATTTTTTCTTTTTAATTATTTAATCCAAGGTAAATTTACTTGAAAGTAAACAAGTGGTAAATAATTTCATAACTCAATTTCTTTTCATTGGGTTAAATTAATTTTCATTTGTATTGGATATTATATGTTTTATTTAAACTTTTTTATATGGATTTTCATTCGATATAATTAATTAATCAATTTATTAAAACTTGTATAAATTATATGATCATTTTAAGAGACTTTATCTCAATTTCCACTCTACTCAGACATATTTGGTATTATAAACCTACTTATTTTTATGAGTTGTATCTAATATACCATTTATAAGTTATATCATTACAATAAAAATATTCATGATACCTAATGTTTTATTTGAATTAATCTATTTCAAGGTGGTTATGATTTAAGAGTTACCAAAGTGGTAAGGGTTTGTGCTTTAATCTTATTTTAATTAGGATTGTTTATGGATGAATTCTTAAGAAAGGAAAGTATTTGATCATTTCTAATAAAATAATTTTTCAACATTTTTTATTTATTAAAATATCAATTCATAGTACCATTTTACTTTATTTATAACATAAAATTATTGATTAATTTTTTTAAGAAAGGAAACATCATTTCTATTTTCGATCAAAAATAATTTTTCTTAAATATCCATATTTTCCATAAAAAATTTAATGAATTATTCAATATTCTCCAATTATTTATTTAATCCATTTTTACACATGTTTGACTATTTACAAAATGTTTTAAAATAAATATTATTTTCATTTTCCAAACAGGGTACTATTTAAATTTTTACTGAAAATGTGAAAGGAATATTTGTTTTAACATACATGGAATGGAAATATTATTCCTTAAATCATGATCACTCATTGTTTTTAATCTTACCTTAAGACTTTACAAAGTTATTTTCAATGAAATTGATTTTCCTATTACTCTAGAAATTTCTATTTTTAAAAAATGTGATTTTCAATGTGAAAAGGATGTTTCCTCAATAAATTTTTAATGAAATTTTTATGTTATTTATATTCATGAATGAAAATAACCCTTTATTTTACTTATAATCCATTAGGGATATGTTGTAATGATACCATCCTTATTATTTCTATGGATGGTTTATTATTAGTTTTACTAGAGAAGGTAGTGAAAATCAATTTCTTGATAAATTTTGTTGTCATTAAAACTCTCTTGAAACATTCAATTTCTTATGATAAATAGAAATTACATTTATCTTAAATATACATATTACTTATATCATGGATATTATTATTTCTGAAATAGTATACCATTTCTACATACGATGTTTTACTTCAATTGTAATTTCATTAACTAAGGAAATATTGATATTCTTTCTTATTTATTCAATATTGATATTTGTTGATGAGGCATATTTTGGATGAATTAAACCAATAAATCAATATATGATGAATGAATTAGACTTGTAATGATGGGTGGGGCTCAAAATTATATTGCCTCTCGATGAATCAATAGGTATCATGATAAAAATAAGTGGTCTTGTACTAAATGAGTTTTTATTGTATACCTACCCTTAGTTAATGTATATTGGTTCAAGGTCTTGATGATATATATATATATATATATTGTTTTTAGAGATCATTAAATCGAATATAAATAATCTATTTCATTGAGAATTTAGTTATTATTTATTCCTACTATATTATTCTTCCTACTCAAGTTAATTGTTAGATCAAATTTTTTTTATATTTAACTTTTTATATTATTTATTATGTATTGATTCATGATATATTCCACTATACATAACCCTGACAAAGCATTTGATCTCACCTTTATTTTGTTTTTCTTCCACATTGGTATAATTTCTATACCCTTTAAGATTGTATTAGGGACTTATAGGTATTATTTATCATGTATCATAACTTGTTTTCAAAAATTTGATCAACTTTGGGAAGATCTTTTATGTTAAATCCATCACAACTAGTGCTTCATGGGTAATTGGGGTTTTAACTAGTCGATCTAGTCATGCCATGGTGTTGTATTATGCATGATTGAGTAACTATCATAAAATTCAATCATCAAACTTCAACACAATATTCCCAACACATCCTTCCATTATATTATTTATTCTAGAGGGGATGTGACCATTTGGATCATTCTTTCCTTGGGAAATAAAAATGTATCTTTTATATCATCTACCATCTTTTTTAGGGGAAATCCGCAAATATGAAAAGGTCTTAAATACTTTCACCCAGTATTCAATTGTAATAGTAGTATCTAGAGAGATCATCGAGATCTACCTCATTGTAACTCATAATCTCTGATAGTGTGATCATATTATTCTCTAGGGATTAAAAAATTATATAATAACTTGTTCATTATCAAAGTGATATTATTTGTCCTTCATATCTTTAAATTCATAAGGGCTCTTCTTCTTATAAAAATGTTGTCCATTAGGGAAAAAATATTGATATTTTTTCTATTTAGGTTGAGGTCTATATAATGGAACCACAAAAAACCTAAATGGTATGGGACTATGGTTTTTCCCATAATTAACCTAGGATTGATGGAACATATTTTCACCTCCCCTGTCCATTTTTATAATAGTGATTCCAATTTATATTTACACTTAGTTTGCTGAATTACATATAATAGGAATGATACTATTTTATAAAAAAACTATAATTAAATAAGACTTTTTTATATGTTCTATATGGTAGATAAGTCATCCTATATGTTCTCCATATAGATCACTAGGATATAATTTCTAGGAAACCTTATTTAAAGAGAATAATAAAAATATTCTACCATGAGATAACATTAATTGATCTATTATTTTCAATATTTAGTTAGTTAGAGAGGTCATAAATTATCAATTTCATCAATATCAAGTTGAACTGGTATAATAACTATTGATTAAGATCTTTCTAACTAGAGACTGACCTATCGTTTAGGTTACCCAACCAGAAAAATGTGGGTTCTTCTAATTTTATGAAATAGAATATGTTTTTTTTCAACCTATCATTTATGAGTCCCCAACATTAGACTAAATATGAATAATAAGTGTGTGATATGCTACGTTGTGTCTCTATTTACATTTAATGAAGGAAATTAGGGGTTACCAAATTTCTAAAATAGAGGAATTTAATCAACACATTCATGATATGGATTCTTTTTTAGGTTTACTAGTGAGTGAATTGCCACAATTTTCTCTAACATGAAAGTAATTTCATAAAGTATTTTAATCAAAGATGTTACTCTCTTTGTTGGGGTATGTCGTAAATAGATCACATGAATTGGAATTCATTGAAAATTTAGTGAAATAAAATCCTAGTGCTCCACTAGATATGAATTAAACCAAATAGGCTAGTTTTTTTCAAGAAGATACATGTTGAGTAGACTATTCCATCATCAGATAGAAACATTCCTATTATTTATGTTGATTGAACAATAAAATTTTATACTCGATTTAAAATAAATCATACATATTGATGTTTCCTCTACATTTAATAAATTATTTTAATTGTAAACATACATAGAGATTGTTCTTCAGTAAGTGAGGTTTTGAATAGTTTTTAGTAGTCGGTTATCTAACAATTTAAAAACTCCATTCCCATTATATTTATTGAATGTCTATTGAGTTATTTGTAAAAAAATCTATAAAGGGTTTCCAAATTCATGAGAATATCTTTGTTTTTGATTTCACAAACAATCCCCTATTATTTTAGTGTGAGTAGAAACTTCAATTAAAGGGTCATCCCTATCTAAAAAATTATTGGAATAATTTTCATAAGCTTTTTACATCTATATGGAGATGAAACCCACAAACACAAACCGTGAAGGTTCAAATTAATTTTTAAATTTTAGAAACTTTAAGGATTTTACTAATTGAAACACCTAGAGAATGTATCATATGGATTAGCTATAATGACTGATCTGTTGGATGGGCTAATGGCCTTACATCCCTTATGCAATTTTAGTTTTTCAACCCTTAATACATCCTATTTTCCATTTTATAATTATATATGAAATGTATTAATAATAGAATTTACTTGAAGTTCTACTAGATAATGCTAGAAAGAGATACCCATTGATTAACTATCATTAGGGGTGACCCTATTCATGGTAATACCAATTTCCACGGAAGAGTCCCCACAACCATTAAATCCCCCTCTTGCATGATTATATGCATTGATGATGGATGTTGGGATAAATGTGCCTCCAACCCCAGCTGATAGGTTTATCCCTAAGATGTTTCGTCTATAACTCTAACTATAGATCCTACTACTTTCTAGTCTCCAATTCTTCCACACATTTGATAATGAGTTATTTTTAGAGGTTCCCTTGGTTTTAAAAATGTTTGTTGAGGGGCACCCACTATGGGTTGTGGTATAGTCTCTATATGTTTTTCATTTATAATATTAAACCCATTTAAAATATTGATAACTACAAGAATTAGTATTTTAACTAATTAAATATATTTATCATGTCTCTTCAAATTCATAGATACTGGACATTAGGGTGGAGTAAAATGATTTGGATCTTGCTAGAAAATTTAGGCTCCACCAAATGTAACAACATTTCAAGTCTCCTATAATAGTTTTTCAAGTATGGATTTAATATTAGGCTCTCAATTTCATTCCTTTAAATTATTAGAGAAGTAAATCCAATGTATACATATCTCTCTCATCCTGAGATACTTGTGTATAGGGAGTCATCCACAATTAACTAGAGAACTATGTTAAGTCTTTCTATGAAAGTGAATTAAAATTTCTCACATTTCCTTTCAGACATTGAGATATCAACCGGTGAGGTGATAGTGAGGTTAAATTTAGTATATAACTTCTCAAGTTTGTAGAGACATTCTTAAAACTGGACACATGTTATAAATTGAAACTAATTTGATTTAGAGTCATCCATTGGTTATGTAAAATGAATTACACATGTTCCATATTAACTTATTTAGAATGATGTTGTGGTGGCTGTTGAAGGTCTAAAACATAACTTGTATCTTGTATTCAAATAATTATTTCACATTTCATAATATTAGATTCATCTTTAATGGATGATTTAGCTATATGTTCTATTAAAAAATTTCTATTTTTGGAATCATTGGTGTGTGTGGACGAGATTCCTAGGGTGTATTTTCACTCACTCTAGGTTAGATGTCTTAATAAGGTAATTAATAATGACCATTTCATCAACATTCTCATTGATGGTATTGATCACCTATAATCAATGATAGGACATTTAACAATATTTTGAGTAATGTACATGACCCAAATACCCGATTTATACCTAGATCATGTGCACTACCACCCCAAGGACTCTCCATAATCCCTATGGGATGGAGACTAGTGCTATGGGCCTCAACATAAACTTAGGGAAATATTTACCCATCTGTTTACAATCACATGTCATGGTAAAATTACACTATAAATCCATCATCAGTTGTCCATATGTTGAACGTCATATAAATATTCTAAATTTTAAATAAGACCAAAAAATGTAAGAAAAATAATGACGTAATTTTTTTAATTTAATCCATAAAAAGTTTGTAACATATATTCCAAGTCATATATACTGGATTATAGTGAATGTACAAGGAAAACATGGCATAATATTGGTTACACAATAAGAAAACTTGGTGATAATCTGAATGAGATCTTCGAACACTTCTGATAACATCAAATTTGAAGTGGAAATCGATCCCTCTTATATATCTAACATGATCAATAACATAAGTAAACCAAATAGCTACTAGTGTAAATATTTTCACCATAACGAAAAAAGAGGTTTCATGTTGATTGAGGTGTCCATAAAGAGTGTAGACATAAAATACACAATAAATAAATCCAATAATGTCACTACATAGTAGTTAAAATGGGTTTTTTAAATAACAGGTCTACACATTTACATATTTATTAAAAAATGGGTTTTCAATCACTAATAATTATATCACAACATAATAGAAATATATAAGATAATTTTATGAAAACTATGATAAAAAAATTTATAATTAGTTAATCCCAATATTATGAGGTTACATACCTTTCATACCTTTTTCAAGGTGGCTACTCTGAATTTATGATGAACTAGGAAGGGAAACTATGGTGTCCATCCTAGTTAAACCTATCCCAGAAGAATTTAGGGAACACATATCTCTTAGGGGAAATATAAGGGTCTATACAATGTTGGGGGTTAGTTAATCCTATAATAAAGGGATAAGATATACAAATTTAAATAATTCTAAAAATATCCCATCATAATACCCAAGATCAAGAAATTCCTACATAATAGTTTTGAGAGGAAAAAACAAGACTCTCTATAATTTATTCTTATCAAACCATACAATTTTTATTTGAAAAAAGATAAACATGCTTCAAAAATAAATAAAAAACTATGAACCCAATTTATAACGATCACAATCAACCAAAATAGTATCTATTATCTAGAATATATAATACTCACATCACTCACCATGATTTGAATATTAAAATATTAACATTATTTTCATATTGTGAAACTATATCCATGCTCATAATAGAAACAATAAAAATAGTATTGCTGGATAATAAAAACTATAATATAATATAATAAACACATTAACCTAAAAATTAGCGTGAGAAATAGTTATAATCATGTAACAATTAGACAAGTTATCACTAATCTAATAAAACTATAAGGGTATGGATTATTGAGATCCCAAGACCTACCGAGGAGAGTTTGAGTAAGGAAATATGGAATTGATTATAGTAACTTTGAAAGGGTTTAAAAAAACTAAACATGACACTAACATATATGCATAACATGTTCAAGTAATAACCAAAAAATAAAATAAAAAGTTTTAAATAATGATATCATTCAACTAAGTTGGTGTACTATCTCATTTTATAAGTCATTCCATACATATATATTTACAACAAACACTTTACATATCCAAATTTTGTTTACTTAACCAAGTTCCAAAATATAAGAGGTTTTTTATATGAAAATCATATTTTGATAAAAAAACTAATGAAAATATAAGTTGAAATATGTAAAATCAATTTAGAAAACATTGCTTGTAATATCCCCAATTTGTAAAAGTTATAAAAACCCTCTTTTAAATATAATTTATAAGTATTATTAGATGAATATAAATTTTTTTCAATAAATATTACCTTTACACATGTATTTTTGAGGTTGTGTAAAGGTAACTCTAAATTTACAAGTGTTGAATAAGGATCAAATGAGTTTTAAGGACTTTCATAACGGTAGAGTGATTTTTCCTTAGTTTTTTAAAGGTAAAATAATTATTGTGTAAGGATATACTAAAATCCATGAACCATATAAGGGTAATTTCATGGTACCTCTAGAGATACATAATGGTAAGGTAATGTTTCTATATGATGTGTCAGCGTAAAGACTGAGCTATGTAAGGGTCAACTAATGGATTCTATTGATGTGAAAGGGTAGATCTATGTTTTTAAGGATTTTTATGGGTATCCCAATGTGTGTAAGGGTAAAACCATGGATTCAAATAGTGTTTAATGTTAAATACAGGTTCCCATTATGAAGCACTCGCTCTGGAAATAAAATATTTAAAAACATTGTATTTTTATTTTCTTATTCCATCTCGATCCTATAATCTTTTTTGAATAATCTAAAAGCTAAAAATCATGGGAATTAAATCTATTGAATCGTTGAATGTTGTAACATTTATTTTAAAATATCTAAATCCTTCTCATTAATGATTTATTTCAATTATTAAATTAAATGATGAATTTAATTTGATAATATTATTGTTACGTGATTCCGTCAACATATTCTTAAAAAATACCCATACCTCTACCTACCCTCATTTTTATAATCCTTAGAGATTGCGATGTCCTAAAATTAATTTATAAAAGATATGTTTAGTCTTGTTCGATGAAACATATTTCTCCTATCTTTTATAAGTATGAAAAAAATTTTCTCTACTCTATTCCTGGGAGTTACTATTTAGGAGAGATAATTTCTAGGTCGGTATTTGTATTTTATTTTCTCGTTATTTCTTATGAAATATGTCAAATAGTGATCCAAATTTATCAAGTAATAATAATAAATTTATACAACATACTTTTCTTAGTATATTAAATATATATAAAATGTTATGACATGTGGTTTATAATTATTCTATGAGAGAGAAATTGATAACACAAGACTTCCCTTTATTATATAATTTGGATATTATCTTAGAGAGATAAAGTGTTATCATATGTGGTGTTTTTATTTCATTTTCAAATAAAATAATTAGAACCATTTATATGAGTCCACAATTAATGGTTTGAACCTACTAATTTGCATTCATGATTTGAGTGAAAAATCCTTGTTGATCATTGGAGTTCTGTATAAAAAACCTTGAGGTAGGAAGTTTTATACAATTTGAGGATATTATATACACTTTTACCATGGTATAATATTTGTGATGTCATACCATGTTTTTATATACTTCTTTGTGGTTTTATTTGAGTGTGTGTAGCTTATGAGACCTATAAAGATATTTAATTCCATGAGTTCTGGTAAAATATCTTATTTCCATTACTGATTATGATCACATATTTTTATAAATTTCCATTATATTATCATGATGATATGGTATGATTTCTTTATATGATCCACCTTATTATTTCTATTATCATTATTTTGGAGGCTATTTTTGGTAATTTGGTGAGTTGGACCATCATATAAGGAATATCCCACAAAGAGGGAAAGGGCATGACATGTGATGATGGAGATGATGGACCTAAGAATTGGGTTTATGACTGATGACCTAAAGGCCAAAACTAAGGTAGTGACATTAGGGGAATGATGACCAGTAGGACTAACCCGAGGCATGAATGTGGAATGATGTCCTTGATACATAACCTGTGATATAGCCATTTTATAATTCTAGGAAATACAGAACCCAAATAAGGTTATTGAATTAGGATAATTGAGTTTTAAAAAAAATCTTCCTTATATAAGGACATTATTCTCTAACATTGAGGAACAATTTTAGTTATTTATACCATTCCCATCAATGAGTGACAAAATCAATAAAGAACACATGTTATTTTACTTTGTTCACATATACTGGGTTACATTTAATGAGAATCCATGATAATTTTCCTATCCACCAAATTACCTAAAATCTCACTTCTTAAAAAAATTTAGAGCGTCCTCACTGAAGAACCTAGTTCACTAACAAGAATATTCGGAGAACTCACTTATCTCTATCAATAATGAAATTTGTCCTCTGCTTGTTGTATCTTCATTCTGCACATAAATATTATATAAACACCCACCTATGATGGTGATTCTTTTTAGCATAGTAATGTTGATTTATAATGAGGGTAAAACTCATATAATGATATATTATTTAACCTTCAATCATATAGATTAGATCTGGAGAAAATAACTAAACTCTTACTTCTAAAAGATTCCCAATGTATATCACCCTATCCCTATGTTTTCTCTTTTTCTTGCATAGTAGATCCCTTCATCTTTTATTTAAATCTAATGGATGGGAATGACCATTATAACATTAAAATTTCTCCAACTATTCTATGTTTTTATTGGGGCCATCAGTCACTATAAAAAAATTAATCACATAGAATTTCAACACATAACTCCCTATTTTAAAAATGTCAGCATACTGACAACATTTTGGATGCGTCATATATATAGACACTAAACCGAAGTATAATTTGTTTTAGATATAATTTGGAATGGACTCCTTTATTGCATCACAAACACTTATTCCTTTGAACTTCATACAGTTTCACCATTAGTGCTATGGCATGGAGTCATTTGAATGACCAGGTTTGTGTCTTTAGTATAAATAAGTCCTCTTTAACACTTCCTCTTCACTACTTGTCACAGTAAAATATATATGATGTGGATACGTCAATATGATATGGAATCTTATAATAATTAGATATTTTAAAATATCAATTATTTGAATTTTAGACCATCTATATCCTAAGGTGTAGTTGTGGTGTGGATGATTTCACACCCAATGGGGTTTCAACATAGACATTTTTGTTGTTGAATGGGTACCTCAAAATTTTTAGAGGCACTGAAATACATTATTAGTGCATCAAAATCGTGATTTTTCTGAATGCGGTATATTATTTTTAAAAAGGGCGACATTATGGCATGGTTATGGCGACTATGTCATTGGCATTAAAATTTTCCCAGAGGCATATAATTCCTATAAAAACACTAATACACAATGGTCCCTTTAGATGTGGCTTAGCATGAAAACATCATTTCCCAAATCATAATTACCATAAAATTTCTCATACTATATAAGCCTCTATAATCACTAAACATACCAGATATCAGTAACTAGGTTCTCTCTTGAACTCCTCCATACTGTCACCCTATGATATGGACCATTGTCTCTATACATCCACCCATTAGTGTATACCACTACTTCTTTGCACACACCTACCTGCAATCATTCCCACCTTTCTCCAGGTGTTGTTGTAACTGGATAACCTTACTGGTTCCCCTGTGTATGCGAGGTTTTTCCTACACATGTAGGGTAAAGATGGATTTCGATCTTAGTCGTGGTTGGTCGTATTATTTCAACCCCAAACATGGTTACTATGATTTAGATCCATAACTGTGGTGTGGCCTCTATCATAGAATTCTTCTCCATCTTCCATATTCAAATTTTCAAAAAACACTACACACACAAAATCCCAAAGGGTTTTTGTCCAATAATCTCCTCCATTGGGTTTTTTGAAAATACACTAATAGATTCTATAAGAGACTCATACTTTGGACATTAATTATGTGTAATAATGATTCACTAATCCATAATCTTAATCCCACATGATCCATTCTCATTGTGGGAAAAAATAATTTAGTGAATATTTTTTCATGACCACCTTATATTTTTCAATAGCCACATTCTCTCTCAGATTTTCTTAATTAATATACTCACCTCATTTTTCTCTACCATTATATCCCTTCAATTACTCACTTTGAAACCTATACTTGAATATTTCTTCCCCTTTGTAAATGAACCCAAAATTGATTTTTTCTGAAAATTATATAAGGTGGAGTTATAAATCCAAAAATTGATTTGATAAAACATTCCTTTATAATAAAAGAAACATTATAGAGTAGAGTTTCATCCTATAATTTATTAAGTGGATAAAATTGGTTGGACTACAAGATCTATTAGTGATTTTCAATAATAACTTTGGATAGTTCCCTTATCATGATTGTTGAACCGTTATCTTGAGTTGAAACAAAATCCAAAATCAAAACTCTTGGATTTTCATTATCCTCTATGAAATGATATTTGATCTTAATATAATTGGTCTATGGGTGTTGGATAGAAATTTTTCTATGATAGATCTCACTTGAGTTTTCAAAAATAATTTGAATAGGATAAATATATTCAACACCCACACCATAAATTTATTTTTTCATCCATAGAAATTAGGTTCATGTTTGATTGGTAATAATATACTCATCTTATATGGTCTCAAATAAATGAAATCCAATTTTTTATTTTCCATGATATCCATGAACTTACTGGATAAAATACCCCACATGAAGTTGGCTTTTATTAATCTAAAAAACCTTATCGATCCACATCATTAAATCCCACTAAATTCTTCCTTGAATCATTACCAATGAATATCCAATAGATCAGTGTAAGTTTAATATATCAAATAATTATATTCATACCACTCATGTGGTTCCCCTTGGCATCACATAGAAAATTAGGGTATTGACAAGTAGAAAAGTATATGTCCAGTCAAGAGGCTATAAAATAGAAAAAACACCCAATAATTTATTAGTAAACGGTTATAAAAACGCTTCTTACTAGATTATCTTTTGATAATTTCAGTCTTATATAAACCATAGATTCCATGGGCCTCAAGTATTCCATATTGAATCTTCTTAAAACATACTTTGAATATTTAGTTTTTGATATAAATAAACTGTCTAATCTTTCAGTTACCTAAAATCCATGGAAAAGTAATATCTCACTAATTAGATACATCTCTAATTTTCACATCATGAGTTCTAAAACAATTCTTACATTGGATTTCGTTTGAGCCTTAATAAATTACGTGGTAGACAAAAACAACCCCCACCATTTGTTGCTCATCATCCTTCTTAATGTAAACATTATGATCAACACTAACCTTATGAAAAATAAGGTTCTTTAGACAATGGTATAATCTAAAATACCATGAACTTGGTGATTCATTAAGTTCATTCAAATATTTATTTAGTTGAGAGAACATTTACTTATATTCATTAATGAGAGACCCATTTGGTTTCTCAATATATACCTCCTTTATTGTAACACAATTTAAGAAAGATGATTTTATTTCCATTTAAAATTTTTTAAAACCCTTTTGAATTATTGTGGATAAAAATAGTAAAATAGTATCAAGTCATACTATGGGTGAAAATTTATCATCAACATCAAATCATTAAATCTTATAATACCAATTTCTCCTAAGCTATTCGTTATTCTAAATCACTTTTCCATCTTTGTCAAGTTTATCTTGGAACACCCAATTTGTTCTAATAACATTCTTTTCCCATGAAGTTATAATAATATATCATGTATAATTTTTCTCTATTTCGTAAATTACATCATTCATATCCTTTACCCAATTCTAATCACTGAAATATTCTTTAAAATTTATTGGTTTCACTAATTATAGAAAATATCTATGCTAAAGAGCCTTAATTGTTTTGTCTAAACTGGGATTTTACAGTCACCAATATTGTTTCATTCAGTAATTTCAGCCCTTCTGATTTCCCTTCTTAACCCTAGTTTAATTTTTAAGATATATTTATAATTAGAGTCTTCATTATAATTCATTTCATTCTATGTAAATCCCCATGATCCTTACATTTCTTCCGCACTTTCGGATTCAAAATTGGTCAATTTTCTAAAATACATTATCATTCATTTCTAGGTTTTTCTCACCTTTAAAAATCACAACATTATTTATTTGAATCATTTATCAATACAATTATTATATTTATTATAGGATTTACTATTGTATGTGTATATAAAAAAATGACTTTACCCCATTGGTCATCAAATTTTAGGCTTTTTCCCCTTGAGAACTAAAAAAATTACATACAAGATTCCTAGAGTATTTGGGTGTATGTTTAATTCCATAAAATAACTCATATAATGTTATCTCTTTCTTTGAACATAGAAATTATATTATATATATATATATATTATTTTTATAATGAATTCTTTCTAATGTATTTCTTAAAGAGACTTTTCAATCAACATTATTTGATACATGTTGTTGATTATTTGATTCATTCTTTCCCCTATCCAGTTTTTTGTGTCTGTTATGATAGTTGATACCTAATGTTGAATTCCATGATTTTCCATGTGTTTTTCAACATGATGATTTTTAAATTAAGTTTCATTTTCAGTTTAAAATTTATATATCTTCACACCAAGCATCTTATTAGATCTTATCTAATAGAGATTGATACATATGTATACGTTATTCTAGTGTATGACATGTATAATCCATGTCATTCCACTATAATCATCAATAAACAAAATGTAGTAATTGATTATATCTATATATTTTGGTGAAATTGGCCCAAAAATAACAACAACAATAAGATAAAAAATCTTTATTCCTTCATCTTCTTTGGATTTTTTGACTTCCATATAATCTTTCCCTTTTGACATGAATCACATATGTGAGTGTGATTATATGTGAGATAAGGAATGTCATGATATCTATTATGCTTTTCCAAACTCTCTAGATATTTTTATCTCAAATAAATATGATTCCTATTCTAGAGTCTATGATTTTATTCGTTGGGAAACATACAAAAGTTTTATTCTATAAAAATATAGAGATTTTTGTTGGTTCCTCTTTAACTGAGAATGAGTGGAACATTTTTATATTTGATGGGACAACAATTTTGACTATACTCCACTAGATTTCCATACTCACAAAATTGTATGACACTAAGAATATCATGAATTGTCAGACCAACCAAGTTAACTTCAGTTCTCCTAAGATATTTTCCTCAAAATATTTGATTCACCAGAAACGTTAATCTTAAGACCCTCATCACCATCAAAATAAAATAAACCATTTTTATTGTGGTTGAGACTCAAAATGAGGTGTCTGTTTTCAATTATATGTGATATTCATCTCCTGTCCATAATCTAAAATCCTGAATTTTTCACTTCCATTAACACAATCTCTTCAACATTATCCCTCTACGAATTTACTTTCATCACCCATGTTAGTGATATATATTCATCTTCAACAGTTGGATCTAATAGGTCTTTTTCCTCTTGAAAAATAAAAACCTTTTTTGAGTCTCTAGGATTCTGTATGAATTTTCTAACTTTTCCTTTCTTCCACATTGATTAAATTTGATTATTTTTTTTATTAATTATGTACAATTGATTTACTTATACCCAAAACCTTTACAATAAAAATAGTATCTAGTATAATCTAGAGAATAATTCCAAATTATACTTTCTTTTTTAGATTGGTGTTTCCCCTAGAAATAATTCCTAACAATATATCCCACCTAGTAAGTGTGTCCGAACATTCCAAATAAAAAACATCAAAATATTGAAAAATTAGAATTCATCATAACCACATGACTAACCACATTTCCTATGTTTTAAAAATCTATCATTTTAAAAGGATTTGATTCTTTAGGTTTTGAAAATATTAAAAATTTTACATTATCTTTCAACCATTAAAAATAAAGAAGATGTATGCTTTCCAACTCAAGAATTCCCTTGAATTTACTTTATCATGATTCCTATGCATTTTATTTCATTATTATATATTACAATAGTCATTCTTGGTCTCCAGACATTTGATACTAGTTCATAGCTACTTATGATATATCTTTAATTAGTTTCACTCTATCATTGATAGTTGTTTCCAAACCTCAATGACTTGGGTTTATTCCTTAATTTTATGTATTAGTTATACCTCTTTCCCTAAGCTTTTAGAACTTTCTAATTTGATATTTTCAATTTCAAACTCTAGCTCTAGCTTTTCTTCTTATTGTTATTTCTAATATATCTTGGAATACCTAACCACTATATGTTATTTAATGATATATTCTCCCAAAATATCAAGTTCTTTAGGTTTTTTCCTCAATTTATAATTTTATATTAATCCTTATAATAACTCCCTCGTTCTCATCCTCATTATCTTCATTTCTCTCCTTATTTACAATAGTTATCAATACATTTCATCTTTATATTTTTTGAATTTATTTTCCTAAATTTCTCCAAAAATCTATTCTTCTCTATAGAGAAGATTTTTCCTTTTGGAGGACCTCAATTTTAAAATTTTTAGCCTTTTATTATCATCTTCTTTAGTCATTGCTCTTCACCATCATCTTCTTGATATTTTTTGGGAAATTTATCCTTATGATGGAGTTTTACCTTAAATATTCTTCTTCTTATTTTCATATTAGAGGAAAATAATGACATAACATCATAAACTTCATCAAATTACATATTTTAACTGATTAATAGATTCTTCATGGAATTAAATGTCGCCTATTTAGAAACTTTCTTTACTCTAGTTGTCTTGGTTTCTCATTTTATAATCCACTAGGGTAATATAAAAGCTATTATGGGAGATCAATTTTGGATCATTGTCATCGGGAACCAATATATTCCATTTAAAATTAAGAGAGATTATTCTCATGATTTTATTCATGATATTTTCATTCTTAAAGTACTCATCATGACCTCAGGTATCATTATAAGGAATTTTTAGTCAATCGAACTCATCTCATTTAAATTCATTCTCAAATATTCAATATTTTTCCAAAAAATCTGTAAGCGTGTCCTCTTGAACTATCAAATATACTTTTTAAATTTTAAGATCCATTTCACTCATAACATGTGAGGTTTTGTAGAATGTTACATTTGTGAAGATGTGATTAGAAATAACTCTTACCATGGCATTTATGGTGTCAGAATCTATATGAAATTCTTGATTATTGATTTCTGTCAAGGCTCTTATTTTAGAATCTATTGTGACTTGGTAGATTGATACTATATAAACATCTATGAATAAGGATCTAAAATAATATGGCATCAGAATTATACTCAACTAGATATTACTGAATTCAAATATTGGGACACCTTTATAGTTGACAATCATTTCCATTATTCCAAGAGAAAAGATTAATAAATTCACCTTTGATACCACTTGTTAGAAACCTAGAGAAGATAGAACCATATGGGGGTGGGGGTGTCAATCTGGGTAGTTGAGTTTAAAACAATTGTTCCTTGGATAAGGAAATTATTCTCCCACCTTGAGGAATACTTTTATTTCTCTCTACCTTTCACCTCAATGAGTGAGTAAAGTAGTAAGAAACAAAAGGGATGTTACATGGTTCACATGAAATCGGATAGTCCCAAGGAGCATGAAAAAAATAAGCCTATTCACCAAATTCAATAAAATATCACTTGTTAAATCACAATTCAGATCAGTCTCATCATCACTTCTGATTCACTAACAAAAACATTTTTATACCTCACTTCTCTCCCTAAAAAATTAAATTATTACCCCATATTTTATATCATCCTTATTCACATTATGATGATATGAACATACATTTATGATGGTTTTTCATTTCAGCAGAACAATGTTGAATTCTAGTAATGATAAGACTTCTAAATTTACATTTTATCTGACCTTCAATCTTCAATATTAGACCTATAGAAAACCTTTTAACTCCTCCTATTAAAAGACTCTCTATGTTTTCCTTTCATCCTAGCTATATTTCCCCTTTCTGGGATAATATATCCCTTCCACTTTAATTTCAATCTAATAGGTTGTATTTATCATTTTATCTATAGGATTTTTATATGTATCCCATGTGCCTATTGGGGCCATCATGAACCATAAAAATAGAATTAATCATTGATTTTTTCAACCCATTATACCATTTTTTTTAAAACATTCATTAGACTAACAAGGACCTGATTATGGAAATGGAATAGATACAAGACTATAGTAATAACTATTTTATATATACTATGTCATGACCACCTTTACTATGGTGCAACCAATTATCATTTAAACTTCCTAGAGTGTGTTCATCAGTGCTATAATATGGAGTTTTTCAAATGACTATATTTGATTATTTATAAGAAATAACTACTCTCTAACTCCTCTCATTAATATCTTGTCACATTCAATTGGGTATGACATTGATACGTTGTTGCAGTGTGGAATCTCGTAAGGAATAGAGATTCAAATTCTTTGCTTCTTTCAATTTTTATATGTCGACATCATATGTCATAGTTGCTAAATAGAAGTTTGAACACCCAAATTTGTGGTGGGGTATCTATTTTAACTATGTAATGAGCATGTCAAAAATTTTAGAGGTGTTAAAATTTCATTGTTATGCCTATACATTAGGGTTATTTTTATTGTCCCATAGCCTTCTTAGACATAGTTACTTTATAGTGTAGTACATGGGATTATAGAAAGGACACCTCACATTTTATGGAGGAACATAATTCCACTAAAAATACTTCTATGAATTTTTCTATTTAATTATAGCATAGCATTAAATGATCACATCCCACATCCTAATTGCATCCAAATTTCATACTACATATATGCCTTTTTGTTCCCTCAAATAGCTAGATGCAATTAATGGGGTCTACATATGACCTTCTTCATGATGTCATCTTGAGGTGTGGACCACTCATTCTACACTACCACATTCCATTGCTTCATTATAAATACCTTTATGTATGTATGATCTCCAACCTCTTAGTGCCACCAGAGATCGATGGACTTTTTAGTTACCATGTATGTTCAATATTTATCACACACATGTAGGGTTTAGATAGATTGGATTCCTATCTAAGGATGGAATTATTTTTACTAACCCAACAAAGGAGTCCATGTAGTGTAAACATAGCTATAGATTAGACTCATTCATATAATTCTACTTTATTTTCCTTATTTATCTTTTCAATAAACAAAAGACACAGAAAATCCCAAATGGTTTTTGGTCAACAAGACTAGATATGATGGTATGAGAGCCTCATCTGACTCAAATACTTTATATTGTTGAGGGACATGATTATCAGCCTTTTGGATAGACCTTTAAAACTTATTAAATCAAAAAATTATGCTTCTAGCATAGAGAGGATGTAGATATTGTTAAGGTTTTGTGGTTTCTTTATTAGAACCTGATCTATCTGTATGTGATTGTATGATTTTTATGCCTATTTGTTAATTTCTTATTAACATGCAATTCACCTAGTATATATGTGAAAAAATTTAAGGCCACTTTTGTGGTGTTCTAATAGGTTTTTTACTCACATTATGAATGTGATTCTCAGTGTACATATAGATTTAACATCCAATGACAGAGTGAATGTAATGGTCCCTATGAAATAAAGATGATGAGATGATGGCTTTGAGTTAGAGGTGATTCTGGGACACAGTCTAGAATATTTTTTCTACATTTTATTATTTCTCCTTACCATCATGATAAAATTTGTCTGGATTTACACACTAGGATCTGGTAATCAATGTTTTATGAACTATGTGCCCAAAAATATCACATTATTTACTTGTCTCTACATACTTTTGTTATTATTATATAATACATTTATTGTTGTTTGAGTATGTATATGATTGGTTACTCTGAGTATATTCTCCCCACTGATGGATTTTGGATCCTTTCCACTAGTCAACAACCTCTTGTATAAGGGGAGGTGTGTATGAGGTTATGTGGGACTATGGATCAGTCTAGGTGGTTCAAGACTTGATGTTATAAAGTGGAATCATAGCACAATTTTATTTTTTACTATTTAGATAACCTGGGAAATGGTATAAATTATATAGTTATGTGGGACTTAGGAAGGGGAGTTACCATGTTCTTTTCCAACTCATGTGTAACATACCTCTAGGTTATTGTTGATGGGATTACTATTATTGATTTATTAGATTTTGGTGTGTTCATCAATTATGAATCAAAATGTAGGGTCATGTTATATATATATATATATTGTGTGTTATATACTAGTTCATTAATTTAATATCTTGATGTTTTCATTCTATTTTGAGATATAATTGTGTTTTTCTTGAGTGATATATCTGCGATGGAATTAATTAGTTTAACAAAATTATGTTGTTATGTTTGTATATAAACGTGACTATGACTAACTTGTAAGGAAAGAGGCATTGGGTAGTGTTAGGTGGGATATACATTAGTTTATTAGTAGAGTGCTATGATAACCTTTTGTTATTCCATTGTAACGACCCGGAATTTTGAATAAATATTCTTTCCTAATTTTGTGTGTTGTTTTATTTTATTTTTATACTCAACAAAAATGTTTCATTTGTTAACATGAGACCGTTGGGTTTTCAATTTTATATGACCATTGGTCAATATGACCGCTGTAAACTAAACATTTCAATTATTGTCTCTAAATACAAGTAATCCTGGTAAATTAATATAGAAAGAAGATTTGATGGCCTCACCCAGTAGTCTTGGACCGATCGAAGCCGATCTAACAGAACTTGGGAAAGAGGTAGCACCACTGGGCTTTGCTCTGGACCAAACCCAAGACGAACATCATCGTGTGAAGCTAGAACGGAATCGCCTTTGCGATAAGTTCAAACTGATAGAAATTACTACTCATGCGATGTTGGCCGAGCCTCCCTCAGATTCCCTCACCTTAGCACACCTTACACTTAGGTCCTATACTGGTGTGATAAGGGGAAATGTAAGGAGACCGTAACTGCCTTGTGTAATCCTTTGTTTTAAATAAAAATTGGGATTTCTTCTTATGATGAAGTTTATGAATTTTCAAATGTCCGGATAAATATAGTACGCATATTTTTTGGTGAATTTTAGAGAAATGATATTTAAAAAAAAATGTTTATGTAAAACTTAAATAATTAAAAATATTTAATGATTTTCAAAAAATGGTCTTCTATAATTATGTCTAGTATGAAATTTAGAGTCTAATAAGATCAACTTGATTTTTGATGAATAGTAAATTATGAATAGTGATTTTATGATTAGGATTAGTAATGTGTCCAAATGGATTAGTAATTTCACTTAAAGAAAGTATTAATATAATCTAGGAACATTGATTAAGTAATGTGATTCAATAAAATGGTAAAATAACGGTTTCATAAATTATTATTCAAGTATTAGTTTTTTCAGGTGAATAGTGTTTTTAATTAAAAATTAAATTAAAAATATTTAGAAAATTATTTTTATAAAATGGATTTCATTTTTGAACTCAGAGCATTGATATTATGTTAAGTTAATTTTTGGGAATTTTTCTGAAAAAAATGGATTTTCGGTGAATAGTGTATTTATTTAAAAAAATAAATTAAAAATATTAAAAAAATATTTTTTATAAAATGGAGTTCATTTTTGAAATCAGAGCATTGATTTTTGGTTAAGGTGAAATTTTGGGATTTTTCTGAGAAAGTTGAATTTTCAATGAATAGTAAAAATACAGTTTTAGGGTTTCGGTATGTTTAATGACATCATAATTATGTCATGATGATGTCATGAGATATTTTATGGTTTGTCCAACCAAAGGTGATGAATTATTGTATTGGGGGCCCCATGTGGCCTAACTTCATGGGAAATATCATGGGAGAGCACATGGTTTTGAGAGAACCACTTTTGAGGTGTCCCTTGGCCATTAATGTCTTGGCCCCTCACTTTCCCTATAAATACCAAGCCCTCCTATCATCCATTCGACTACAAAACCATAATCAACGAAGTTCTGGTTTTCTTACCTCCCAAGGAGTCCCCCCAAGGTGCCCCATGACCTCAAGGTCCAAACCTTTGAGTTTGAAGAGTTACATTTTAAGGTAAGGGATCCGACCTCTCTCTTTCTTTTCAAGAAATCTCTTTTATGTAATTTCTTTTATGATCCATGTTCTTATGTTAAAGGATGTTATTTTATACTCCTCTTACTTCCCTCTTCATGTTCATATAATGAGAGATCCCCTATTACTCTCATTATTTTGTTTTATGAAGGTTTAAGTGGCGCCGTTAGGCTGTCGAAATTTTTGTAATGGATTTTATCTCCCTTCTAATTTTTCAAGATCTATTCTCATGTAAAGTATTTAAAGTTCCTTTTTATTATGTTGGGGTATGATATCTAAATTTCTCACACTGATATTTTATGATCATATGACGAGTGAACCCATTTGATCTCTTCAATTCAGTATTTTGAAGTTTTAAGTGGCGCCGTTAGGCTGCCGAAGTTTTAAGTGGTTCTTTCACCTTTCTCCTTTTTCAAAGTTCTAATTCCATGTCAAGTCTTGCAAGTTACTTTTTATTATGTTGGGGTATGATCTCTAAATATATCATACTGATCATTTATGATCATATGATGAGAGACCCTATTTGATCTCATCAATTCATTTTTGTTGAAGTTTAAGTGGCACCGTTAGGCTGCCAAATTTTTAAGGGATTCTTTCACCCTTCTCGTTTTCAAGATCTATTTTCATGTCAAGTCTTTCAAGTTCCTTTTTATTATGTTGGGGTATTATATCTATGTCTATAATAATGATAATTTATGTTCATATGATGAGAGACCCTATTTGATCTCATTAATTCATTTTTTTTGAAGATTAAGAGGCGCCGTTAGGCTGCCGAATTTTTAAGGGATTCTTTCACCTTTCTTGTTTTCAAGATCTATTTTCATGTCAAGTCTTTCAAGTTACTTTTTATTATTTTGGGGTATGATCTCTATGTATATAATATTTATAATTTATTTTCATATGATGATAGACTCTATTTCATCTCGTCAATTCATTTTTGTTGAAGTTTAAGTGACGTCGTTAGGCTGCCGAATTTCTAAGCGGTTCTTTCACCCTTCTCGTTTTCAAGATCTACTATCATGTCAGGTCTTTCAAGTTACTTTTTATTATGTTGGGGTATGATCTCTATATCTATCATACTGATCATTTATGTTCATATGATCAGAGACCCTATTTCATCTCGTCATTCCATTTTTGGATGTTTTAAGTGACACCGTTAGGCTGCTGAATTCTCATAAGAGAAATCTTATTTTTGTCTTCATTTCATGTTCTTCATTTCATATGGTATATCTTTCAAATTTTATTACCATGTTCTCAAATCCATTATATTCTGCCCCCTACTGTTTTATGGATCATTTATTAATGTTTGACCAATGTCCCATCTCTTTTCAATGTTTTCTAAAACCTCGTAACATAGCCTTTATGCTACAGAATTTCTGTTTCAAAATATCTCCCTCTTTTTCTATTGTTCATTTATTTTCTCAATTGAATACTAAAATATCATTCTTCTAAAGGGGAAATCACATATGTATCAAAATGTTCTATTTTAAATTCTGGGATTTACATACATGAAACCCGCTTTCCCTTTTCCGTGGGTTTAAAGTGACATAAAGATAATGTCTTTAAAGCAGTTTTAAAACGTTATGATTATGAAATGAAACCCATTTCTTTTATGCTATATGGGTCTTTTATGAAATGATTGATGATGATATATGTGGCTCACATGATAATAAATACATGTCAAGGGTGTGCCTAGATAGCTCTCTAATGCATTGGGTAAAGACTTAATCTCCAGAGATGGCCTTTTAGACTGATACCTTGGTGAATAATCTTGGTAATTTTTAATGACACCTTGGGGATGGACCTTGGTGAAACGAAATGATTGTCAATATTAAATGTTGTAGCCACATCTTCAAGTTATGAAAAATGTTATTTTTATTATGATATGCCTCATGATTTCATTCTCATGCCTTAAAGTTCTTTTCATGACTTTATTGATGTATCTCAAAGTTCATATGTAAAATGTTTCGCTTGTTTCCCTTACTGGGCCGTCTGCTCACCCTTTCTTTTGATGTATGTCCCCAGGTTATGAGATGCAGTAATGAACCTAGGATTAACATAAGGAGAATCCTATAAAGTGTTTAAGAAGAATGTTTTTTTGTTTCATGTATTATGTTCCAGGTTTCCAAGACATTAAACCTTAAAGATCCTCAGTTTTGTATATGTAGTGAAATATTATGTGACAAAAAAGGCGGGATGCTATAGTTGGTATCAAAGGATGGTTGAGTTATTTGTGGAAATTAGGATATAAAAACTTTAGGAATTACTCTATAGAAAATTTAAATATATGAAATATTCCTGGTATTTTGGTGAATATTGAGTAGGGGGTTTCCAAGTAAATACTTCCCTGTCTGGATACGAGCAGGTAGAGGTGGCTCTGGCACAGATTTATATAGGGGTAAAACCCGAAAACACTACTTTGAGCTATAATCGAACGAGAACTGGTACAAAACAACGAGCCTTGATGCACTCTTGGTTACGAAACTCCCGTGGGATATGCCTTGGTAAATTCATAAGCTTAGTATGAACCATTGTTAAAGGAACAAAGATAAAATAAAATAAAGATTCACATAAGAATATATGATCATGGATAACCTAGATGGGAACCTAGGTGATCACAAGTTAGGGTATACTTTTCTTCTACAAGTTATCCTTATATTCTTTACGTTCCTTTTCATAATTATTGGCTAAGTACTTAAGCCCCTAATTATAGTTTCTCTTCTTAGTTAATGGTGGGAAATGGAAGAACGTGTCCCAACAACCAATGTGATAGGAAATGCGACGATTGCCGTATTAATATGACAGAGATGATTAGGGGATTAAAAATGATTATTATTTTGGAAGACGTTCACTATTTTGGGGACCCTATATGATCGAGGTAAATAGATTACTACGGTATTTTCATTGAGGAGTATGGTTGACTTATATTTTGAAGAATCGATGAATTTAAGGTGGAATTATAGTAATTTAGGTTATTTATGGGAATTATTAACCTATCTTGGGTAAAATATGTTTAGGTTAGATACTTTTGTTATAAGATGTTAGGAGTGGTTGATGTTGTTTGAAGATGAACAATGAAGTTTATTTTGGAAGACTATGTTATCAAATCCTTCTTGTATTTGGGTTTCAATCTTAGATTGGTTTATTTTGAGGAATTTTATGGACCATTATTTATGGAATGATCTATGATTAACTTTGGGTAGTACCATGGAACTTTGATGATTTAAAAGTATTTTCCATTCCTAGGGATTCTTTCTTTTTGAAGAGTTGTTTTACCTTACCATTTCTGTTTTTGGGATAATGTTTAAAGATAGAAGAAATAGATAGTTAATCTTTTGTGGATTATGTGATTATCTAGAAGATGATTCTTGTGTTTTGATGAGACCAAATAGTTTTGAATGCTCATCGTTTAGAGAAATGATTAGTTTTGGTAGAAACTTATTAAAGGATGAAACTCTACTTGAAGGTTGGTATATTTCCTTATGTTTTTGTTCCATGTAGTAAATGAATTCCTCAAAATTATGAAAAGAAACGTAAAAAAAATGTTATTGGTTTACTTTTCATACTAGGTAATCAAATACCATTTACACACATAATAAGTTTTGGATTTTCTTATGGTAAACTTTCTCCTAATCATGTTTTCTATCACTCTCCCCATGTACTTGACCTTTTTTTTTCTTCCATGTCCATGTTTTCCTACATGGGATCCTAGTATGGGTTAACACGGGTGACCTTTTTACTTCCCTTTCTCTCTTTTAAAGTAATAATTTTACTGACTCCTTTTCCGATGTGGGACTTTCAATGAAATTTCAAAACCCAATTTTAAAAATTGCGAGGACACAATTTCTTAAGGGGGGAAGATTGTAACAACCCGAAATTTTGAATAAATCTTCTTTCCTAATTTTGTGTGTTGTTTTATTTTATTTTAATACTCAACAAAAATGTTTCATTTGTTAACATGAAACCATTGGGTTTTGACTGTTATATGACCATTGGTCAATATGACCGCTGTAAACTAAAAATTTCGATTATTGTCTCTAAATACAAGTAATCATGGTTAATTAATATAGAAAGAATATTTGATGGTCTCACCCAGTAGTCTTGGATCGATCGAAGCCCATCTAACAGAACTTGGGAAAGAGGTAGCACCACTGGGCTTTGCTCTGGACCAAACCCAAGCCAAACTTCATCGTGTGAAGCTAGAACGGAATCACCTTTGTGAGAAGTTCAAACTGACATAAATTACTACTCATGCGATGTTGGTCGAGCCTCCCTCGGATTCCCTCACCTTAGCACACCTTACACTTAGGTCCTATGCTGGTGTGATAAGGGGCTATGTAAGGAGACCGTAACTGCCTAGTGTAATCCTTTGTTTTAAATAAAAATTGGGATTTATTCTAATGATGAAGTTTATGAATTTTAAAATATCCGGATAAATATAGTATGTTATTTTTGGTGAATTTTAGAGAAAGGATATTTTAAGAAAAATTTTTATTTAAACCTTAAATAATTAAAAATGTGTAATGATTTTCCAAAAATGGTGTTCTACAATTATGTCTAGTACGAAATTTATAGTCTAATAAGATGAACTTGATTTTTGATGAATAGTAAATTATGAATAGAGATTTTGTGATTAGGATTAGTAATGTGTCCAAATGGATTAGTAATTTCCCTTAAAGAAAGTATTAATATAATCTAGGCACCTTGATTTAGTAATGTGATTCAATAAAATTGTTAAATAACGGTTTCATAAATTATTATTCAAGTATTAGTTTTTTCGGGTGAATAGTGTTTTTAATTAAAAATAAAATTAAAAATATGTAGAATTTTTTTTATAAAATGGATTTCATTTTTGAACTCAGAGCATCGATATTATGTTAAGGTAATTTTTGGGAATTTTTCTGAAAAAAATGGATTTTCGGTGAATAGTGTATTTATTTAAAAAAATAAATTAAAAATATTTAGAAAAAATATTTTTTATAAAATGGAGTTCAATTTTGAAATCAGAGCATTGATTTTTGGTTAAGGTGAAATTTTGGGATTTTTCTGAGAAAGTTGAATTTTCAGTGAATAGTAAAAATACAGTTTTAGGGTTTCAGTATGTTTAATGACATCATAATTGTGTCATGATGATGTCATGAGATAGTTTATGGGTTGGCCGAACAAAGGTGATGAATTATTGTATTGGGGGCCCCATGTGGCCTAACTTCATGGTAAATATCTTGGGAGAGCACATGGTTTTGAGAAAACCACTTTTAAGGTGTCCCTTGGCCATTAATGTCTTGTCCCCTCACATTCCCTATAAATACTAATCCCTCCTCTCATCCATTAGACTCAGAAACCATACTCAACGAAGTTCTGGTCTCCTTACCTCCATGGATTCCTCCCAAGATGCCCCCATGCCCTCAAGGTCCAAACCTTTGAGTTTTAAGAGTTACATTTTAAGGTAAGGGATCCGACCTCTCTCTTTCTTTTCAAGAAATATCTTTAATGTAATTTATTTTATGCTCCATGTTATTAAGTTAAAGGATGTTATTTTTTACTCCTCTTACTTCCCTATTAATGTTCATATAATGAGATATCCCCTCTTAGTCTCATTATTATGTTTTATGAAGTTTTAAGTGGCGCCGTTAGGCTGCCAAAATTTTTTGTAACAGATTCTTTCTTCCTTCTCATTTTTCAAGATATATTTTCATGTAAAGTATTTCTAGTTCCTTTTTATTATGTTGGGGGTATGATCTCTAAATTTATCATACTGATCTTTTATGATCATATAATGAGAGATCCCCTCTTAATCTCATTATTTTGTATTATGAAGTTTTAAGTGGCGCCGTTAGGCTGCCGAAATTTTTGTAACGGATTCTTTCTTCCTTCTCATTTTTCAACATCTATTTTCATGTAAAGTATTTCAAGTTCCTTTTTATTATGTTGGGGGGGTATGATATCTAAATTTATCATAGTGATCTTTTATGATCATATGATGAGAGACCCCATATTATCTCTTCAATTCAGTATTTTGAAGTTTTAAGTGGCACCATTAGGCTGCCGAATTTTTAAGTGGTTCTTTCACCTTTCTCCTTTTTCAAAGTTCTAATTACATGTCATGTCTTGAAAGTTCCTTTTTATTATGTTGGGGTATGATCTCAAAATATATCATACAGATCTTTTATGTTCATATGATGAGAGACCCTATTTGATCTCATCAATTCATTTTTGTTGAAGTTTAAGTGGCGCCGTTAGGCTGCCGAATTTTTAAGGGATTCATTCGCCCTTCTCATTTTCAAGATCTATTTTCATGTCAAGTCTTTCAAGTTCCTTTTTATTATGTTGGGGTATGATATATATGTCTATCATACTGATCATTTATGTTTATATGATGAAAGACCCTATTTTATCTCAACAATTCATTTTTGTTGAAGTTTTAGTGGCGCCGTTAGGCTGCCGAATTTTTAAGGGATTCTTTCACCCTTCTCGTTTTCAAGATCTATTTTCATGTCAAGTCTTTCAAGTTCATTTTTATTATGTTGGGGTATGATCTCTATGTCTATCATACTGATCATTTAATTTCATATGATGAGATACTCTATTTGATCTCATCAAATCATTTTTGTTGAAGTTTAAGTGACGTCGTTAGGCTGCTGAATTTCTAAGGGGTTCTTTCACCCTTCTCGTTTTCAAGATCTACTTTCATGTCAAGTCTTTCCAGTTCCTTTTTATTATGTTGGGGTATGATCTCTATATCTATCATACTGATCATTTATGTTCATATGATAAGAGACCCTATTTGATCTCATCAATCCATTTTTGGAAGTTTTAAGTGACACCGTTAGGCTGCCGAATTCTCATAAGAGAAATCTTATATTTGTCTTTCATTCATGTTCTGCATTTCATATGGTATATCTTTCAAATTTCATTACCATGTTCTCAAATCCTTTATATTCTGTCCCCCTACTGTTTTATGGATCATTTATCAATGTTTAACCCATGGCCCTTCTCTTTTCAATGTTTTCTAAAACCTCGTAACATAGCCTTTATGCTATAGAATTTCCGTTTCAAAATATCTCCCTCTTTTTCTAAAGTTCATTTATTTTATTAAGTGAATACTCAAATCTATTTCTTCTAAAGGGGTATTCACATATGTATCAAAATGTTCTATTTTAAATTCTTGGATTTTCATACATGAAACCCTCTTTCCCTTTTCCGTGGGTTTCAAGTGACATAAAGATCATGTCTTTAAAGCAGTTTTAAAACGTTATGATTATGAAATGAAACCCATTAATTTTATGCTATATGGGTTGTTTATGAAATGATTGATGATGATATATGTGGCTCACATGATAATAAAGACATGTCAAGGGTGCGTCCAGATAGCGCTCCAATGCATTGGGTAAAGACTTAATCTCTAGAGATGACCTTGTAGACTGATACCTTGGTGAATAACCTTGGTAATTTTTAATGAAACCTTGGGGATGGACATTGGTGAAACGAAATGATTGTCAATATTAAATGTTGAAGCCACATATTAAAGTTATGAAAAATGTTATTTTTATTATGATATGCCTCATTATTTCATTCTCATGCCTTAAAGTTTTTTTCATGACTTTATTGATGTATCTCAAAGTTCATATGTAAAATGTTTCGCTTGTTTCCCTTACTGGGCCTTCTGCTCACCCTTTCTTTTGATTTATGTCCCGAGGTTATGAGATGCAGTAATGAACCTAGGATGAACATATGGAGAATCCTATCATGTGTTTAAGAAGAATGTTTTTTTTGTTTCATGTATTAAGTTCCTGGTTTCCAAGACACTAAACCATAAAGATCCTCAGTTTTGTATATGTAGTGAAAGTTTATGTGACAAAAAAGGCGGGATGATATATCCATAGACTACTTAAAATATTTAATAATGGCTTGAAAATATTTAAATGTCTCTTTAAAGTCTTAGATAATTCAATGTAGTCTTATTGGACTACTTGAGAAGTAAGGATGAAATTATCTCACATTGGAGGATGTTCCTATTCTATCAATAGATGTGTAGGAGTATAAATTTGAGAATTCTACCACACCTTCTCTACGGTTTAGGTAGCAGTTACACTTAATCCATAAGTCTTTCTCTATGTTCTTATCATATGCGCATGAGTTATTAAGTTTGGATGAATATGTTGTGACATTCAACTCTACTTTTCTCCATCCTTCCAATGAACTGGATGTCCATATAATATTAATGAATGGGTTGAATATTTTTTGTAAACATTGATCTATTAGAGAATATGAAGGATTAATAAGTCAATATATCATATTTCATGCTTATAGAGTTCCCAATTCTTTAATATATGCACAAGTTGTCACTGGACATTAGTTACTGAGCTTGTTATTTTATGAGTTACCTTCACTCTATATACTATTAGGAATGTAAGTGGACTTTCTTCAATGAAGAACATATTTTCTTATAGTATTTTCTTTTTATTTAAATCTTTGGGACAATATGATTCTATAGATTATTACCTTTGATGTGATTATAAGCATGGACTAGCTAAACAAATTCAAATATCACATTGGATACTATTAGAGATGGGTGTCATTTACATCACCCAAGGGAGAAAATTAAGAGTTGACTAGTGAACGGTAACTTTTATTAGGTAGATTGTTTCTAGACTTGAGTCATCTTGGCATGACCACAATAAAAATTTTGAGTTTGACTCTTTAAAAAGAATCAATGTTAGCACCCTCAAATTTTTTCCAGTCGTATATCTCTATCAAGAGGTCCATACAGATGAATTCACAAGACCCCCCCCCTAATAGGTGATTTGACATTTATATAGTTCTCTTGTAGATTTCACATCCCATTTCAATAACCAATTATTTTATAGTGTCATTTGACCTAAATGGTCTCAAGGTTCCACATTAGGAATTGAAGAATAAGGAATTTATTACTTTAAGTACATTAAAATGGGGTACACATAATTTATTCATTAAGAATGGGGATTATTGACATCCCATGGAGCATCATTAATACCTATGGTTCTAACCAAATTTAGTAATTTATTAAAACTCAGAAAACATAACTCAAAATGTAGTAATTTATAATTCATAGTGTCGAACCCATAGATAAAGACAGCATGTTGAGAATTAATTTAAGAAACCAAAATTGAAATAGTTTTTTTTGGAAAAATGGAAGAAATAGAAGGATTTATTGGGTTGAATATTAATATGGGAGGAATTTCAAGTTTAGTTATTTTTGGGTTCGCATTCAAGGTATTTAATTGAAAATGAGTTTATTTAGTTTTTGTGTCAGAATTGGGTCTGCATGATCCTTGGTATTGGTATCCTACCCCAATAATGTGATTTCACCTTCGGAAGGGTCTTCTACTCGGTTCAAAGAAAAAACTAAGTAACCAAAAACAATATTTAAACATAACTATCCAAGATTGAATTGTGTTTATAAACAAACTAAGGATATTAATTGATGAAATGAAATAAAACTAGTCATTCACAAGCAATGGTCATGTGATTGAAAAAGAAAGAAATTTGGAATTGATAAAATGAGTTTTATAAATCAAAAACATGAATAATAAAATATAATTAATCTAATCACCAAATACTCCTATAATAACATCACTAAATACAAATTGAAACTACTCACTCATGTTAGGCATGATGATAATGATCAAGATGGGTACAAAAAGAAGAATGGTAAAGAAGAATGGGGGTGAAGATGTACTCTAGTTTATCACTCTATAATCTGATGGTCATCCCTTGGCATCTCTTGGCCTCCTCCGGACATGGAATGTCTTGGAATTGTGGTCTAGGGGCTCTATTTATGGAAAATAATATCAAAGTCTCAGTCACAACATCTCTATTTTTCAGTACATTGTTGACATCACAACATATAACTGGGATAAATGATATGTAATCCTTTGATCTTTAGGCATCACTAATCTCAGTGTAATCTTCACTAAAAACATTTACTAAAAAAGGTCACATCATGTAATGTAGTTACATGACATGTAATGGTCTTTCACATTATGTATTCATGTCACGACTTGTCCTGCGTGGAAAATTCCTTTGCAAAAATTTACAATGTGAAACTGTATTACATGACATGTAGTCATTCTACTTTAGTTTCCATATATTATTCATCTTCAAAAAACCAGTGCCAGGTTTTAGCTCAAAAATCTCCTCTTTTTAGTTATTTTTCATAAATCGGTTTTTTCATTACATAAATCATGAAACAATTCAAATCATTAAAAAATTGGAAACATTATTCATTAATTATGAAAATCAATACGCAAAACACTCTAAAATATATTCATGAAATACAATTATCAATAATAGTCACTAAATATTCATAGAATACGAGAATATCAAACAGGTTACAGTGAAGAATACACATCCTTTTCTAAGGATAAATGAACCTTTTTATCAGTTATGAGGATCTTGGGATTTATCTATGATTGATCAAAAAATTTACTATCACCAATTTCATATTAGAGAGGAGTACATTCCAAAGATAGGGTTTTTTGAGAAGGTATTGTCTATAAAAACACATAGTGATTACATTTGGACTTATGAATGTGCTTATAATTTTCATAGATCTAATTAAAAAAGATCTTCCACAAATACCATGACCCGTTTTTTGTGGTGTTTGTTGAAGAAATAATCATCTTCTTCACCAACACCATATAAACATGCAACACATCTTCAGAAGGTCTTGAGTAAGCTTTTAGCACATGAGCTATATTACAAGTTGTCAAAATGTAACTAGTTCATTCATGGAGTGAAATTATTGGGACATGTGGTGTGTAAGACTAGTATATCCATGTACCTATAGAAAATTGAGGTAGTTATGTTCTATACACATCCCCTAAATGTGTTTTAGATCGAGATATTTCTATTTTTAGATAGATATTCATGATTTTTTATATAGGAATTCTCCCTTCTATCAGAACCAATGACTATGTTGATGAATAAGGGAATGATGTTATAGTTGTTGGACCACTACGAAGAGGAATTTTATTATATGAAGTAAAGGTGAAATACAGATCTAGTGTTGATAATACCTTAGCCTCATATTAGATACGTAGTTTAATGTGATCTATTAGGCATTGGTTTGGGGGCAGTACTGATGCAGGGGGGAAATTAGTATCTTTTGGGCTTTGTCAGCTATACGCCCTTGAGTGGAAGTATCCTACTTGAGATATGGGAATGAAAATGTTGGTCTATGATTTAAAATATTTGATACAATATATCTTTAGTGATATTTTTATTGTATACATTAACTACAAGGGCCTCTACAATATCTTCATAATATGAGACACGAATATGAGGTAGAGGTGATGGGGAGAATATCTATATACATTCAAATTTGATATGGACTATGAAACTATGAAGGGTAACATCATTTCATATTCTCAAAGCTATAAGATGCATGTGGCCTAGGAGTTTGGTGAGGGACCTTTTAAGGAGAAATGGTGCCTAATGATATTTTTCACTACATGGAGGATGGATCCCTCTGGGGACAAGAGATTGATGAATTGTTTCCATTTGTTGATCACATATTCTATTTAATACTTGGTGAAGGATGCTCAGATTCTAGGATAGAGTGGTCTCTAATGTAGGAGTAGCAAATAGGATGTGACCTGATTTCCATGTGATATAAGGATTTTGATGTTGTGATCATGGTACGCGGAAGCGTTACAGTCCCTACTTCCCTTAGGGATGGGATGGTGATATATTTCTATACTTCTATGAGGATGGTACGTCCTAGAGTGATAAAGATATAGCATGGCTTCAGGTGATAGTTCTAGTGGCCATGGATGAATAAAGAAATTTTTTAATTCATTTCTCAATGACTTACCTACTAGAGGATAAAGGATGAGTATTAGTGTTCTGTTGGTTTTATACATCAACTTATTTAGCCATAATTAAAGTTGTTGGATTCCATGGTGGACTTTTTAATGGGTTTACATAAGACCCCAAGGATATTTGATGTTGTTTGTGTGTGTTTTTATTGTTTGATGAATGTTTATCATTTCTTACTAATCCATGAGAATCACCCAATAGATGACTTGGGAAAGATATATATCTAAGAGATAGTATTATTACATTGAGTTCCCTTGAGAATCACATATAAAAAAGATATATGATTTACATCCCAGTTTTTTAAGGGCTTGAAAAAGTCCTTATGGACTTAAATGAGTTTGATTGGGGAATACCATCCACAAAAAATGAACATAATGAGTTGACTATTCACATACTCAAGGATATGCTTTAGTAATGCACCATAGACTTTGGAAGATTTTAGGATGATCACCTTTCCCTCTATGAGTTCTCATACGAAACAAATTTACCATGATTCGTTTCAGATTTCACCTTATGAGGATCTTTACTATAGTCCATGATTTCCAATGCGCTGTTAGCATGAGGCTGGTATGGTTGTGGTTGTGGGGCCCAATATGGTATAAGAGTCCACTAAGAGAGTGTATTTGATTTAAAAGAGGTTGTTCATAGGTCAAAGGAGGAAGAAGCCTTTTCCAAACTGTATGATCAGACCTTCGATGTTTGTTGTAGGTGACCTGATTTCTATGAGGGTGAATCCTTGGTTAGGCTAGAGATGCTTGAGGAAGTACAAGAATCTAGCATTTTGATATGTTGGACCCTTCAAGATCACCAAGTGGATTGGGATAATGAAATATTGTTCGGATCATCCTTCATGTTATCTAGATATGCATGATGTGTTTCATGTGTATCATATTTTAAGATTAATCCCATGAATGATATTGACTATGAGGATATTGAGTTAAAGCCTGACACATCATACATGAAATTCCCAATAAAAAATGTACACCAGGGTTAGACTGTCCAACAAGGGAAAACTATTCCACTTGTATGAATACTATGGCAACATGGAATGATCTAGGATGTGATATGGGAGTGGGGTCTGATGTTTAACCACAATGGTCTAATTTATTTGAGAAATACCACTATAAATACATTTTTTGGGGATGTTATGTCATAAGAGGTATATTATTATAATATAATCAAATTTTAAATGTTCCTAAAATCCTATTTTGGATATAATTTAAAATTCTTATTATGTTAAAATATATATTTTTTCAATATATATTACCCTTATGCATGTATTTCTATGTTTTTATAAATGTAACTCTGTATTTACATGTGTTACATTAGGGTAAGATTATTTTTAAGACCCTATGTAAGGGGGAGTGGTTTTACCTTAGTTATGTAAATCTATAATAACTACTAATTTAGGGTATGATTAAATCAATGACCTATATAAAGAAAATATCAAGATACCCCTAGTTGTACTTAAAGTTAATGTAGAGTATTTTTGCACTATATAATGGTAACTAAGGTTTTCTGAAGTCCACATATGGGTAAATACTGAGATTCATAAGGGTCAGCTGATAGATTCTCTTGATTCACAGGAGTTGGTCTTGGTTTCTAAAGGTCATGTAAGGCAACCTTAAGGTCTGTAAGGATAATACCAAGGATTCGGATGGTAGATAAGGGTAAATCCATGTTACCCTTATACATAAATCACTTTGGAAAGGAAATAATTAAAACTCTATTTTTTTCATTTTCATATTCCAACATGAGCTCATAACCTCTTTTAATGAATCTAAAAGCCAAAACTTATTGAAATTAATTCCATTGACTTATTAAAGTTTGTAACCTCTATTTTTATAATATATAAAACATTTTCACTGAAGAATAATTTAAGTGAAAAAAATAACTTTTGAATTCAATTTGTGATTACTAATGCTATGAGCCTCCCTTGAACATTTCTTAAAAAAATACCTAAACTTTCTTTTACCACCATTTTTTATATTCCTTCATGTTGAGGTAGTAGGAAAATTCTTTTATGTGTGATCTGTGAATTCTTATTTAACCAAACCAAGTTATCATCCACTTTCTAAGAATTATCAACCCTTCTCTCTCCTTGTTCATGGGTGTATTAGTTTAAAAGAGATAAATTATGGGTCATAATTTGTATTTTATATTCTATTTATTTATTATGGAATATATAGAATAATGAAACTGATTTATCAAATAATAATTATTAATAATTATAGAATGCTTTTATCTGATTATTCAAGAGAGGTGGAGTATTATTTCATGTGGGTTTTTAGTTATTCTTTGAGAAATAAATTGATAACACATAGTTTTTTTTAAATAAATAATTTATAAATTATCTTATAGATATAAAATTTAATCACATGTGGTTTTTTAAAAAATTAAAATAAAATAAATGAAATCAGTTTTAAGAGTCCATGGTGAATATTTTGAAATGAGTTATACATGGATGTTATTTGGGTCATGATTCCTTGGTGAACCTTGGAGTTATTTTTCAAAAACCATGTGGTAGGAAGTTCCTTACCATTTGGGTCTCTCATATACACTTGTTTCCATGGTATAATTTTTATGATGGAATACCTTGTTTGACCATTATTGATTGTGATCACATTTTGGTGTGTGTTGTCTATGATACCCTTTATAATGATTGATTTATGGAGTATTTCTAGTTTATATTATTTTTATTTTTGATTATGATCACATGTTATTATATATTTCTACTATATTTTCATTATGTTATATTATGCTTTCCTTATATCCTTTGACATGTTATGTTTATTACCATGCCTTTGGAAGATGTTCTTGGTACTCAGGACAGGTGGACTACCATTTTATGATTATCCATTATAGGGGGAGTGTGCATGACTTGCTATGCTAATGATGATCAACATGAGAATTTTGTAGAGGTATGACGACTTGAACATTAGGAAACAATGTTATGTGCATGACTATCTAGATCCCTATTCAGAGGAACATATGGGTTACAAATTCCTAGAGGTAAAACATGTGATAGAGCTAGGATATGATGGTATGGGGTCCTAATCCAACTCAATTCCTTGAGGCCATAGAAAGATATGATTATGATCCTTCTGTATATTTATTTCTTAATAATGAAATCTAATGAAAATCCTATGTGTTGGAGTTGAAGAAGGTGCAATTGAGGGTTTCTGATTGATTGGTTTGTTCCTAACCACTTGATAAATTATTTTATGATTGTTATAACTTTTTGTGAATTTATTATTATCTTGAGATATAATTATTATACATGTGAATGTTTTTTTGGATGCATTGGTGGTGTCCTATTGTGTTTCGCTCCCACTATACACATACATCTAGGAGAACATGTAGATTTCTTGACTGATGATCTAGTGAATGGAAAGGGCCCTATAATGGGAGTTGAGAGGATGAAGTCTTGAATTCAGAGGTGATCTTCAGAAACACTATTAAATATTTTTGATGAATTTCAATATCATCCCTTACTATCATTATAAAAATTTTTGTCTTGAGACCATATAAATTAGTAATCTAATTTGTATGATTTGTGTGTCATGAAATATGACTTTGTTTACTTGTTTATGAATGTTACTGTGATTATTATGTTATATTTATTTTTATGTTGTTTATGTAGTTATATGACATGATATTAATGGTATTGTATCTCCACTAAGGATTTTAATACCCTCACTACTAATCAAAAGCCTCTTGCATAAAGGGAGGCATGAATGAAGTCATTTGGAACTCCATCTTGGACCCAGTGGTTAGGGATGGGGTGTTTCATTACCCAAATGGAAAAGATTTTCAAAAAATTGTTTTCATAAATCCTCATAAAACCATATATAAAACTTGGTTGAGTAAAGTATCTATGTTGATTATAACTAACCCATTATAATTTTCATGATAAATCACCACATCATAGGTTATAAACCTAGAAATCACATCACCACCCAAGCACCCTCTTATCCTTTGGTTAGCTATGGGTTTTTATATATCTCTCATTCATGTTCATGTGGGAATGGTTGGATCCTATTAAATAAATGGGTTAGGGTTTAAGAAAGTGCACATTAGCTATAAAATAATATCCCAAGTATATTTTAGCTAAGGGATGACTTTTATATAACATATAATACTCATGATAGTTTAAATCCATTAACACTTAAATGGTTTCAATACCATATCATCATTGTTATTAATTGCATCACTCAGTCTATTGGGATAATAAGGTATAAACACATGACTCTGGTAAAATCATTCAACTCATACTTCAAGGATCAAGACTTATAAGGAATCTATAAAAC
Source organism: Viscum album (assembly GCA_963277665.1). Taxonomy (NCBI): domain Eukaryota; kingdom Viridiplantae; phylum Streptophyta; class Magnoliopsida; order Santalales; family Viscaceae; genus Viscum; species Viscum album. The sequence goes on along the minus strand of OY728145.1, from coordinate 1,183,255,874 downwards.
GTAATCCAGTTAAATTATGTTTAGAATTTATTCTAGTGGTAAGGTTTAATTTCATAACATTAATCCAAAAATATCACACTGAATATATTTCCTATCATACATAATAATATTGTTTAAAACCAGTCATTCATATCCCTAAAATCTAAATATGACTCTATTAATTTAGGAAAATCAATTAAAATAATGTTAAAGATGTAGCTTGAGAATCACTTGGTTAGTTGAGACCACCTACTAATACTATTGGTGAGCTTTACCTCCTTCAAATAACTGTTGAGAAATCCCTAAACCCATCGAACCAAAATTATATAACAAAAGGAACCAAAACACATAACTTCCCTGATTAAATATCCATAAAAACCAAATGAAAACTAACATATTATACTACATAAATTTCCCAAAAAATATAGTAATCTAAATCCATAATCAACTCCAAGATAGTATCCTTAAAAATACACCATATCCCTAGTGAACATAAAACATCATTAGCCTAAAAAGGTAAGTAAAAAATAGTTAGAAACCAACCCACATGACCCCCTTAAATAAATAAGATAAAAACCCCATGATCTAGGGTGAATTATACTATGTTCGCATGTTGGATATTTTTTTAGTGAGGTTGTTTTAGTCTTTTAATCCCCACACCTTATTTTTACTCCTTTCATTATCCTTTGACTTTCATTTTATCCTAGTTAATGAGTATCTGCAGTCCCCTTCATCCACTCCTACCTTCTTCTTAGTATTGGGTGATCCAAGGGAGTTATTCATGTTAAATATAATGTAAATCTCCCTTCCCCCTCATATCATCCATCTTCACTCTTTTATTTTTATATTATATACCTCGACTAAGGATTTTATATTTATTTATTCCAAATAATGGTGGAATTAAGTATATATCTTGGGGATTACTATCCTCTTACTTCAAGGATTCCCATGTAGGTTTACTTCTCTATGTTCATCAGTGTTTTGGTAAAATGAATATAAGGTAGGAACTTCATTAGGAATATGTTTTATTTTTAGGATGTTATATTAGTGTTCTTTAAATAATTATGAAACTATATTTTTGGATAAATTTATGGAGTATATTTGGTTTTTTTCATTTAGGTTTTATAGATCTCTCATTATGGTAATCATGTATTTTGGTTACTTTGGCTATGTAAATTTAATTTAGTGGTTTTAGAGGATTCTCAATAGTTCTTTGAAGTTGGTGAAGATCGCCATTATTATTTTTTCGGTGGTCTCAACTCATCGAGTGATTCTTAGTCGATTCCTATGGTATGTTGGACTATGGTATTCCAAAATTAATTAAGAAACCTATTTTAATTTTAAGGATGTGAATGAATGGTTTTCAAATATATAATTATATATTAAGATAAATTTTTTCAATGTGACTTTTTTCGGTTGGACACAGTGAAAACTCACCTTACCAATCAAATACATTATAAATTTAATTTAACTGGTTTGTGTTTTGTTGATTATTTTTAAGTCATGATCATCAATGTATGAGTGAGGGTGTTGTTATAGGGTCTTATATTTAATCTATATTGTCTTAGTATATTGGGAGGACCCCATGATAACATTGGTGATTTATGATTGAAACCTTTAAAGTGTTAACAGATTTAAACTCTCTTGAGGAAAATATGTGATATAAAATCCATTCCTTTGATTAATCCCACTCAAGTTTTTATTTCATAGATAATGTGAACTTATTGAACCACAATAAAACTCTCAATTATGAATCACATATTCCCATCTAAACCAAAATAGTCCATGAGTCCAATAATCACACATAACCCAAGGTTAATATGGTGATTTTCTAGTGATGTGGTGGCCGGTTTTATAAGGTTAGAAGATGTCATTTAATATGATAAAACTAACAGGTTTATATTTATTTACCATGAAACTTAACACCCATGGTTTCTCTAAGTATTTATGATGTTTTATTAAAACCATGTTTCTAAAATGGATTCATTTTGTGTAATTTTTTAGTAAATTGGTTTTCCCACTTTTATATTCTTTATTCTTTACATTGTTTTAACAAAAAATGGTTTTCCTAGAAAAAACCTCTTCTCTTTCAGAAGCCAATTACCCAAATAAAATTTTGATTTGTCATATTTGTTTAAAACAAATTAGGTAAGGAATGAATTATAAATTGGGAATATACACGTACTTAGTTTAATAAAACCATTCCTTACATACTCATGCCTCCATTTAAAATTCATCACTTGACTATATTGTCCCCATATTTTAGTGTCATGTTTTGGTTGTGTACACCTTGTCAATGTTATCATAATGAATGATGTACCACCTTACTCAAAATCATCCCAGAATTTCTTAGGGACTAATTAAGCCACACCTGTGTTGTTTAATTAGGCCTTTACTAACCTGTATGACTATTACATGATTTTAACTATTTATTATACTAATGTATTGCTTAAAGTCTTGCGTATATTTCATGATAATTGTTGTTATAATATAATCATATTATTATTATTTCTATTCTAATCATGATATTAGCATCATGTTTTCACAAGAAGTTATTGTGTTGATATAAAAATATGGATGGGTGATATCTTTGTTATATTTTCTTTAAAATGTCTTATTTTTTAATAGATAGTGAGTAAGATATAAGGGGTACATAGTTTCTTATTGAGTTATTAATCAAATTTAATTTTTGGAATAAAACATTTTTCTAGTTTTTATAGAATATAATATAAAGGAAACTATATTTTTCAATATAAACTATTAAAAAGTTATATTTTAATCTAGACAATGATGATGGGATAGGTCCACAATGACATGGATTTGTATACCCCTACCCTTTCCTATGGGATCGACTATGATCCTAACATAGTATATACCATTCACTTCCCCCGACATGAGCATATTCCTTGGATTCCTTTGGGAAGTTTTTAACTAAGTTGGGGACCATGATTTCCCTACCTAGTTCATGTCATATTCCAATCAATTTTCCCAAAGCATCTATGATAGGTATAATTCTTAATGGTATAGTGAGATACTAATTATAAATGCTAGAAGACTATAATTGATATTATTCTCTAATCTATTGATATTGTGATACTATATTTCAATGATGAAAAAATATCTATTTTTCATACTTATAAAAATTTATATAAATATTATTATATACAACCATTTTTTTCTATCGTGTTGAGAGAACATTGGTGGTTTCTTATTGAGTATTTCATGATCAACTCCAAAATGGAAACCTTGGTGGAAATAAAACCTCTATTTTTCTATCAATAAGGTATTTATAGGTAAATAAAAACTGATTTGGTTACCTTGAATTGTATCTCTTATTATAAATAGAAGTAGTAATAGTACCCACTTAAAAGGTTGTTCTGGTGGAGGTACCGAGAGATATCATTCAGATCACCACATATTCTTCTTATGGTGTCACAAGTCTTATGATAATTTTTGTCTTATAAATTCACTATGAATTTTTTATGAGTTATATTGAAGATTTCCTTGTCTTATATTCATTAATTTAGACATTGTTTCCTATTTTCCATTCTTGTTGGACCAATTTGGTTTATAGTTTATTTCTGGGGAATTCATATTATAAATAGGTGATGTGGTTTCTTGGTTAAATCCATTCATTCCTTTTGATATTAAAATACTGGTAAAATATTTTCCTAAATTTATGTGAAGATCTATGGTTCTAGTTTCCAACCCTTTAGAATCAAGGACCTCTAATGTGGTGGTAAAGTATATTATCCATGTATGGTATTGGGGCCAGATACATTACTATACCCTAGATCTCAAGTGGATCAGTTGTTAAGAGAGTAATTTTTTGTTAGCTGAGATATAGGTCAACTGATTGAAAGTATGTTTCACATGATCAAAATCGAATTCCTATGGAATAGAGGATTATAGAGTTGAAATTATAATCCTAGAACCTATGAATATGTATTTTCAAATGTATTCCAATATGTAGTGTACCTCCTCATCCAGTGTGAGAAATCACATAAAGCTAGAATCTAGTTGTGAATTTATCGTGGCTCTCTTATATTAAGGCCTCTTACTAAATACAAATAGTGGTACTCCAAATTAGTTGATATTTACATGGGGAGGAACACTATAAAGAGAGTCTTTATTGTCATGGATTATCCTCCAAATATTATTTTGGTTAACATTACAAGGATGATCTCTATAGTAGATAATATCTATTAATGTGTAGGAGTTAGTTTTCTAGGCCACTTTTGTATTCATGATATACTATTTAGGTATCCTATCCAATATATTAGTAAATTTACAATGTCATTGAATTTTATTGGGATGAACCTAAACCATCTGAATATCATAAATAATATATTTTGTCTCCCTCAAAGGTGTGGGGGTATCTTTCCCTTGGTGTGGCCAATTTCTTATTCCCCTTGTCTAAACCATCTAGATAAAGCATCCTCAATGGTTTCTTGGGAAAATATGGTTCATGTGGTGATGGTGAAAACAATATTGATTAAGATCTATTTTAGTATACTATAAGGTAGTTGGTAAAACATAAGTGATATCATCATAAGACTATTTAATATAATATATGATAATATTTAAATTATTAGTGAAGATACTCTGAAAGAAGTTAGAGGTTATAATGTGTGATTTCAATCAATTTTTATACCTTGGGAACCATGACGACTTTCATAAACACATATCCTCAATTTTATAATGTGGATGAGCATATATTTAAGGATCCATGCCACCAATAGTCTAACACAAATGCATTAACAATATAGAAATGGATACACTGTATGGGAGAGAGTGGAAAACAATTACCAAATTTTTACGGACCAGAACTTAGTAACGATTGTATAGCTATAAGGGATCATAATAGGGTGATAATGTGTTTAATATACACATAATAATTTTATGTTTCCTCAATTCCCTTTATGGGATACAGTAACTCATCATATATTATGAGATACTTATATTATATGATTCATCAAACAAATGAGATTCACATCTATGTAGTACCACACATAATAATAAGTGATCGATCAATATCTATCATGTGTACATGATATCATATCAAGTTCACTATTTTTTATTGATGTTTCCACCCCCTTTTCCACTTTTCTTTCACTTGTGAATTACTTATTTTTACGGGAGTAAAGTGAGATCATTGGTTCATTGGGGTGTATGTGTGAAAATATAGAGGACGATAAGTTAACCCATCTAATATAGGGGAATTATTATTTAGTATAGAACTATTTTATCTGGGTTACATATATTCTTAAAATGCTTGATGACAATAATAACCAATTTTTTACATAAATTTTCACCTTAGAAAGGTCTATAGGCATTATCAAGGGATCACGCAATCGAAAATTTAAAAAAATCATTACGGGAAATCTTTTTTTTTCATAGATTGGGGAATATAATGATTATTCTATGAATATGTGTACATTTTGGATTTCTTTATAGTCTGAAGCCATATAGGAATGAAATTTAGATTTTAACACCATCCATTATGGATTGAGAAGTACAAGGGAGTATGCGCATCACACACACACATTTGAGCTACTAAGCTCATTTCTATAGAGTGTATGGGTTATGCTAGATTCTAAGATCCTATAAAAATATTTAAGGTTTTCTATGGTGTTTATTTCTATCCAAAAATGTATTTATATATCCTATGATGAAATTTTTCAAAATCATGGTGTTTATTCATTCTCATCGCATGAAAAAAATATAGATCCATTGCACAAGAACCATTAGATTTTCTAAACATCAATGAGATTAGGGACATCTTGGATTGTCATAAATGAATTCAAGGGTTTACGAGATCCTCACATGTATTGTTAAGGATTTTAAAATACATAAGCTATTTATTGAAGGATTAAATTGATCATTTCCAGTACAATGATTCATCATTAACAAATATATTAGTTTACCAGATCATCACAAGGGGAAATATTGATATACCAACTCATTACTAACATATTTATGAGTTTTTAGTTTTTTTACCAGCAGGTTTAGTTATATATATTCTTAACTCCAATGATGTGACATCCCTAACCTAGGTGCCACTAAATTGGTGCCCCATCACAAGTTGTTTTCTATTGTTTCTATTCTTGGAACGCTTAAAGTGGTCCCCTAAGCTGGGTTCCAAAGGTTTCCGACTAGTAGTATGGGTCTAATAGGTTATGTGGGGAGACTATACCCTCTTTACCAAAGTAATCCACAATAGTACACAATATAAACAATGGAACCCATTGGAAACAACCAATAACATTCTTAGTCAATCATCTCTCAAACATAGTAGATTCAATAGGAAGCTGTAAATAGGTCATGTCATGCTACAATGCTAAGTGATCAAAAAACAAAATAAAGACAGAAAGTGAAACCCCCAAAATGGTCCTGACTCCAAGTATGAAACCTTATTCATGCATGTCTCCTATACAGATCAACATCCTAACATAGGTCAGTTTCCCTGTCATGTCCTACAAGCATGAAATCTACTCAGGTACCCAACAACGGACTGAGCAGGGTGTGAGTACAACTCAACATGCCACTGCCAATGGTGTCTAAAAATATCTAATATAAATTTATAATTCATGAATGTAATAATGAATGTAAAATAAGTGATGTAAAATATATGGGACACTATTTAAGAATCTATACCTTTCTATTATTGTTTTGATTATTTTACCAAGTTCATTATGTAAATACAACCCTACAATTTATTACACACTTAAACATGATTTATTACATAAACTTGCACTTATGAAAACTATGAGGATTGATAGGTCTAGTGTCTTGAGAAATTAGTGACATTACATGAAAACATAAGACATAAAACACAACATCTTTATTGAAAACTTCCTTTACATGACCACAACATTCCCTCGTTCTTAGAATTGCATGGGATAACTTAAGGACTTACATGTGAAAATAGTGGGCTATAAATCCCAGTAAGGGAGTAAACAAGTAATAACATGAAAAATAAAATACATGTTAGGAAGTAGTAATATCAATTTATCATAAGAGAATTATGAACATAAAGGCAGGATATATCATGATTATCATAACATGGAAATGTGGCAACAATATTTAATATGATATTAGCAAGAGCCAAGGATCATTGCATATGGAGCATGAGTAAACCCTCATTAGAATTTAATTAGAATGATTAAACCCTATTTGTACTTAACACATCATGATACTAGTCTTTACCCAATTCATTGGATTGCTATCAGGGTGCACCCTTCTTAATCATTTAATTTCATGCATAAGTGTGCCACATAGATCATACAACATAGATTTATTAAACATAATCATTTATTATATGATAAAGGAATGTGTAATTTATACATGAAACTATATAATCAATAATTAAATGTGTATAATGATGAATACTAGTGATAGATAAATGGGCATGGTATTCATTACATAACGACTTTGCCTTGGAAAATCATGGTGCAATTTCAGCAACATAATAGTGGGACATAAGAATTCATAAAAATGGTTGATGAGATAGAAAGGGGTATCTCATCATATTTACATGAAATTTAAAGTAAGGGGTAATAAGGATACATGTACCAACATATTTAATATAATTTAGTTGCATAATATAAATGAATTGCTTGAATGTAAATGAGGAGATAGATATCCATTATCAAATTTCGGCATAGTAACGGGTGTGCATGGGAGGCATTGATGAGAGAGAAATGGTTAACTCAAAATTAAAACCTAAGGAGGATAGTATAGGGGAGGTGACATATAATACCCCAACATTTTTAATTAAAAATAAAAGGTAATAATAATATAAGGAAACTTGGACATAAATAAATAAGGAAAGTGAGGATCCCTTACAGAATTTTGACATGGTAACTGGTGTACATGGGAGGCATTAATGAGAGGTAAAGGGATCTATCATCATTAAAATATAATTATGTAAGTATAGTGTAGATAAAAAATCATAACCCAATATTTTTAATTTAAAACAAAAGGGTATGAAAACATAATGAAATTTGGACAAAAATGAGAAATAAAGAAATCCCATACTTGGAAGTGTTATCCCAAAGGCTTGGGAGGGGATTGGGGGAGGATTATTGTGAGATTGGTGATAATTTTTAGGATTATATAGAAAGGATGTCAAATTAGGTAAGTTATCCAAGGGTTTTGAGTGAATAGAAGTGGGATGTTGGGTTGGTTTATATAAGAAAAGAGATGGAATTCTTTTTTATTTAGCTTTAGTACACTACAGAGTAAACTAATCAAAAACACAAACCCAACCATGTTTTTTCCCATGGTTTTATTTCCAAAGGGGAGTGTAAAACATTATTTTATAAGGCCAATTTTAAAAATTCTCAAAATATTAGGCTTTTTTAAGTGGAGGTGTGTCACACTCTTAAGAAAACAGTTTTAAAATGTTAAAATGTTTTATAAGTCTTAAAGGGTCCACTAAAGAATCATAAAATTAATAAAACAAATATAGAATAACATTATTTTAAAGGTAAAACATATATTGGTAGAAAATGAATTTTATAGTATTTTTTTACATCACTATTGGGACATTATGATGTCATAAAACCCATTATATATTTAATCGGTATTTAATTTTTACCCAGAAATTAGAATTTCACAGAAAATTATGAAAAATTCACCATTGGATAATTTTGAAAATTTGATTCCAAAATTAATATTCATTTTATGAAAATAAGTTTCTAAATATTTGAAATTTTACTTTTAAAATAAAACAGACATTTATAAAAAATCATGGGTTTTGACAAAAACAGCTTTCAAAATTTAATAAAAATTCAATTGTATTCATAAAAATTATACGATCATTTATATTTAATAAAAATAATTTAGTAATAATATTTTATTAAAATATTATTTTATTAAAAAATATATTAATTCATAAAAATAGATTTCTTAATTGAGTATTAACTAAAAATACTATTTATATTTTAAAAACTATTTTCAAAGCAACAATAAAAAAATGAATTTATATTATTTATTCTATAAAAAAACAATGCACATAATCATAGTGCTAGGGTATTGTTACATAACCCTTTATAAAACCAACATAATACCTAAGGGCAAGGTGTGTAATGGTTACAGACTCTTGAGGGGGCTCAGATAACATCGCTCAAGTGGTAATCTCTATTAAATTTCACTTCTCCCATAGGCAGTTCCCTTCAAGAATAACATGTTGAATCTCATCTTAGTCTTGGTCAAGAGTGAATCCTAGTGATTCCACCTCCTTTATGAGCTCCAACAATTGGGCTTCATATGGATAAATTCTACTAAATGAGTCCATTGCTTCCTTTGTCTATGTAAATTGGATTTTATAAAGCCCTACATTTATACTAATAATTTGATCACTTTTCAATGGTTATATTAGAAATGGTAACAATTCGTAATGGTATTTTGAAGTACATAAAAAATCATAAATCCAATTAAGTGAATATTTTTTACATAACTATTTTACCTAATAATACATTTAATTAGATCAAGAGGAATTTTCATTAATAAAAGTTTGGGTTGTTACAATCTTCTCCAATTATGAAATTTCTCCATTAAAATTTCCTTCCCTCATACTAAAAAATATAAGGGTAACTCTACTTTATCACTTCCTCCAATTCCCAAGTTTCTTCTTCAAACATGTGGTTTCTCCACAACACCTTTACAAGAGTCATTGCCTTATTTTGTAGAACTTTTTCCCCTAAAATCTAGGATCTTCACCGGATTCTATTAATAGGATAGGTCATTCTCCAATGGTACCAACTCTGGATTGATTACATGAAATGGATCAGGTATGTACTTCCTAATGAGTGATACATGCAATAAATCATTTATTTGAGACAGGTTCGGTTGAAGTGTTAGTCAATAGGCCATTGCTCTAATGCGATCAAGGATCTCAAAAGGGCTGATGTACCTTGGACTAATCATTCACATCTTCCCAAATCTCATAACTCTCTTAAATGGTGATATGTGGAGGAATATCATGTCTCCAAAATCAAACTCTAGGTCTCATCAATGATTATCACCATAGCTCCTTTGTCAACTCTGGGAAACTTTAATGTTCTACTAGATAGTATTAACCTTCTCCACCATTACTTCAACCATTTCTTGACCAAAGAGTTTTTTCTCTCCAACTTTATCCCAACATGTCAGTGTTCTTCACCTCTTCCCATACAAGGCTTTATAAGGAGCCATTTAGATGCTTGAGTGGAAATTGTTATTATAAGAGAACTCAACTAGAGGAAGATGTTGATCCCATCCTACTTGGAAGTTCATTAAGAATGCTCTCATCATTTTCTCTAGTGTCTGGATAGTCCGCTAAGATTGGACATTAGTTTGAGGATGATAGTCAATACTTAAGTTCATCAAAGTATTTAGAGCGTGTTGGATACTCTTCCAGAACATACATGTGAATCTTGGATCTCAATCAGATATAATCTATAGAGGTATTCCATTCAGCCTTAAACATTGTTTAATGTATATCAGTTCTAGTTGATCCAATGAGAAATCCTCCCTAATTTCAATGAAGTGTATAATCTTTGTAAGACAATCTATAACAACCCAAATAGCATTGTTTCATTTGGATATTTTTGGAATTCTGATGACAAAGTCCATGGTGATGTTCTCCCATTTCCATGCTGGTATGGGTAATGGTTGCATTATCCCCTTATACTTTTGCCTCTCAATATTTACTTGCTGACATATCATACACTTTGATGTATACTCAGCAATACCCTTCTTCATGTTATCCCCCCAATAATGCACTCAGAAATTTCAAAACATCTTTGTATTTTCGGGGTGAATGGATAAATTCAAACTATGTGCATCATCCAAAAGTTCTTTCTTTAACTATGGATTTGATGGACCGCATGGTCTTTTCCTAAATCTCAAAATTCCTTCTTCATTAACATTTAAATCTGAGGATTTCCCTTTTCAAACAGTTTCAACATTCTTCTAATTTCCCACATCATACTTTTGATCATCCTTTAACCTTTCCAAAATAATTGGTTGAGAAATCATTTGTGAAAGGATTGATGGTGTTCCCTTATTTATGATTCCCATGTCCATATTTAATAAATCTAATAAAATTAGATCCTTTTAAATTCTTATCAATGATAGAATCATTGGGTCCTTTCTACTTAGAGAATCTGCTACCTTGTTCACTTTCCCATGGTGGAAATGGATCGATTAGTCAAAGTCTTTGATTTGATCTAACCATCTTTGTTGGGGCATGTTAAACTCCTTCTATTTGAATGTATACTTGAGGATTTTCTGATCCATATATATTTCACACTTCTCCCCAAAGAGTTAATGCCATCAAATTTTTCAAGTGAAGATTACTGCATCCAACTCTATATCATGTGTTGGATTGCTTTTCTCATGAAAATTAAATTGCCTTAATGTATAGCAAATTACTTTTTCATTTTTCATAAACACACAGCCTAGTCCCTTCTTCAAAGCATCACAAAATACCACAAAAAGTTCCCCACTTGTGGGAATTGTGAGAATGGGAATAGTGATAAGCCTCCTTTTCAAATCCATGATGCTCTATTTTCATTCATCATGCCAGGAAAACATGACTCCCTTCTAGGTTATCTTGGTAAGAGATTTTGACAATCGTCAGAAATTTCTCACAAATAGGCGATAATATCTAGCTAGCCCTAGGAATCTATTGATATTTGTTACTGATGTTGGCCTCATCCATCCCTCAATTCCAAATTTCTTGGAGGGATACACAGATATCCCATTTATTTTGATGATATGAGCCAAGAATGAGACCTCCTTTAACCAGAACTCACACTTTCAATAATTTCCATAGAGCTTCTCTTTTCGATAGGTCTCTAGTACAATGCATAGATTCTCCCCATGTTCCTCCTTAGTTTTGAAGTATATAATAATATCATCTATAAATACTACCAAAATGTTGTTTAGGTAATCACTAAAGACCCTATTCATCAAGTCCAAGAATATGTTTGGAGCATTAGTGAGTCTGAAAGGCATTACTATGAATTCATAGTGCTCATATCTTGTACGAAAATCAGTATTGGGGATATCCTCCTTCTCCACCCATACTTGACAATATCCTCACCACATATCCACCCTGGAGAAGTATTTTGGTCCACGTATATGATCTTACAAGTCATCAATTAATGGTAGAGGATACTAGTTCTTTATCATGATTTTTTTCAGCTCACAATAGTCAATGAAAATGCACATTGACCTATCATTCTTCTTGATGAAGAGGACTGGTGCACCCCATGGTGAATCACTTGGGCATATAAACCCTTTATCTAGATTCTCCTATAGTTGTTTCTGTGTCACCTCAAGATCCACAATATCCATTCTATACTGAGTCTTGAAAATTGGAAACACCCCAGGTATAAGATCAATCAATAATTCAACATTTCTTCTAGGAGGAAGACCAGTAAATTCGTTGGGAAACACTTTAGTGAATTACCTCACAATAGGAATGTCTTTAAGGATGGTTTCTTCCTTAGACTCAATAATCTGATCAAGATATGCATTCCATAGGGAAATAATATCCACGCTTGAGAATATGGTGCTAAAGAATATTTATCCTCCTCCTTGAACTTGTACATAATTGGGGGTCAATTCTCCACACGGAGAGTGATTTCCCTCTCACAACAATTTATGTTAGCTCTATAAAATGATAGACCATCCTTTCGAAGAATTGAATAAAATTTCACTAGAGGGAGTATGAAGAGGTTCTCTAGGAAGTTCAATCCACAAATTATGATAAGAGAGGAGTTATATTCAAGGGATGCAATAATTGACAGATTTTCTATTCTTACCAACATCTTTAATTTCACGATTTTTGGTGGTTTTGGGATTGTTCTTCTAAACTTTCTAGATATAAAAGAATTCGTAGAACCAGAATCAAAAATTATATTTTCTATTACAGAAAGAATAACTACTGTACCTATCAGAATTTTTTTGTCGAGGTTCACTTCGATAGTACTGATGGAAAAAGCTCACCCTTGATACCTTAGTGGTTGTTAGTTTCCTCCAAAAACCCTTGGCATAGGGAACTAGTTTTCAAAGTGACCATGTTCTTTGCAGTTGAAGCAATGGACAATGTGTTGATGGTCGAACAGAGAGTTCCTCTCCTCTGTCGCAGCAGCAAGTTTTTCTTATCGACAATTAATAGCCAGGTTCCCTTCTCTTCCAAAACATAAAGCATTTTCTCGTACCCTTTTGGCAATTTTTCGGTGCTTCTTTCCACACCATTGGAAATTATGGTGCTATAATTACTTATCACCATTGGATTTATCCATTGGACTACTAGAATTAAAATCCACCTTATGCTTCTTATCCCTTTGATACCATTGAGATTCACCATTCTCCATTTCAACTTTAAGGGAACATCATACAATTTCCTCATAGATCTCGAAGTCATAGATCACAAGGAATTTCTGTAAGCTATGTTTTAGCCCACCAATGGAGCAATCAACCATGAATTCATGGTTAATGAAGAAGCTAGAGGTATATCGTGCAAGTATTGTGTTTTTTTCTTTATCAGCTCTGATGGATTCTTCGTCTTTTTTTGCTTGAGGGCAAGGAATCCCCTTTCCCTCTTATGTAGGAGGGTGCGAGGAAAATATTTATCGAAAAACATTTTCTGGAAATCCTTGCATTCCAACTCATTGATCTCCTCCTCAGGCTTCTTATTTTTAATCAATGTCCACCATTGATAAGCTTCACCCTCTATATGATAAGAAATTGCAAGTAACGTATCTTTTTCATAAGATTGAATAATGGAGAAGATCTTCTCAATGGTGCTGATACATTGTTCAGTGATTTAGGGATCAAATGATCCATTAAAAGTAGGAGGCCTTTGTCTCATTCATCTCCCAATTGCAGCTTGTTTTTTCTGGGGGGGGGTGGGGGGTTGAATGTTCCTCTCGACCCATGTTTCTATTCAAAACTTGAGTTAACAGAGAGAGTATTGTGACAAAGTTTGTGATTCCCACTCCCATGATATTGGGCATCTCATTAGAATGGTAATCACATTGGTCATTGCATTTTTTGTTAGCATGTGTCCTCCTTTTACTAGCCATTGGCTTGAATAAAATTAATGTTATGGGTAACACATAAAGGGGAATCCAATTACAAAAAGGGATAACCTATAAATTAAAATTTTTTCCTTAACTTATCAATTTATAGTTATCAGTCTATGTTATCCATGATCTAATTCCAAACATATATTCTTAAGGGATTTTTTTAAATTCCATTAATAATGGTTTATACTAATATTATGAATTTACCAAAACATATCCCCAGGGGTGTTGTACCCAAGAGTGTTGTAAGGCCCATTGTCGTTCACCAGTTCCCATTTGAGTCTAGCTCAAAGTAGTGTTTTTGGGTTTTACCCCTAGATACATTTGTTTCAGAGACGCCTCTACCTGTTCATATCCAGACAGGGATGTATTTTCTTGATATATCACTTACTCAATACTCACCAAAATTTAGGAATCTTTTTATTTTACATAGTCTTATCCCTAATTCTTTCACTTGGGTTTTCAAAAACTAATCCCAAAAATAACTAAACCTATCCTTTGATGCCAACTATAACAAACGTACTCTTTATTATGCACTTAAATGTGATTTATTACATAAACATGCACTTAAGACAACTTTGAGGTTCAATAGATCTAGTGTCTTGGGAAATTAGGGACATTACATGACAATTGAAGACATAAAAACACAACGTCTTTTTTGAAAACTTCTTTTACATGACCACAATATTCCCCCATACTTAGCATTATGTGGGATAACCCAAGAACATACATGTGAAAAGGATGAGCTATAAATCCCAGTAATTAAGTAAACAAGGACTAACCTGAAAAATTCAATACGTGGTAGGAAATAGGAATTTCTATGGGTCATGAAAGAAACATGAACACAAAGGCTTGATATAACATGATTATCATAACATGGAAATGTGGCAACAACATTTAATATGATATTATCATGAGCCAAAGACCATTGCACATGAATCATGAGTAAACCATCATTTCACTTGAATTATCATGAGTAAAAACTAATTTCATTTTACATATTATAATACTAGTATTTACCCAATTCATTGGAGCGCTATCAGGGCGCACCCTTCTTAATCATTTCATTTCACGCATAAGTGTGCCACATAGATCATACAACATGGATACATTAAACATAATAATTTATTATAAAATAATGTAATGTGGAATTAATATAAGAAGATATATTATCAATAAGTAAATTTTCTTAAAGTTAAATTCCATTGAGAGAGAAATGGGCATGGTATTCACTACAAAATGATTTTGGCTTGGAAAATTACGGTGCAATTTTGGCAGCATGATGGAGTGAAATAAGAATTCATAAAAATGGTTGATCAGAGATAAAGGGGTATCTTATCATATTTACATGAAATGGGCAGTAAGGGGGTCATATAGATACATGTCCCAACATATTTTATGGAATATATGTGCATAATATAAAGTAATTATTTTAATGTAAATGAGGAGAGATAAATCCCTATAGTAATTTTAGTATGTTCATAGGAGAACATGGGAGGGATTAATGAGAAATAAATGGGTCTATAATCATTAAAGAATAAGTATAGAACTAGAGGGGAGATGAAAAATTATACCCCATCATTCTTAATTGCAAATAAAATGGCATAACAATATAAGGAAACTTGGAAATAAATTAGGAAGGAAGGAAAGTGAGGATCCCTTATGAAATTCCAACATGGTAACAGGTGGAAATGAGAGGCAATAATGAGAGAGAATGGGGTATATCATCATTAAAATATAATGAGGGAAGTATAGGGGAGGTGAAAAATCATACTGCAAATTTTTTAATTCAAAACAAAATTGTATAACAACATAATGAAATTTGGACAAAAATGAGAAATGAATAAATATATTACTTGGAAGTGTGATCCCAAAGGATTGGTAGATGATTAAGAGAGGACTACATCGAGCTTGGGGAGCCTTGGGATGATTATAGAGAGAGGTGGGCAGATTAGGAGTGTGCTACAAGGGTTTTGAGTCAAGAGAAGTGAGAGTCTGGGTGGTTTTATATAGGAATAGAGAGGGAATTTTTATTATTTAGATTTTGGACATTACACATTAAACTAATAAAAACCACAAACGAAACCGTGGTTTTCCCCCATGGTTTTATCCAAAGGGTATTGGTAAACATTATTTTAAAATTTCAATTTCTTAAATTATTAAAATATTAGTCTTTATTAAGTGGAGGTGAGTCATACTCCCAAGGAAATCATTTTAAAATGTTAAAATGTTTTATAAGTATTAGAAGGTCTACTAAGAAATCATAAAATTAATAAAAAAATATAAAATAAAATTATTTTAAATATAAAACATATATTGGCCGTATATTCCTTTTACATTATTTTATTACATCACTATTGGGTCATTATAATCTCATAAACCCCATTATATATTTAATTGGTATTTAATTTTTACCCAAAAATCTGACTCTCTCAAAAATTTTTGAAAAATTCACCTTTAGATAATTTTAACATCTTGATTGTAGAAATAATATACATTTTATCTAAAAAATTTTCTAAAAATGTGAATTTTTTATTTTAAAATATAAACTACCATTTATAAATATTCATGGGTTTTGTCCAAAACAGCTTTCAAACCTCACTAAGAATTACCATTGTATTCATAAAAATTATACGATCATTTATATTTAATAAAAAGTATTTCAGTAATAATATTTTATTAAAATAATATTTAATTCAAAAATCTATTAATTCATCAAAATATATTTCAAAATTTTATATTAACTTAAAATACCATTTGGGATTTGAAAACTATTTACCAAGTAACAATAATAAAATGAATGTATATTATTTACTCTATACAAAAATAATGCACATAATCATAGTGTTAGGGTCTTATTAGATAACCCCTTATAACACCCGCATAAGACCTAAGGGGAAGGTGTGAGATGGTGATAGACTCTTGGGGGCTCTCAGATAACATCGCTCAGGTGGTAATCTCTATTAACTTCCACTTCCCTGTAGGTTCTTCCATTAAAGATTATCGTGTTGAAGCTCGACTTGTGCTTGGTCAAGAGCGAATCCTAATGACGCCACTTTCTTTCTAAGATCTGACATATGGGCTTCGCATGGAGTAATTATACTATATGAGGACATCGCTTCCTTTGTCTGAGTAAATTGGATTTGTTAAATCCCTATATTTATACTAATCATGTGATCACTGTTCAACAGTTATATTAGTAACGATAACAATTCTTAATAGTACTTTGAAATAAAAAAACACACAAATCCATGTAAGTGAATATGTTTTACATAACCATTTTACATAATATGTCATTTAATTAGATCCAGACTAATTTTCATTAATAAAAGTTTGGGTCATTACATACATCATCTCAACATTTAGTTCATTATCAACATGTAATCCCTGGGTTAGACATTTACCTTATTCACACAATATTCATGGAATTTATCATTCCGAATAAGGGAAAGAAGTTAAGTCCCCATCTCAATATGGATGAGAATATCATGTTGTCACCACACATACCTTGAAGCTTCAATATAGGTATTTTCATTAAATACATCCATTGGGGGCATAGAGCATCAGTCTGACTCCCCAACCCGTGAATTCTTAGTTAAGTTAGAGGATCAGTCCAACCCTGAATGTGTG
Organism: Viscum album; assembly: GCA_963277665.1. Lineage (NCBI taxonomy): Eukaryota > Viridiplantae > Streptophyta > Magnoliopsida > Santalales > Viscaceae > Viscum > Viscum album. The sequence goes on along the minus strand of OY728145.1, from coordinate 1,183,238,181 downwards.
AGGAGCATCAATCCTTTATCCCACCACCAAGCCTTGTTTACATGCTTATTTATCCATTCCACACATTAATTAATATTACAACCAATTCATATAACAACCATGATTCCCAATAATAAACATGGGATTCAATGTTATGACATAGCCCATTCACATTGAAATTTCACAATACATAACCCATTATACCAATTATATTTCCCATGTATCATCCCATTAACCATATTTATCAGTTCACAATCCATTATCAATCCTACATAACTAACATTTCATATACACCAACCCTCTTAGGGTTTTCAACATAATTCATAATCCACAAGGCATAATCCCCATTTAACTAATTTAACCAATTTTTATTACCATTCCAAACAATCCATTAATCCATTACTAAGCATAGTCACATTCCCATAATTCATTTTCACTCCTATTAAACTTGAAAATATTATTATCAAGGGATCTAAATTGTCACATGTCATCCTTTCTCATACATAGCTAACTTCTAATTCTAAAACTATCAGCTCACCCCACGAGTGTCCAAATAAAGGTCAAGTCATCCTCTATGTGTCTCATGGTAACCATGAGGGTTTCTATTCATAATTTAGACATTAATTATACCGAATATCATCAAAGGATAAAAATAAAAAAGGGGGTAAACAATAAATAAACCCAATCATGCACAAATCTCAAACGAAACTACAATATATAACCTATAGACCACCTACCTTGAGTCTGTTGATGAACAATTCCTCAATGAAATACTTAGATCCCAATTAAAACAACTATTGAAGCATCAACCTAGATATCACCAAGAATATATAGTTTTAGAGCTTTAGAAGGATATTGATGAAAGATGTAAACCCGAATTCAGAAGAAGAAGTTAGGAGGAGATTAGACTTACCCGGATCTTTGATTCACAACTGAAGGCACTCAAAATGTCCTAGAGATGAAGAATAATCAACCATGGCTCTTGGGAGCTCTAACCCATCACTAGGGTTGAAAGGGGGAAGAATGGATGAAATCCCAAGTTGGGGTTAAAAATCCCGTAATGCTATTTTTTGTAAATTTCCCAGCTTTACTGGGATACACAGTTCAACTGCACAGTTTTCCGAATTATACGCAAATCGTGCGAGAGATACTACCCCAAAATCACCCATTCACAAGGTTTCCTAGGAATTCCATATGGTTAGTATAACCATGTGATACATGTGTGAAATCCTTTGTCTAAGGCTGCATAGTTACATGGGATGATCCGCACAATTTGGACTTACCATGCTAATACCATGTAACATTCCCAGAAAACTCCTTTTTCTTCCTCAATAATGTCCTGAAACCCCAGAACACCCTCGATACTTATAATGAACTTAGTTCAACACTAATTTGGAAAAAAGAAATCCTTAAACTCAAACATAAATAAAAACATACATTAATAAAATTCCAAGATTATATGTAACATCTCGGTTCCGGAAGCCACCCAGAGACGCCACATACCTGATTGGTCACATAGCCTCAAGCACATTTCCCCGAACGCCAGAGGCTTCCGACTAGCAGTGAGGGCCTTGGGTGTGATAGCGGGGAAACTATTCCATCATTAGCAGAGTACACAGTGGAAGTAAAAAAATGAATACAAATGCGGAAGCAGTAATAATGACATACAGTAGAAAACTGAAGGTATAAACTGGAGAACATATATAAACTGATGCATGATACATTTGTCTGTGAAAACAGCCAAACAAGTCACAATGATGGAATAAAATAGTGCCAAACCAAAGTGCAAAAGAAAGAAGATAAACTACTTAGCTTCGCAAGCCATAGCTTTGTCCCATGCTCTCCAGCTCCATAGCAAGTCAAGTACCTGATGTAGAATGGTTCTTACCATTATATATACATGCAACAATTTAATCTGTTTGGGCCCAAAAGCATGGCCCAAATAGGGTGTGAGACTAAATCCCAGTAGGAAACCACCCGAAGATCTGTGCCAAACTGTCAGTGAATATATAGTAGATAAAAGTACAGAAAACAGTAAACAAGAAAGTGCTCAGCAGTAATAAATCCATTGTTTTAATATCACGCAACAGTGAAACAAACGGCTAAACCTAAAAAAGGTAACCCTCTAAGAAGTACTCATAGCCATCCCCTCTGGTCCTACCTAAGAAGTACAATAAACCCTGTAGTGACCCAAAGCTTGACATACATGGACATTTCATTACATTTTTAGTATAATTAATACATAACAAAAACAAACACACAGGGACCATAATAGTTTATTGTCTTTGGAAACTCCGAACACAAACTTCTAATTGTGGTGAAAGATCTTCAACATCTCCCAAAAAGATCTTCCCATTTTTGTTTTCATACCTAAAACCTTTCTTTAAATCCTAGGGAAAATAAAACATACAAAAGGGTGATCTCAAATGCTCAGTAAGGGTAAGCATAGAGAAAATAAAACAAATCATATACATTTGAACTTAAAAACATGAACATAATGTTTAAACATCAAGATCTTGAGAAATGGCATAAAACATGGCAGTATTTAAGGCATAGATCATAAAGAAACATTATTCTTGATAAAATCTCATGGGAATAAAACATTTAATTGTGTAAAAACATTAACCACATGATATGATTTCCATAGTAACCAAGGCATTGCTACCATGACCATCTTAGTGGAAAAAGTCCCTTTCTGAATCGAGTTCACCCCTTGTTCCAGTCCTGTATCACTGAACCGAATTAACTTATCGTTTCAACCATGTATATCTCATGAGATATATATCTTTACCCAATGCATTGGAGGGAGATATAGGTCCTACCCATTTCATTATGAAATCATTTTTACTTGTGCCACAAAATAAACTTAAAACATTCATCATAACCCAAAGAATAAAATGGGTTTCATAAACATCATCCCATCATCACATAATCCATATAAAACAAATAAATATTTCATTATAAGAAACGTGAAACCATATAAATCATAAAGATATTATACGTGAAACATACACATATCAAATAATATCATCCTAGATGGAAAATGGTTTTGATAAAGCACTTGAAATGAATTCTTGAGGAAAATATCCTTTCTTCTTAAAAATCATTTTCTTTTCACAAAATTCCATGCAATTTTTAAAGAAAAGTAATTTTTTGAAAATGGTCATGAAATCTTGTAGAGTAAGCTTCATGAAAATGAGGTGTTATGAAACCATAAAAATCCGTTCACGCTGTATAAGTTAAAAATAACATTTTTCTCGTACTATTGTCAGAAAAGTAAAATGTTCCCTGTGTGGTAAACAAAAGTAATATTCCTTTTATAACATGTTGTAAATTTTAAAAATGGGTAAAAATGACTTTAAAAATACATGAAAACATTTTTAGAAAACATGGTCATGGATGATAACAATTACCCTAGTAAATACATACGAATAACAATCTCAGATAAGAATGAGATCAGAATAGTTATCCCTTACCTTAGGTCCAATATGCTTCGTACGTATCCGAACCTCCTGTATAATGATTTAAATAATGTCATTGAATTATTACAGAATCATATTCATGTTATGATATCATATATGGTTCACTTATGACTTTATATTACCTGTTCTTTTGTAAGTTCCATTTAAATGCAGCGTTTTGGGTAAAATCGATTTATTTATTGTACGTGTTTGGACTCGTTGTTCTTGATATTATTATTAATTATATATTGATTTTCTTACTTCCAGAGTTTAAATCATGATTTATATATCATATATATATTCAGTATATATATATAATAGATATATAAATGAAATGAAATACACCGTTCATGGAGACGGTAGGCCGTACGTATGCATGAACGCTTTTTTAGTTAACTTATTGAATTAAATGGAATTAATTAAATGAAACATATATGTACATTATTATGTCATATGTTTCATGATTATTTATTATATATACTTTATAATCATACTTGAATGGTTAATCATGGAAAATGAATCTCATCGCGTTCGTGGAGATGGTATTCCGTATGAACACACACGTGGTGATTTCGTTTCTGTAGGATGGATAGAAGATGAAATTGAGTTGTTTCATATTTATAATAAATATCAGTATATGAGTTATAATGATGTTATTAATTTATGGTGAAACAAATAAATAAGAAGAATTAGAAGAATAAATAAATTGGAAAGAATCCGTAAAGGATATTACCTCTTCTTTGACACGCCTTTTTTAACCTCTTCTTAAGGCACTAGGGTTGGTCTTGTGAGGAGATCAGAACCTCAATAATGTTTCTAGGGAAGATGAGAAGAAAAATGGTCAGGGTTTAGCTGAGCTTCAAGGCTCAAAAGTATAGCATCCTGCCTTTTTATCACATAAAATTTCATTACATTTTACAAAACCGAGAATCTTTATGGCTTAGTGTCTTGGAAACCAGGAACATAAAACATGAAAACATAAAAAATTCTTCATAAACACTTGAAAGGATTCTCCTCATGTTCACCCTAGGTTCATTACTGCATCTCATAACTTGGGGACATACATGAAAAGAAAGGGTGAGCAGAAGGCCCAGTAAGGGAAATAAGGGAAAGATTTAACCTGTGAACTTGAGATACATCAATAAAGTCATGAAAAGAACTTTAAGGCATGAGAATGAAATCATGAGGCATATCATAATAAAAATTACATTTTTAGTAACTTGAAGATGTGGCTACGACATTTAATATTGACAATCATTTCGTTTCACCAAGGTCCATCCCCAAGGTGTCATTAAAAATTATCAAGGTTATTCACCAAGGTATCAGTCTAAAAGGTCATCTCTTGAGATTAAGTCTTTACCCAATTCATTGGAGCGCTATCAAGGTGAACCCTTGACATGTATTTATTATCATGTGATCCACATATATCATCATCAATAATTTCATAAACAAACCATATTTCATAAAATAAATGGGTTTCATTTCGTAATCATAACGTTTTAAAACGGCTTTAAAGACATGATCTTTATGTCACTTTAAACCCACGGAAAGGGAAAGTGGGTCTCATGTATGTAAATCCCAGAATTTAAAATAGAACAACTTGGTATATATGTGAATACCCATATATAAGAGAGATCTTTAAGTATTCACTTAATAAAATAAAAGAACTTTAGAAAAACAGAGAGAAATTTTGAGACGGAAATTCTGCAGCATAATAGCTATGTTTCGGGGTTTTAGAAAACCTTGAAAAGAGAGGGGACATGGGTCAAACATTCATAAATGACCCGTAAAACAATAGAGTAACAAAATATAAAGGATTTAAGAACATGGTAATGAAATTTGAAAGACATACCATATGAAATGAAGAACATGAAATGAAGACAAAAATAAGATTTCTCTTATGAAAATTCGGCAGCCTTACAGCGTCACTTAAACTTCAACAAAAATGAATTGATGAGATCAAATAGGGTCTCTCATCATATGAAAATAAAATTTTAGTATGATAGATTTAGATATCATACCCCAACATAATAAAAAGGAACATTAAATACTTGACATGAAAATAGATCTTCAAAACGTGAAGGGTGAAAGAATCCCTTAAAAATTCGGCAGGCTAACGACGCTACTTAAACTTCAACAAAAATGAATTGAAGAGATCAAATAGGGCCTCTCATTATATGAACATAAAAGATAAGTATGATAGATTTAGATATCATACCCCATCATAATTAAAAGGAACATGAAAGACTTGACATGAAAATAGATCTTCAAAACGAGAAGGGTGAATGAATCTCTTAAAAATTCGGCAGCCAAACGACGCCACTTAAACTTCAACAAAAATGAATTGACGAGATCAAACAGGGTCTCTCATCATATGAACATAAAATATCAGTATGATATATTTTGAGATCATTATCCATTATAATAAAAATTAACATGAAAGACTTGACATGAAAATAGATCTTCAAAATGAGAAGGGTGAAAGAATCCCTTAAAAATTCGGCAGCCTAATAGCCCCACTTAAACTTCAACAAAAATGAATTGAAGAGATCAAATAGGGTCTCTCATCATATGAAAATAAAAGATCAATATGATATATATAGATATCATGCCTCAAAATAATAAAAATGAACATGAAATACTTGACATGAAAATAGATCTTGAAAATGAGAAGGGTGAAAGAATCCCTTAAAAATTTGGCAGCATAACGACGTCACTTAAACATTCTTAAAATGAAATGATGAGAGCAAGAGGGGGTCTCTCATCATATGAACAAGAAAAGGGCAGTAATATGAATATAAAAGAACATCCTTCAACATAAGATCATGGAGCATAAACGAAATGACATAAAAGGGATTACTTGAAAAGAGAGAGAGAGGTCGGATCCCTTACCTTAAAATGTAACTCTTAAAACTCAAATGTTGGGACCTTGAGGGCTTGGGGGAACCTTGGGAGGACTCCTTGGGAGGAAATGAGACCAGAGATTCGTTGGGGAAGATTTGGGAGTAGAATGGATGAGAGGATGGCTTGATATTTAAAGGGAAAGTGAGAGGACAAGGCATTAATGGCCAAGGGACACCTCATTGGTGGTTTTGGAAAAACCATGGGCTTTCCCATGGTATTTGCCTATGGTATTGGCAACATGGGACACATCATACCTTATATTACTATTAATAAGTCGAACATATTGATTACATACTCAATACATCATTTAATGATGTCATTAAACACCTGAAACTTAAAAACTGTATTTTCACTATTAATTGAAAATTCAACTTTCTCAGAAAAATCCCAAAATTTCACCTTAACCAAATATAGATGATCTAATTTCATAAATGAACTCCATTTAATAAAAAAAATTTTCTAAATATTTTTTATTTAATTTTTAAATAAATACACTATTCACTGAAAATTCCTTTTTTTTCAGAAAAATCCCCAAAAATTACCTTAACATAATATCGATGCTCTAAGTTCAAAAGTTAAATTCATTTTATAAAAATAATTTTATAAATATTTTTAATTTAATTTTTAATTAAAAAACACTATTCACTCAAAAAAAACTAATACTTGACTAATAATTTATGAAACCTTTATTTAACCATTTTATTGTATCTCATTACTTAATCAAGGTGCCTAGATTATATTAATACTTTATTTAAGTTAGATTACTAATCCATTTGGTCACATTACTAATCTTAACCATAAGATCACTATTCATATTTTACTATTCATCAAAAATCAAGTTGATCTTATTAGACTCTAAATTTCGTACTGAACATAATTGTAGAATACCATTTTTTTTAATATCATTACACATTTTTAATTATTTAATGTTTACATAAACATTTTTAAAATATACTTTTTCTAAAATTCATCAAAAATATGCATACTATATTTATCTGGTCATTTAAAAATTCATAAACTTCATCATAAGAAGAAATCCCATTTTTTGTTTAAAACAAAGGATTACACAAGGCAGTTACTGTCTCCTTATATAGCCCCTTATCACACCAGCATAGGACCTAAGTGTAAGTTGTGCTAATGTGAGAGAATCCGAGGGAGGCTCGGCCAACATCACACGATTAGTAATTTCTATCAGTTTGAACTTCTCGCGAAGGCAATTCTGTTCTAGTATCACACGATGAAGTTCGGCTTGGGTTTTGTCCAGAGAAATGCCCAGTGGTGCTACCTCTTTCCCAAGTTCTGTTAGATGGGATTCGATCGGTCCAAGACTACTAGGTGAGGCCATAGAATCTTCTTTCCATATTAATTAACCAAGATCACTTATACTTGGAGACAATAATCGAAACGTTTAGTTTACAATGGTCATATTGACCAATGGTCATATAAAAGTCAACACCCAATGGTCTCATTTTAATTATACTCATGTTATCAAATGAAAAAGTTTTGTTGAGTATAAATTAAATAACACACAAAATTAGGAAACAATATTTTTTCAAAATTTAAGGTCGTTACAATCTTCCCCCATTAAGAAATTGCATCCTCGTAATTTTTAAAATTTGGTTATGAAATTTCATTGAAAGTGCCACATCGGAAAAGGAGTTAGTAAAACTATTACTTTAAAAGAAATAAAGGGAAGTAAAAAGGTCACTCGAGTTAACCCATACTATGATTCCATGTAGGAAAACAGGGAAATGGAGGAGAAAACAAAGGGTCACGTTCGGAAGGAGAGTGATAGAAAAACATTATTAGGAGAAAGTTAAAAATAAGAATATCACAAACTTATGATGGGTTAAATGGCATATGATTTCCCAGTAGGAAACGTTAACAGACAACATTTTTTGTTTTATGTTCCTTTTCATAGTTTTGAGGAATTCATTTACTACATAGAATAAAACACAGGGATGTATACCTACCTTCAAGTAGAGATTCATCCTTTAATAATTTTTTTACCAAGACTAATCTTTTATCCAAACGATGAGCTTTCAAAACTACTTGGTCTCTTCAAAGCACAAGAATCATCTTCTAGAGAATCACATAATCCACCAAAGATTAACTATCTATTTCTTCTATTATCCCTAGAATGGAAAAGGTAATATTAAACAACTCTTCAAAAGAAATAATCCCATAGGAAGGGAAACTTATTTAAATCTTAAAAATTCCATGGTACTACCCAAAGTTCATCATAGACCATTCCATAAATAATAGTCCTTCAAATTCCTCAAAATAAACCAAACTAAGTTTGAAACCCCAATACAAGAAAGATTTGATAATATAGTCTTCCAAAATAAACTTCATTGTTTATCTCCAAACAACATCAACCACTCCTAACATCTTATAAAAAAAGTAGCTAACCTAAACATATTTTACCCAAGATAGGTTAATCATTTCCATGAGTAACCTAAATTACTATAAGTACACCTTAAATTCATCGATTATTCAAAATATAAGTCAACCTTACTACTCAATGAAAATACCGTAGTAATCTATTTACCTCAATCATATAGGGTCCCCAAAATAGTGAACATCTTCCAAAATAATAATCATCTTTTAATACCCTAATCATCTTTGTCACATTAATACGACAATCATCGCATTTCCTATCACATTGGTTGTTGGGACATGTTCTTCCATTTCCCACCATTAACTAAGAAGAGAAAGTATAATTAGGGGATTGAATACTCAGCCAATAATCATGAAAAGGAACATAAATCATATAAGGATAACTTGTAGAAGAAAAGTATACCCTAACTTGTGATCCCCTAGGTTTCAAACTAGGTTATCCATGATCATATATTCTTATGTGAATCTTTATTTTATTTTATCTTTGTTCCTTTAATAATGGTTCATACTAAGATTATGAATTTACCAAAGCATATCCCCTGGGAGTGTCATAACCAAGAGTACATAAAGGCCCGTTCTTGTGTACCAGTTCCCATTCGAGTCTAGATCAAAGTGGTGTTTTCAGGTTTTACCCCTATGTACATCTATTCCAGAGCCACCTCTACCTGCTCGTATCCAGACATGGATGTATTTGCTTGGAAACCCCTTACTCAATACTCACCAAAATACCAGGAAGATTTACTATATTTAAACTTTTTAATAGGGTTCTTACTAGAGTTTTCATATCCTAATTTCCAAAAATAACTAAACCATCCTTTGATACCAACTATAGAATCCCTCCTTTTTATCACATAAACTTTCATTACATTTTACAAAACTGAGGATCTTTAAGGTTTAGTGTCTTGGAAACTAGGAACTTAAAACATGAAGACATAATACATTCTTCTTAAACATTTGAAAGGCTTCTCCTCATGTTCACCCTAGTTTCATTACTGCATCTCATAACTTGGGGGCATACATCAAAAGAAAGGGTGAGCAGAAGGCCCAGTAAGGGAAACAAGGGAAATATTTAACATGTGAACTTGAGATACATCAATAAAGTCATGAAAAGAACTTTAAGGAATGAGAATGAAATCATGAGTCATATCATAATAAAAATAAATTTTTTAATAACTTAAAGATGTGGATACAACATTTAATATTGACAATCATTTCGTTTCACCAAGGTCCATCCCCAAGGAGTCATTAAAAATTACCAAGGTTATTCACCAAGGTATCAGTCTAAAAGGTCATCTCTAGAGATTAAGTCTTTACCCAATGAATTGGAGCGCTATCAGGGCGCACCCTGGAAATGTATTTATTATCATGTGAGACACTTATATCATCATCAATAATTTCATAAACAACCCATATAACATAAAATAAATGGGTTTCATTTCATAATCATAACGTCTTAAAATTGCTTTAAAGACATAATCTTTATGTCACTTTAAACCCACGGAAAGGGAAAGTGGGTCTCATGTATGTAAATACAAGAATTTAAAATAGAAAAAATTGGTATATATGTGAATACCCCTATATAATAGATAGCTTTGAGTATTTAATTAATAAAATAAAAGAACTTTAGAAAAAGAGAGAGACATTTTGAGACGGAAATTCTGCATCATAACGACTATGTTTTGGGGTTTTATGAAACATTGAAAAGAGAGGGGACATGGGTCAAACATTCATAAATGACCCATAAAATAGTAGAGGAACAGAATATATAGGATTTAAGAACATGGTAATGAAATTTTAATGACATACCATATGAAATGAAGAACATGAAAGGACGACCAAAATAAGATTTCTCTTATGAAAATTCGGCAGCCTAACTGCGTCACTTGAACTTCAACAAAAATGAATTGAAGAGATCAAATAGGGTCTCTCATAATATGAAAATAAAATATCAGTAAGATATATTTAGAGATAATACCCCAACATAATAAAAAGGAACATGAAAGACTTGACATTAAAATAGATCTTCAAAACGGGAAGGGTGAAAGAATCCCTTAACAATTCGGCAGCCTAACGACGACACTTAAACTTCAACAAAAATGAATTGACGAGATCAAATAGGGTCTCTAATCATAATAACATAAAATATCAGTATGATATATTTAGAGATCATACCCCATAATAATAGAAAAGAACATGAAAGACTTGACATGAAAATAGATCTTCAAAACAAGAAGGGTGAAAGAATCCCTTAAAAATTCTGCAGCCTAACGGCGCCACTTAAAATTTAACAAAAATGAGTTGATGAGATAAAATAGGATCTCACATAATATGAACATAAAAGATCATTATGATAGATTTAGAGATCATACCCCATCATAATAAAAAGGAACATGAAAGACTTGACATGAAAATAGATCTTCAAAATGAGAAGGGTGAAAGAATCCCTTAAAAATTTGGCAGCCTAACGGCACCACTTAAACTTCAAAAAAAAAAAATGAATTGATGAGATAAAATAGGTTCTATAATCATATGAACATAAAATATCATTATTATAGATTTAGAGAACATACCCCAACATAATAAAAAGTAACATGAAATACTTGACATGAAAACAGATCTTGAAAACAAGAAGGGTGAAAGAATCCCTTAAAAATTCGGCAGCCTAACGGCACCACTTAAACATTCATAAAATAAAATTGTGAGAGAAAGAGGGGGTGTCTCATCATATGAACATGAAAAGGGAAGCAATATGAATATAAAAGAACATTCTTCAACCTAAATCATAAAATAAATGACATATAATAGATTGCTTGAAAAGAAAGAGAGAGGTCGGATCCCTTACCTTAAAATGTAACTCTTAAAACTCAAAGGATGGGACCTTGAGGGATTGGGGGAACCTTGGGAGGACTCCTTGGGAGGTAATGAGACCATATATTCATTGGGGAAGAGTTGGGAGTCGAATGGATGAGAGGATGGCTTGGTAATTATAGGGAAAGTGAGGGGACACTGCATTAATGGCCAAGGGACACCTCATTGGTGGTTTTGGCAAAACCATGGGCTTTCCCATGGTATTTTCCCATGGTATTGGCCACTTGAGACACCTCATACCTTATCTTACTACTCATAAGACGACCATATTGATTACATACTTAATACATCATTTAATGACGTCATTAAACACCCGTAACTTAAAAACTGTATTTTCACTATTCATCGAAAATTCAACTTTCTCAGAAAAATCCCAAAATTTCACCTTAACCAAATATAGATTCTATGATTTCAAAAATGAACTCCATTTTAAAAAAATAATTTTCTAAATATTTTTAATTTAATTTTTAAATAAATACACTATTCACCAAAAATTAATTTGTTTCAGAAAAATCCCCAAAAATTAGCTTAACATAATATCGATGCTCTGAGTTCAAAAGTGAAATCCATTTTATAAAAATAATTTTCTAATTATTTTTAATTTAATTTTTAATTAAAAAACACTATTCACTCAAAATAAACTAATACTTGACAAATAATTTATGAAACCTTTATTTAACCATTTTATTGAATCTCATTACTTAATCAAGGTGCCTAGATTTTATTAATACTTTCTTTAAGTGAGATTACTAGTCCATTTGGTCACATTACTAATCCTAAGCATAAGATCACTATACATAATTTACTATTCATCAAAAATCATGTTGATCTTATTAGACTCTAAATTTCGTACTGAACATAATTGTAGAAGACCATTTTTTGAATACCATTACACATTTTTAATTATTTAATGTTTACATAAACATTTTTAAAATATCCTTTTTCTAAAATTCATCAAAAATATGCATACTATATTTATCCGGTCATTTGAAAATTCATAAACTTCATCATAAGAATAAATCCCAATTTTTATTTAAAACAAAGGATTACACAAGGCAGTTACGATCTCCTTGCATAGCCCCTTATCACACTAGCATATGACCTAAGTGTAAAGTGTGCTAAGGTGAGAGAATCTGAGGAAGGCTCGACCAACATCGCACGAGTGGTAATTTCTATCAGTTTGAACTTCTCGCGAAGGTGATTCCGTTCTAGCTTCACACGATGAAGTTCGGTTTCGGTTTGGTCCAGAGCAAAGCCCAGTGGTGCTACCTCCATCCCAAGTTCTGTTAGATGGGATTCAATCGGTCTAAGACTACTGGGTGAGGCCATAAAATCTTCTTTCTATATTAATTAACCAAGATCACTTGTACTTAGAGACAATAATTGAAACGTTTAGTGTACAACGGTCATATTGACCAATGGTCATATAATAGTCAAAACCCAACGGTCTCATTTTAATTATACTCATGTTATCAAATGAAATAGTTTTGTTGAGTATAAATATAATAACACACAAAATTTGGAAACAAGATTTATTCAAAATTTCAGGTTGTTACAAGAAGGGTGTGAAGAAAAGAGGGAAGGGGTTCCCTTTTTATAATGGAGGAGAGTGGCTCTTTAGGAAAAACTTAAATATTATTTTATAATAAAGTCATATTTAGTTTATAATAGTTCCAAATTTATTTATTTACAAGCTAAAGTGGGGATGGGTCGAAATCATCTCAACCAATAAGTTTTATACAAGTTTAGGTTACTATTTTAACCTTATCATTTAGATTTAACTTCAAGTTAAACAATTTAACCTTTACCGTGTCTTCTTGCTTTCTTACACTATACGGTTAATAAATTTACTATTACAAGCCCAAAGAACCCCAAGTGGTTCATTATTAATATATATAAACTTACCTAAGTCATTTGGCTGAACCTTAGATTTTTAAGAATATTTTAACAATTAATAATATAAAATTTGTTTTTAAAACTATTTTATGTCAATTTTGACAGTATTTTGTAATTGATTTTTGTGTAACTCATAACAACATGATTAGTTCGAAAAAAGTTCGTTAAATCAATAATAAAATGTCATATTAACCTATAAAATTAGTTTAATTCATAAAAAGTCTCAAATTACATTTATTTGGTTATTTATAATATCAATTATTTTAATATTTTATTATTTAGTTAATTACTGCATCACCATTGTGTCATTAATAAATTAAATTATTTAATGTATAAAAATTATAAAAAAATACGATTAGGTAGGAAATCTTTTTATATTTCTAATTAATATTTATAGACGAATTTATCTAATGTATAACCCTATATTAAAAATGTCTTAGTTATTAAACATTGATTTTAACTATTTTAACTCTTCTTTAAATCAAATAATAATAAGTGTCCAAATCTAGTCCATGTGGACCTGAAGGGTAATATTTTATTCCTAAGGTTCTTTTTGGTCGAATTACACTTATCCAATAAAACTGGGACATGTTTTAGGGTAATAATAATATCATTTTTACCCTTAATTACCCGATTTACTTTTAACCGTGGTAAATAAAAGCAAAAAGATACTATTCACCAAAAATTATTTATATCTTATTGAACCACATTATACTCCTTGATATTAACCATGTCTCTCGGATTTTTGAAATTCCACTCACAGAAGTGGTAAAATTATGTTTTATGTAAATTTTCAAATTCTTCTAGGAGGTGGGTACAAGATGGTGAAAAGTTCAAAAAAAAAATTTATATATCCAAAATTATTATAAAATTACTCCAATGAATTACATTGAACTTATATTGGTATTATGTATCAATTTTTACCTAAAATAAATTTATGTAAAATAACTAATTATTTAAATAAAATGTCGGGTTTTAAATAGTAACCCAGTGTTTTCACTATTCATCAAAAATTGAAAGTTTTCAGAAAAATACCAAAAATTCACCCGAGGCTAATTTTGATATTCCAAATCCAAAAATAAAGTCCATTTTGAATGATAAAATTTATAAAATTTCAAAAAATGTGTATTACAATTCATAATGGCTAGTTCATAATAATATTATAATAATGTCTCGTTTAGTAAAACTTGGTATTGCGTACTACACACGCTATCGAGGAAGGTCTTGGTTACATGTAATGCAAGCCAAGTCAAGGCTGCGTGTAGTGAAATCTCCCTTTGTTGTTGCGTATAACATAATCTTTTTTTATACATTAAACAAAATCTATACTTAATGTTGCGTAGAATAAATTCTACAAACAGAACTTGAAATTGTGTGTAACACGAGCCAAGAATAGTGTGGCATATACTACAAGCTAATAAGGTGTTGCATATAGAACAAGTTAATTTTGTTGTAGTGTATAACACAAGACATAAATGAAACTAAAAATAATAATTCTCATAAAAAATCAGGTTGTTACATTCTACCCCGCTTAAAATGAATTTCACCCTTGAAATTTGTCGGGGTTATAAATGGTTTACTACTTGAACGTTTCTTTAATAGAAACCCACATCGTAAAAAGGAGTACCAAAACTTATCTTTAAAAACTAAAGTATGAAACATAACAGTTACCCAAATTAAATAATCACTGGGTTTCCACATATAAGAACATAGGTGAAAATATTGATATGGAAGAGAAATCTAACCATCATGTTCTGATGGAGAGTGGTAGAGAACATGGATATGAAAAAGACAACAATCACAAAGCCATAAATTTGTAATGATTTAAGGTACCATCTGATCCATTGGATATAAGGACACTAGGACAACATTTTTTTTGTATTCAAGATCATTTCCCAAATGTTGAAGAATTGTTGAATTAAAAGAAATACTTACATGATTTTGGTACAATCATACTATTGTTTGTGCCCACAATTTCCACATCATCTCTTAAAGAAATGAAGTTGAATTTGTCTTCCGTGAAGTGTTAGTAGATCATGCGAGAGAATGATAGATCATTCCATCTGTCTCAAACAAAAGGATAGTAAAATTTATTAAATATACATAAGTGCATCTATAGTGAGATTAATCGTATATGGTTTCTAAAATGGACTTATACTTCATATATCATATTGCTTAATATAATAAAACTATATTATACTAACCAGGGACTTCCTGTAGGCCAGTGGTAGGAGATAAATGCCTGTCACACTTCGGTTGTGGGTTCAATTCCCACAGCCTTGTTCGACGTGACGGGTTGTTGCTCGTTCTGCATGTTGTCCCTTTTCATAAACTACACTGTTATAACATTCCATAAATAATATCGAAAAAGGTTCAAGCCTTAAACAATAATAACTTATGTCCAACATAATTCATTCCAATCATTAGGCTTATCTAAAATACTTCTGTCCAAGATCATATTATAAAGAAAACAATTACTAGAAATGTCATCTACCGATCATGTGAATACCATCATTTATCCCCCATATATCATACAATATATCTTTTTGGTCACATTCCAAACATGTGAATACCTTAATCATGTATTCTCTTGAAACATAAATTACCATAGAACATTAGTGAAAACATGAATGCTATCAAAAGTTAACTCTTTCCACATACCTAAATCCCCAAACTTCTATATACTCAAACAATGATATCACATTGTACTTACATCAGTCATGAGCTCATGAATACTATAAAAAAATTTATTTTCTCGTTATCCCTTCATTATGCACATATCATCTGCATTCCAAAATATTTGAATCAATTTTCATGGTTATCGGTACCATATAATTTTTGAAAACCAATACATAGATATTCCAAAATTCCACGATGCCATAAATGAGATTCCATGATACTATTTTGAAATCCCATTATATAAACACTTAATCATTACACTTAATCATTGCTATACTCAAAATCACAAATAGTGATTGCATGTGACATCCCATTATCCTTTTCCTTAAGTGGTTGCTCATGTTGATCATCATTAACCCTTGGATTAGGGAATTGATTAACATAATGCCCCATTTCCTTGCACTTGAAGCATTGAAGTGTTGGTGGTGCATTCTCAGCAGTCTTTTCTTTATTCACATCATTAGCAACCCTTTTCCATTACTTCGACACTCAACTACTCGATGACCTTCTTTTCCACACATGAAACATTTTCTATTCCCTTTAATACAATATCCACCACACTTCTTTCCACACTTTTATCATAAAGAAACAGTCATCTTCTTTTCACCATTTTTCTGGGATATATCCTTGAACTCCATCTTTCGTTTCTTATCAAAACAATGAGATGGATATGTTACACAAACTTCCAGTTCTACCTTTATATCACAACGCACAATTTCATCATAGCTACTGAAGTATATTTTAGCTAATGCCCTTCGAAGACTTGGTTTTAAGCCACTGGAAAATCGATCAACTTTACTTTCATGTTGGATGATAAAACCAGATCCATACCTTGAAAGTCTTTTAAAATTCGCTTCGTATATACCAACAGATTCATCATCCTTCTACTTAAGCTCAAGGAACTCCTTTTCCATATGTCTTTGAAAAATATGAGGGAAGTACTTACTAAAAAACAAGTTCTTGAACTCGTCTCATTCCATGGATTCAATTTCATCTGGGGGCCTTGTATTCTTAATTAGAGTCCACCATTGGTCTGCTTCACCTTCTAAAAGGTAAAAAGCTAGAATGAATTTATCATGTTCGGAACAACAAAGTATGGAAAATATCTTTTCAATGGTACAGATCCATTGTTCAGCAACAGGTGGATCAGAAGACCCGTTGAAAGAAGGTGGACGTTGCCTCATGAAGGACTCAATAGAATATTGTTCCCTTCTCTGATCATTTGTAAATCCAGAATGATTCATTTCTTGTGTAATTATAGCAATAATATTATGCACTCCATCTCCCATAACATTGGTTTGTTCAAGAGGACAATCATTGCATTGTCCATTACATTGATCAACACAGTTCCTTCCGGTTCCAGCCATCGACTAAAACGCAAAAATAAAAGTGTGAGAGGAAAAAATCATGCTAGGGAAAATAATATAATAAAGGGGGAGTACCTTCAATATATAACATCTTAGGGTTTATTCTAAGATTTTTAATGTAATTCAAGGACTATAACTTATACTTATACTTATCCTTACAGACATCCCTAGACTTACCTTAGAAATATCTCTAGGGATCTCACTAAAGTTTTCGCATCCTAGTTTCCAAAGGTTAACTAAACTATTCCTCTGATACCAACTATAGCGGTCTGGAATTACTTCTAGTGGACTATAATTGATACCTACCAGGGTACTCCATGGGTGGCTACACCCCCTGGGCGGGACACACCACCATCCCCAGTGGCAACCATTTCCTCATGAAGCCCTTGGGTAGAGAGTCATGATTCGTCCAACGCTCACATGTGAGAGTTCCAAAGGATCAGATTCATTCCTACCTCTGTTACCTCTGATACCAACTGTAGAGACCCAATGCTTGAAGTACATGGACATTGCATTACTTTTGAGGAATACTTAATACATATAAAAAACAAACACACAAGGACCGTAATAGTTTAGTGTCTTTGGAAACTCAAAACATAATATTCTAATCATGGTGAAAGATCTTCAACATCTCCCATAAAGATCTTCCCCTTTTATTTTCTTAAATAAAACCTTTCTTTCAATCCTGGGGAAAAGAAAACATATAAAATGGTGAGCTCAAATGCTCAGTAAGGGTAAGCATGGAGAACATACAACAAATCATATACATTTGAACACAAAAACACGAACATAATGTTTAAACATCATGATCTTGAGCAATGACATAAAACATGGAAGTACATGAGAAATAGATCATAAAGAAACATTAATCTTGATAAAATAGCATGGGAATAAAACATTTAATTATAGAAAAACATTAAGCACAAAATATAATTTCAATAGTAGTCAAGGCATTGCTGCCATGACCATCTTAGTGGACAAAGTCCCTTTCTGAGACGAGTTCACTCCTCATTCCAGTCCTGTATCACTGAACCGGATTAACTTACCATTTCAGCCATGTCTATCTCATGAGATATAAATCTTTATCCAATTCATTAGAGGGGTATATAGGTCCCACCTATCTCATAATGAAATCATTTTTACTTGTGCCACAAAATAAACATAAAACATTCATCATAACCCAAAGAATAAAATGGGTTTCCTAAACATCATCCCATCATCACATAACCCATATAAAACATAAGGATATTTCATCATAAGAAAATTGAAACCATGTAAATCATAGAGAAATTATACTTGAAACATACACATATGAAATAATGTCATCTTATATGGAAAATGGTTTTGATAAAACACTTGAAATGAATTCTTGAGGAAAATATCATTTCTTATTCAAAATCATTTTCTATTTCACAAAATTCCATGCAATTTTATAAGAAAAGTATTTTTTTAATAATAGTCATAAAATCTTGTAGAGTAAGCTTCATGAAAATGAGCTCTTATGAAACCATAAAAACCCATTCACGCTGTATAAGTTAAAAATAACATTCGTCTCATACTATTGTCGAAAAAGTAAAAAAGGTCCTCGTGTGGTAAACAAAAGTAAGATTCATTTAATAACATGTGGTAAATTTAAAAAATGGGTAAAAAGGACTTTAAAAATACATGAAAACATTTTTAGAAAACATGGGCATGGATGATAACAATAACCCTAGTAAATACTTACGAATAACAATCTCGAATAAGAATGAGATTGGAATAGTTATCCCTTACCTTAGGTCTGATATGCTACATACGTATCCAAACCTCCATTATAATTATTTAAATAATGTCATTGACTTATTGAATTATCATATTCATGTTATTATATCATATATAGTTCACTTATGACTTTATATTACCCGTTCTTTTGTAAGTTCCATGTTAAAGCTGTGTTTTGGGTAAAATCGTTTTATTTATCTTACGTGTTTGGACTTGTTGTTCTTGATATTATTATTACTTATATCTTGATTTACTTACTTACAGAATGTAAATAAGGATTTATATATCATATATCTATTAAGTATATATATATAATTGATATATAAATGAAATGAAATACACCGTTCATGGAGACGGTAGGCCATACGTACGCATGAACCTTGTTTTTGTTTCCTTATTGAATTAAATGGAATTAAGTAAATGAAAAATATATGTACATTATTATGTAATATCTTTCTTGATTATTTATTATTTATACTTTATAATCATACTTGAATGGTTGGTCATGAAAAATGAATCTCATCACGTTCATGGGAAGGTATTTCGTACTTACACACACGCGGTGATTTCGTTTCCGTAGGATGGATTAAAGATGATATTGCATTGTTTCATATTTATAATAACATATCAGTATATGAGTTATACTGATGTTATTAATTTATGATGAAAAAAATAAATAAGAAGAAGTAGAATAAGAAATAAATTGGAAAGAATCGATAAATGACATTACCACTTCTTTGACGCGCCTCTTCTTAACCTCCTCTTAAGGAACTATGGTTGGTATTTTGAGGAGATCAAAAACTCTATAATGTTTATAGGGAATATTATAAGGGATATGGGCAGAGGATGGCCGAGATTGAAGGTTCAAAAGGTTTTGAAGAGAAGAGGGAAGGGGTGCCCTTTTTATAAGGGATGGGAGGGGCACATTAAAAAAAACTTAAAATATTATTTTCTAATAAAGTCATATTCGGTATATAATAGCTCCAAATTTATTTATTTAAAAGATAAAGTGGGTATGGGCCTAAATACTCTCAACCAATAGGTTTTAGAAAAGTTTAGGTTACTATTTTCACCTTATCATTTAGATTTATCTCAAAGTTAAATAATTTAACCTTTACCGTGTCTTCTTGTTTTCTTACACTATATGGTTAATAAACATACTATAACAAGACAAAAGAACCAAAAGTGGTTCATTATTAACATATATAACCTTATCTAAGTCATTTTCCCAAACCTTAGATTTTTAAGAATATTATAACAATTAATAATATAATATTTGTTTTAAAAATTATTTTATGTCAATTTTGACACTATTTGGTAATCGATATTTGTGAAAATCATACCAGCATGATTAGTTCCAAAGAAGTTCCTTAAATCAATACTAACATTTCATATTAACCTATAATATTATTTTAATTCATAAACAGTCTCAAATTACATTTATTTAGTTATTTATAATATCAATTATTTTAATCTTTCATTATTTAGGTAATTACTGCATCACCATTGTGTAATAAATAAATTGAATTATTTAAGGTATAAAAATTATAAATAAAATACCATTAGGTAGGAAATTATTTTATCTTTCTAATTAATATTTTTAGTAGAATTTATCTTATGTATAACCCTATATTAAAAATGACTTAGTTATTAAACATTGATTTTAACTATTTTAACTCTTCCTTAAATAAAATAATAATAAGTGTCCTAATCTAATCCAAGTGGACCTAAAGGGTAATATTATATTCCTAAGGTTTGTTTTGGTCTAATTACACTTATCAAATAGAATTAGGACATGTGTTAGGGTAATAATAATATCATTTTTACCCTTAATTACCCTATTCACTTTTAACCGTGGTAAATAAAAGCAAAAAGTTACTATTCACCAAAAATTATGTTTATCTTATTGAACCAAATTTTACTCATTGATATTAATCGTGTCTCTCGGAGTTTTGAAATTCCACTCACAAAAGTGGTAAAATTAATTTTTATGTAAATTTTCAAATTCTCCTAGGAGGTGGGTAAAAGACGGTGAAAAGTTCAATAACATTTCTATATATCTAAAATTAATATAAAATGACTCCAATGAATTACATTGAACATAGATAGGAATTATGTATCAATTTTTACCTAAAATAAATTTAAATAAAATAAATAATTATTTAAATAAAAAGTTGGTTTTTAAATAGTAACCCAGTGTTTTCATTATTCATCAAAAATTGAATGTTTTCCGAAAAATGCTAAAAATTGACCCTAGTCTAATTTCGATATTCCAAATCCAAAAATGAAGTCCATTTTTGAAGATAAAATTTATATAATTTCAAAAAATGGGTATTACTATTCATAACGGCTAGTTAATAATACTATTATAATAATATCTCGTTTAGTGAAACTCAGTATTGCGTACTACACACGCTATCAAGGAAGGTCTTGATTGTGTGTAATGCAAGCCATGTCAAGGCTGCGTGTAGTGCAATATCCCTTTGTTGTTGCATATAACATAATCTTTTTTATACATTAAACAAAATGTATACTTAATGTTGCGTAGAATAAATTCTACAAAATGAACTTGAAATTGTGTGTAACACGATCCAAGAATAGTGTTGCGTATACTGCAAGCTAATACAATGTTGCGTATAGAACAAGCTAATTTTGGTGTAGTGTATAACAAAAGACATAAATTAAATTAAAAAATAATAATTCTCATAAAATATCAGGTTGGTACAAACCCTCTGGGCAGTGCACTCAAACTAACCCCTCTGGTTAAGTCATAAGATTATAATAAGACTCTATGAGGAAGCGCTCATAGTCAATTAACCTTATAGTCAAAGGTAAAGAAAGACTCTCTAAGGAATCTCACACAATCCATTCCCCCTATATAGTAAAGGGTAGTCAAGGACTCTCTGAGGAAGCTCACACAGTCAATTTCCCTTATATCCCCAAGGTCTAGGACTCTCTAAGGAAGCTCACTCGGTCAATTCCCTTTATAGCTCAGGTCGTACAATTCAAATAAAGGCTCTCTGAGGAAGATAACGCGGTCAATCCACTTGTTGTCTAAAGAAAACAAGGAATCTCTGAGGAAGCTCACATTGTCAATTCCGCTTATAGGCTCAAGTGGTTCAAGGCTCTCTGAGGATGCTCACTCGGTCAATCCCCCTTATAGCCTAAAGTGCTCAAAGACTCTCTGAGGAAGCTCACTTGGTCAATTCCCGTTATACTCTATTACACTAGGTTCTCATGTCCCTGTGTAGGTCAATGAGCATAGCAGTGTAATATGGCCAAAGTAAACCTACAGAACTACTTGGCTAACCAGTCTACAGTAAAACAAGCTTGTTAGAATACAAACTATATATCCTACAACAATAGGCATAGAAAGAGGATAGGGAGCCAAACTGGCTAAACAGGACCAATCGGTCGTAAAAAGAACATAAAAGGGAAAAACAACCAAATCATAGAAATTATCCCTATTCATAACCAATTTACCTCTACACATGCATACAGGCAGGGAAGGCAAACAAAAGGGGTAAAACGATAAACATGCAATACCCCGTTCAAGGGTATTGCTAGAATTTTCACATAATACTCAAAGACCTTGAACGGAAAGGCACAAACCACCTACCTCAGAGTTAGAAGATCAATATACTTGATCCTCGAGGCTAGAATCTCCTTAGAACGCCATATATCTAAAAAAATGTATAAAACGTTCAACCCATGATAACTTGGAAAAGATGAGAAATCATAAAACGAGGCTCCAGCAGAAGAGAGAACATACTAATGCGATTCCAACGTAACAGACAGCATTCGATTCTTAGTCTATATGGAGGCTCGGGGGCTCGTCGAAGATATGTGGCCATATAGACTCTCTCAGACGAACGAGACCTAGAAGAAGGGTGTTCTGACTGTCGAACGTGACCCTGGTGTGTTTAATGAAAGAAAAAAACAAAATACATGGCGTGTAATTTTGGAGTACACAGCGTGTATTTGTCATTTTCGTACTCCACATTAGGCGGCTTCCAAGCCACTCCCACACAGCCATGTGTGTGGCTACTACACGGCCAGCACACGACCTCCTGCGATAAGGAAGTACATAGAGTGTACTCATAAAGTACAAGACGTGTACTTAGAAAATTCCTAGAAATTCCACATTCCTCAAAAAACAACCAGAAAAGGAAAAATATACCTGAAAAAAGATCTGGGTTCTTAAAAATTTCCCCCCTTAATGAAATTCATCCATGAATTTTCCAAGCGCGACATAGAAGAAGAAATCTCAAACAGTTATGACCACTATTCTCTTACATCATCCTCCCTCTCCCAAGTCTCGTCCTGCACCCGCCCGTGCTGTCGTTGCACTCATACTAGTGGAATAGACTGTCCATGGAGAACCTTTGAATTGTAATCCAAAATCTGGATAGAATTATCTTCAAATGACGCATCCGCTTCGAGCACAACCTCCTCAAGTTGAAAGACATGAGAGAGGTCTGAGAAGTAACGTTGAAGCTGAGAAATGTCTAAGATGTTGTGCATAGCTCGGTACCTCTGAGGTAACTACAACTAGTAGGAAACCAGCCCAACTCTCTTCAACACCTCAAACGGCCTGACGTATCTTGGGGAAAGCTTACCCTGTCTCATAATCCTCTTGTGTCTCAACCTTGGTGTGACACGTAGGAAAACCATATCCTTGACCTTGAACTCAATAGGTCATCTCCGCTGATCAACATAAGACTTTTATCAAGACTGTGCAGTATCCATCCTCTTCTGAATCAACTCTATCTGCTCTGTAGTCTCATGAACAAGGTGAGGTCCGAGCTAAGCTGCCTCTCCTGCCTCGAGCCACCATAAGGTTGATCGACATGGCCGAC
Organism: Viscum album; assembly: GCA_963277665.1. Lineage (NCBI taxonomy): Eukaryota > Viridiplantae > Streptophyta > Magnoliopsida > Santalales > Viscaceae > Viscum > Viscum album. The sequence goes on along the minus strand of OY728145.1, from coordinate 1,183,214,007 downwards.
CGTACAAGTCCTCATAAGGTGCCATCTGAATAGTCTCATGAAAAATATTGTTGTAGGAAAACTCCATAAGAGGTATATGCTTCTCCCAAGAACCTCCAAAATCTAGAATGCATGCTTGGAGCATGTACTCAAGCACCGAAATCATATGCTTAGACTGGCCATCCGTCTGGGGGTGGTAAGCTGTACTCAAATGTACCTTTGTACCAAAAGCCTTCTAAAGCCCCTACTAGACCTGAGAAGTAAAAAAGTGAATCCCTGTCTGAAATGGAGTGTGGAACACCATGTAGACGTACAATATCTTAAAAGTACAACCGTCTCAGCTCATCAACACTGAGGGTCTCCTTGATCGACAAGAAGTGGGAAACCTTCGTGAGTCTGTCAATGACAACCCAAACTGTTTCATTCCTTCAAGGCAACCTTGGCAAACCGATCACTAAGTTCATCTTGACATCATTCCACTTCTACTCAGGAATGGGTAACTGTTGTAAGAGCCTTGTTGGTCACTGATTCTCCACCTTCACCTAATCAAATGTGGAACATCTCATGATGAAACTAGCAATGTCCCTCTTCATACCTAGTAACCAATACTGACGGTGTAGATAACGATAAATCTTGGTGATACCAGGATGAACTACCCAAACTGAGGAATGAAAATCCTACATAAGCTCCTCACATATATCTACTGGAACCCATACACATCCCTAGAAACTCATGATCTCATCCTCTACTATGGTCCACCCAAGAAAAGGGTCCTCTCATGAAAAACTTTCCCACTGGACTAGGCCATCAGAATCTGATAGCTACCCCATTTGTACTAGATCAAGAAAGGTAGAGGTAACAGCTATAGAAGAAATCAAGGTCTGTCCCTGCCTATCGTGCACCTCCAAATGCATCTCTGAAAACAAAGTCATAAGCTACCACTCACAACTGGCCTCCCAAACTTCCTGTATCTGAGTCCTCCTGTTCAACACATCAGCCACTATGTTGCCTTTCCCAGGTGTGTAGGCAAGTTCAAAGTCAAAATACTGAAGGTACACAACCCACCTGCGCTGTCTCAAATTCAGATCACACGGAGTAAAGATGTACTTGAGGCTCTTGTGGTCGGTGAAAACCACAAAATGTTCTTCTAGAAGGTAATGTCTCCAACAACGTAAGGAATGAACAATATCTGCCAATTCCAGATCGTGTGTCGGGTAATTCCCTCGTGTGTCCTCAACTACCGAGACCCGTACGCAATGACTCCATCTCCCTACATAAGAACAGCTCCCAGCCTGATACCTAAAGCATCACAATAAACAGTATAGCTCTTGAAAAATTCTGTAAATACTAGTATCGGTGCTGAAGTTCACCTCCCTTTCAGCTCCTGAAAGGCTCACTCACAAGAATCTGACCATAAGAACTTTGTACCCTTCTTAGTCAAACTAGTCAGCGGTGCTGCTAAATGTGAAAAGTCTTGTATGAAACATTGGTAGTATCAAGCCATCCCTATAAAACATCGCACCTCAAATACATTCTTCGGATGGTCCCAGGAAACTACCGCTATCACTTTCTCAAGGTATGTTGATACTCCTACCTTTGAGATAACATGACCCAAGAAGTGAATCTGATCCATCCAAAATAGGAACTTTAAGGGCATAAAATATAACTGATGCTCGCTCAGTGTACTCAAAATGATCTCAAGATGGGTATCATTGTCATGTCGAGTGTGAGAGTACACCAATATATCATCCACAAAGTCCACCACAAAACAATCTATGTATGGATGGAACACTCGGTTCCTCAGTGCCAGGAAACCTGCAGGCGCGTTTGTGATACTGAACTGCATAAACACATGCTCGTATAGACCATACCTACTCTAAAAAGTTGTGAGAGGTATATCATATGGTATAACATGCAACTGATGATAACCAGGCATCAATTCAATCTTCGAGAACACCCCAGCTCCTCAAATCTTATCAAAGAGATCATCAATCCTAGGTAAGGGATATCAGTTCTTGATCGTCAACTGGTTCAGCTTCCGATAATCCACACAAAGCCTAAGGGTTCTATCTGCCTTCTTCGCAAATAGGGCAGGTGAACCCCAAGGAGAAGTACTAGGTCGGATGAAACCCTTTTCTTCCAACTCCTCCAACAGCTTCTTGAGCTCCTGTAACTCGAGTGTATCCATCTTAAAAGGTGGAATGGACATCGGTTCCACTCCTAGCACAATATCAATTGAGAATTCTACCTCACGCTCCAGAGGAAAACCTAAAAAGTCCTCTAGATAGAAATCTCTGAAACGATCCACCACTAGAGAAAAGTCTAACTGTGAAGTACCTTGGTCATCCAATTAAAGACAAGCAATTTGGGCTGTAACTCCTCTCAAACCATGGTGCTCTGGACTTGCTCTGCTCGCCAGGACATCCCATTCACCCCTATAAAGAATAGACCCACCCTCTAGTGATATGAAACTCACCCTTCATTAATAACAGTCGACGATTGCGTAGAATGGAACTGGCCAGTCCATTCTATGAATGACATCATAGCCTATCATCACTAGGATATTAAGGTCCCATAAAAAGTAACACCCACCAACTTGTAGAGGGAACTCCTTGCACTGATGTACACCAGCCATTCTAGTCCCCAATGGAGTGTCTATCATCAAGTTGTTAGCAGAATAAAAGATACTAAGCCCAAGGCTCTCCACAATAGCAACATAGATAAAGATATGGGAAGCCCCTATATCAAAAAGAGTAGAAGCTAAAACTGAGGAAACTAGGATCGTACCTCGACTTGTAGAGGATCTGGGATCCTACTATTGTGGGGTCTGCTCCACTACAAAAGTCTGGTCTATGTCGCAGTCCTGTGACCCTGCCTGACCACTCTGAGTTGATTCACCTTGATGTTGCTGAAAACTGGGCGACTGGATGCCACGTCCACGACCTCCACCTCGGCCCGAACGGTCGGAAGAACTCCAGTTCCCAGACTAGTGAGAAACTGGTGGCGCTACTCCTGAACGAGGAGTCATAGAAGAATCCTTATCACAAGATGCTGGTGAGAATAACTGAAAAAAGCACTGAAGGTGACCCATCTTACCATAAGATCGGCACTCCACTAGGTCTCTCAGGCAACGTGGCCTCATATGATCGCTTCTCCCACACTGGTAGCACACCACCTGGCTACCAGAAGATGCATACCGCCTGCTCTGATCTCCACGTGTAGCCTCTCTGCATCGCTTCCTGTTATCAGCTGGTGGATCACTACCTCTGGATGTTGAACCACCATGGCTCACAGCTCGAGAATCCATCAGATTGCGCTCCGTGATCAGTGCCTGGTTGATGATATAATATATTGAAGTCAACCTGAAGATGTTCACCTAAGATCAGATTTTGTGCCTCAGACCATCCTCAAACTTCCGTGCAAGGAACAACTCATCACCACTTAGAATAGGCGTGAAATGATGCAGCTCTATGAAGTAAGAGGAATACTCCATAACAGTAAGAGTACCCTATTCTAGACTCATGAACTCTTGGGCTCGATCGGCCCTCAAGGTCTTCGGATCAAAGTAATTGTAGAAGATGCACCGAAACACTTCCCCAAAAATATTCTACTGGAGTCCCACCTATGAGATCACATCCCACCACCTCCTGGCAGAGTGTTGGAGCATGTAGGTAGTAAGATCCACCCTCTTCTCTAGGAGTATCTCCAGATGCTTGAAAATCATCAGTGTGACTTCTGGCCATGACAATATTGCCTAATGTCCTCCATCCCTTGAGAAAGTGGGAGGATGCTGCTGCTGGAAGACTCACATCAAATCAGTCATCGACGGGGTAGGAGTCAGCGCTCCCTGCAAGGTCTACATCATCCTCAAAAAGCCTTCCCTGAACTGTGCATCAGCACCTATGTTAGGTACAACGGCTGGGACCAAGGCTGGCACAATGGGAGGATCTACAGGTTGTCCCTAATCGACCATGTTTGGTGTCTGATCATCGTCTGGAAACTGGAACACAACTGGAGGAAGTCTCGGTGGCATGAATCTGCAAGGTCAAGCGCACACCTTAGATCAAGATTATGAATGACTGAAAACAAGGAGTGTAAGAAGGGAACATGATAAATAAAACATTAATGTTTTATAAAACATGACTACAAGGCGTGTATTTTTCCTACACGGTGTGTTCCATTAAGTCATTTACATGGGTGTGTACTCCTACCTAAACTGGTCGTGCAACACCCCAGACACACGATGTGTTCTCTTCACACAAGGTGTGTACTTGAATCCTTTTCCACTGCCCCAGTCCTTCAACATGGTTAAGCCACACAACTCTCCTAGGTTAGGACTACAGAGCATGTTCAAGCTAGATGTAGTGTGTACTAGACAAGCTTCACCTAGCCCACGTTATAAGTGACACAGCCTAACACACGGTGCGCATTACACGGTGTGTTCCGATCAAACACAGCGTGCTCGTGAAGGGGTAAAACCTACTCGTGTTGTTTGTGACCCGACTGGGTACCTGGGTCAGACTACACGACATGTTCAACACGGACATGATTTGTAGATCTTAAGGTCTTATCTGTTTGTTTTGTTGGTTACATGGGAGGACACAGGGTCGACACTACACGGCGTGTTCGTCTGGTACATGAAAAGTTCCCACCTAACCATTTGCATCTCATGTCTCTGCCCACATGACCTATGACACGGTCATAGAATACATGGAGTGTACATAAAGTACACGTCATGTACTTAAGAAAAATAGTTTCTTCCCGAATAGATCGACACACGGCATGTAATTAACATTACACGGTGTGTATTCTGGGTTTTTTCGGATCGTAAGTCACAGAAACTATTCTGGAACGCATAAAAACACTGAAACAAGTGTTGAAAGTGCCAAATTCCGATCTGTGAGGGCCCATACTCCTCGTTAATCAAAGTTTGGCATCTTTTACCCATTATAACATAGAAAAAAAGGCAATGATCTACCAAATTATGGTCCATAAAGTCCCATAACACCTCAAGAACCAATGTATGACATCTAATCAAGAAAATATATACACAAAACAATACCTTATCAAATAGTATGAATTTTTATCAATAAAACTATCACAACAACATGCATATTTTACACAACATCTATCACAACAACATGGAATCACTAATTCATCCTATATGGCATGGAAAAAAATGCATGGCATGTGATTTATATCAAGTTCCTATATGATGCATGAGATGGCATACCCTCATCTCATTGGGTTGAAATAGAAATAGAACCTCAATAATATCAACAACAATAACACAAATCATGTGAATCACTCAAGGTGAAATCAAATGAATTGTAATAATTGAAAAACCATAAAAATTTTAGTTACTGAGGTAGATTGGATTTTCCCTATACACAGGTTAGCTACTCCCAGGCAAAACTTATTACCAAGTACAAATTCTTTCCTATCCTTGGCTAAAGGATCCAAATAGTAAATCAAGGGAAAAGAATTACTATGATACCACTTTTTAACGTCCCGATTCTAGAAGCCACCCAGAGGCTCCCCGTACCCAGTTGGTCACATGGCTTCAAGCGCATTGCCCCGAACAGCAGAGGCTGCCGACTTGTAGTGAGGGCCTTGGGTGTGATAGTGGGAAAACTATTCCCTTATTGGCAAAGTACACAACAAATGTAATCAAATACATACAAGAGCAGAAGCAGTAATAATGACATACAATAGAAAATTGAAGGTATGAACTGGAGAACATATATAAAATGATGCATGATACATATGTCTAGGAAAATATCCAAACAAGTCACAATGATGGACTAAAATAGTGATAAACCAATGTACAAAATAAAGAAGATAAACTCCTCAGCATCACAAGCTATAACTTGGTCCCATGCTCTCCAACTCCACAACAAGTCAAGTACCTGAAGTAGAAGGGTGCATGATCTTATTTATACCTACAACAATATAATCTGTTTAGGCCCAAAAGCATGGCCCAAACAGGGTGTGAGACTAAATCCTAGTAGGAAACCACCCGAAGATCTGTGCCTAACTATCAGTGAATATATGGAGGGTAAAAGTACAAAAAACAGTAAACAAGAATGTGCTCAGTATTAAACAATTCACAGTTTCAATATCACGCAATAGTGAAACAAACAGCTAAAACTCAAACAGGTAACCCTCTGGGAAGTAATCAAAGTCATCCCCTCTCATTCTACACAAGAAGGAAACGAAACCCTCTGGGTAGTGTACTCAGCCTAACCCCTCTGGTTCAGTCATAAAATTATAATAAGACTCTCTAAGGAAGCGGTTATAGTGAATTCCCATTATAGTCAGAGGTAATGCAAGAATCTCTGAGGAGGCTCACATAGTCCATTCCCTGTATATTCTAGGTTAGTTAAGGACTCTCTAAAGAAGCTCCCACGGTCAATTCACTTTATAGCTCCAAGGTCTAGGACTCTATGAGGAAGATCACTCGGTCAATTCCTCTTATAGACTAGGTCGTAAAATTCAAACAAAGACTCTCTGAGGAAGCTCACGTGGTCAATCCCCTTATAGTCTAAAGAAAACATGGAATCTTTGAGGAAGCTCAGTCGATCAATTCCCCTTATAGAACCAAGTGTTTCAAGTATCTTTGAGTATGCTCACTTGGTCAATCCCACTTATAGCCTAAAGCGCTCAAAGTCTCTCTGAGGAATCTCACTCATTCAATTCCCGTTATATTCTACTACACAAGGTTCTCACGACACTATGTAGATCAACGAGCATAGCAGTGTAATATGGGAAAAGTAAACCTATTGAACTACTTGGATAACTAGTCTACAACATAACAAGCATGTCAGAATACAAACTCTACATCCTACAGCAACAGGCATGGAAACAGGAAGGTCATCCAAACTGGCTAAACATGACCAATAAGTCATAAACAGAATATTCAAGGGAAAAATATCCAAAGCATTGCAATTAGCCTTATTCATAACCAATTTACCTCTACACAGGCATACATGCAGGGTAGGAAAACTACAGGGGTAAAATGCTAAACATGCATTACCCCGTTCAAGGGTATTGCTGGAATTTTCACATAATACACAATACATTGAACAGAAAGGAAAAAAACACCTACCTCGGGGTTAGAAGATCAATATACTTGAACATTAAGGCTAGAATCTCCATAGAACATCATATATCTAAGAAAACGTATAAAACGTTCAACCCACGATAACTTATAAAAGAAGAGAAAACATGAAACGATGCTCTAGAAAAAGAGAGAACTCACCGATGTGATTCCAACACAGTCGACGATGTTTTATTTAGAGGACAGATGGAGGATCGACAGCTCATCAAAGACCCGTGGTTATACGGACTCTCTTGGATGAATGAGACCTATAAGAAGGGTGTTCTGTCAGTTAGACGTAACCCTGGTGTGTTTAATTAAAAAAACAAAATACACAGCATGTACTTTTAGAGTACACAGTGTGTACTTTTCATTTCTGTACTCTACATTAGGGAGCCTCCAGGTCACTCCCACACAGCTGTGTGTGTGGCTACTATACGGTCAGCACACAGACTCTTCCGGCAAGGCAGTACAGGGCGTGTACTCATAAAGTACACGACGTGTACTTAGAAAATTTCCAGAAATTCCTTTTTCCTAAAAAATGACTAGAAAAGGAAAAACATACCTAAAAATAAGATCCTGGTTCTTACGTCATACAACCTCCCCACCTTAGTATGCATCTTCCTTGAGCCGATCTTTCCAAGAAACATTAGGTTTCTAACACAAATAGATCAGGCCATTGGGCTCGCATATGTGATTCTCTCTCCTAGGTTTCTTCTTGAATGTTTCCATACAGCTATAGAACATGAACCAAAGGTACAACCTATCCCTACATGACATTCTCACTATGATCCACAATATGAACTAGATGATCCTCAAAGGACGCATATGGCTCAATCCCAACATCATCATTGTTTATCACATGAGATGGATTAGGTTGATACTGTTGATGTTTTGAAACATGAAAAACATCATGCATTCTACTATACCATTGTGGAAGATCCAATCAGTAAGCCACCGGTCCAACCCCCTCCATGATAGCAAACAGTCCCACATACCTGGGAGCCAACATTCCCTACATCCAGATTCAATGATGACCCAAACACAGTGACATATAAAGAAACACACTATCACCTACAATGAAATTGAGAGTTCTATGATGCAGATCTACAAATGTCCTTTTCCTACCATATATTATAACCATCCAATTATAAATCAATCGAACCCTCTCAGATGTTTCTTTCATGAGACTCAGCCCTAACAGATTAGAATCCCTAGATTTTAATCAATACAATTTTGATCAACATGGTATCCCGTAGTGTTTATGTAGAAGATTGATTACCCCATATCCGGAAGGTATTTGGAGCTCCACTGGCCATACTGGTTGGGGTGGTTGATGTGGAACTTTGGGATGAGACCATCCACCCTAGAAGGGATGTATAGTAAAAGGTACTGAGGAAGGATCCAAGGGTAGAGTGATATGCCATCTTCACGCAGTTCAGTCTACACCTGGAGGTGGTGAGGGTGGATTGTCTACCATTCGAGGTACAATTCTTGTTTCTTCCATACTTGTTAATGCTCTATTTGACATTGGTTCCAGAAAATCATTCATATATTCCCAATTTTTGGTTGTGTAGGGCCTATCTGTGGAACAAGTGTGTGGGGTTATGTCAATTAATGCTTAGTTTGGGGTGTGAGTTGATGATATTAGATAGTGTAGAGGTTGTACCTTATAGGTTGGTTGTTGTCATTTTCTGTGGAATCTATTTGTTCTCGAGATGTTAGGTTTTGACCTGATTTTAGGCATAGACTGGATAGTGTTGTATAAGGACCATATCAATTATTACCATCTTAGGGTAATGTTCATGTATCTTAATAGAGACACCTATTCCTTTCAGGGTGAGTGGGTTGTTCGAGTAGTACACGTAAGGAAATTGTTTCACAAGTTGGGGGAACTCATAGCCCAAGTGGCATGAATTATTCTTGATGATGGATAGGTAGAGAAACATGTATTTACTCATGTGTTGAATTAGTTTAAGGATGTTTTTCCCAATGAATTCTCTATAATTCCACTCGAGAGGGGTGTGGTTTTCACAATCGAGTTGCTACCAGGGGCAGAACTAGTTTCTATTCCCCCATATCAAATGGTTCCATAAAAAGTCCAGGAACTAAAGGTTTAGCTGGAAGTGTTTCAGAAATAGGGATTTATTTGAACTATTAAATCACTAGGGGTGTCACCCGTGTTGTTTGCTAAGAAGGATTATGGGTCATGAGGTTATGTGTCAATTACTGGAAGTTGAATCGGATGAAGGTTAAGAACTGATAACCAATTCATAGAAGTGATGACATGTTTGACCACCTTTGGGGTGATCAGTGTTCTCTAATATTTATTTGATATTGGGATACCATTAGGTGAGGGTGAGACCTTTTGACGTAGCAAAAATAACTTTCTAGAGTAGGTATGACTTGTATTAATTTTTGGTGATGTTGTTCAGGTTGACCAATGCACTGAAAATGTTTATAGTTCTAATGAATTTGATATTTCATCCTTATCTGGATCAGTTCATGGTTGTATTTGTTAATGAAATCTTGGTGTACTCATAAACTCTTGACAATCCTAAAAAACACTATAACATCATCATGAGTGCACTAATATATCATAGACATTATGCCAAGATATCAAATTGTCAATTCAAGATTGATAAAGTTTATTTCTTGGGACATGTAATTTTTTGAGTCAAGATTTTTGGTGGATCTATAGAAGGTGTAGGTTGTGATGTCTTGGGATTAGCCTAATAATGTTTCTGATATCTGATGTTTTTTGTGTTTGGTCAACTTCTACCGAAGGTTCATTAGAGATTTCCCTCATTTAGAATAACTAATCTCAAGATTAACAAATAAGGGTGTTAAGTTTGATTGATATGAGATATGAGAAACTGATTTTCAATAATTAAGTATTTGACTACTGGACTGATTCTGATCTTACCTAAACCTATTAATAAGTAAACTTTGTTCTTTGATGTGTCTGATGTTGGAGTTGGGTTGGTGTTGATGCAAGATGATGATGTTATAGGTTATGTGTCAATATAGTTGAGGCTCCATGAATGATATTATCCTACCCATGATATCAAGCTAGTTGTTGTGGTTTATTCCGTAAAGTTATTCATGCATTACTTGTTGGGATAACGATTCATGGTGTTTACCGATCATATAATTTTAAATTATATCTTCTCTCATATCGATTTAAATATTCGGCAATGAAGGTGGGTTGAGTACCCACAATCCTTTGATTTTGAGTTGGATTACACACCAAGAAAAGGGAATAGAGTTGTAGATTCCCTAAGATGAAAGACTATGAATCGGGTGGTTCAGGAATCCAACTCTGAGTGGATGATGGTGACCTTCTAAGCTGAGATGAACCTGGAGGTGTAGGATGGGGACAAAAACTAACCCTTGTGACTATAGGGTTTGAGTCTACAATTTTGAGCTCGGTCAAGGGGCATTAGCTTGAGGATCCAGAGTGCTTGGATATGATGGAAATTTTTAAAGGTGGGGAGTCACCTTATAGTTGGGGTTTTGGTGATCATTGAGTGGTCTAAATTTAGAGTCATGTTGTAGTGAGGAAAGGTGTGTGAGAAGAGTTGATGCACGAGTTCCTTTCCTAAATGTTTTAAGTACATCCTAGATTGAATAAAATGCATCGTGATCCTTGTCTGAAGTATTGGTGTTCAGGAATAAAGAAATAATTTGTGAGTTTTTGGGTTGATTCCATACATATCAATTGGTGAAGACTGAGCATCATCATCATCTAGGTGTGTTGTTATAATAATTTTCCATTCCAAATTGGAAGTGGAATGATGAAATGATGGACTTTATAGTGGGTCTTACAAGGACACCTCATAAAACTTATGCAATCTGGGTTATTGTGGATTGGCTGACTAAAGTGGATCATCTCTTACCGATCACTGAAACTTACACAGTTGATTAATTGGGCAATTTGTATGTTCGAGAGATAGTGGGATTTGATGGTGTTTAAAGAAACATAGTTTTTAATCATGATCCACATTTCACATCACGCTTTTGGTGGGGATTATAGAAGGAACTTGGTTCCATGGTGTTGTTGAGTATGACCTATCACCCATAGATGGATGAGCAGTATGAGCATACTATTCATGTATTAGAGGACATGTTGAGAGATTGTGTCCTGGATTTTGGTGGTTCATGGGAAAATAACTTATCAATCATTGAGTTTTCTTATAATAAATGTTTCTAGGCTATGATTTAGATGGTTCCTTTTGGGGAACTCTATGGGAGTCCATGTTGATCACCATTGTATTGGTTAGAATCTTGGGGGTATGAGCTGTTAGGACTGAGTCTCATATAGGAGACATCTGAGAAGGTTAGGTTGATTTAGAGGTGGATGGAAACAATATAGAGTAGGAAAAAGTCATATGTAGATCTGCATCATAGACCTATCAAGTTAATTGTAGGTAATAGTGTGTTTCTTCAGGTGTCACCAAGGTTGGGTCACTATCGAATCTAAAAGCAGGGAAAGTTAGCACCTAGGTATGTGGGACCGTTTGAGACTGTGGAGGGGGTCAGACTGGTGGCTTACTGATTGGCTCTTCCATAATGGTATAGTGTAATGCACGATGGTTTTCATGTTTCAAAACTTCAGTTCTATCAACCTGATCCATCTCATGTGATAAACATTGATGATGTTGGTATTGAGCCATATGCCTCCATTGAGGAGCATATGGTTTATATTGTGGATCATAGTGAGAAGTTCTTATGGGGATACATTGTACCTTTGGTTCATGTTCTATGGCTGCATGGAAACGTTCAAGAAGAAACCTAGGAGAGATGATCACATATGCGGGCCCAGTGGCCTGATCACTTTTCTTTAGAAAACTAATGTTTCTTGGGAAGATCGGCTCAAGGAGGATCCATCCTAAGGTGGGGAGGTTGGATGATCTGAGATTTTTATTAATGTATGTTTTTATTTGTGATTCAGTATAAGGATTTTTTTGTCAAATTAATTTTGACCGAAGTTTATCAGAAGGCTCAATGGTGTTTTAGGGGTTCAGGGAAAGAAAGGGGAGGAAAAATAGTTTTCTGGGCATGTTAATGGTTTTTGCACGGTTAGTGAAAACCAAGGGGATCATCCCAGGTAACTGTGCAGTCTTAGACACAGGCTTTCACATGGTTATCACATGGTTATGCTAACTATATAAAATTCCCATGAAACTATGGGATGGGGTGATTTTGGGATAGTATCCCTCACTCGGTTTGTGCACAGTTTGTAAAACCCTGTAGGTAAACTGTGCAGCCTAGTAAAGCTGAGAAATTTACAAAAAAATTCATTAAGGGATTTTTAACCCCAACTTGGGATTTCCTTATCTCTTCCCCCTTGCAACCCTAGTGACGAGGAAGATCTCCCAAGATCAAAGGGTGATTCTTCCCCATCTCTAGGTCATTTGGAGTGCTGTCAGTTGTGAATCGAGGATCCGGGTAAGTCTAATCTCCTCCTTACTTCCTCTTCTCAATTTGGGTTTGCATCTTTCTTTTATTTCCTTTTGAATCTCTAAAAAACTCTTTTCCTGCTGAGATATAGGTTGAGGAATCATGATTTGTTTGAACTAGAATCTAATGCTTGGATTGAGGGATCATTCATCAATAGATTCAAGGTAGGTGGCCTACAGGTTATATACCATAGTTTCATTTGAGATTTGTGCATGATTGGGTTTATTTATTGGTTACCAACTTTTTATTTTTATCCTTTAGTGATATTTGATATAATGAATTTATAAATTGTGAATGGAATCCCTCATGGTTCCCATGGGACACATAGAAGATGACTTGACCTTTGTAGGGACACCCATTGGCTGCACTGATAGTTTTTAAACTTAGAAGTTAGCTATGTATGAGAAAGGATGACTTGTGACAATGTAGATCCCTTGATAAATTTTTTTACATTTTCAATAGATGTGAGAATGAATTATTTCGATGTGGCTATTCTTAGTAATGGACTAAGGGATTGTTTTCCATGGTAATCAAAATGGGTTAAATTAGTTAAATTGGGATTACGCTTTGTGGCTAATGAATTATGTTGAAAACCCTAAGAGGGTTGGTGTATATGAAATGTTGGACATGTAAGATTGCTGATGGATTGTGAAATGATAAATATGGTTAATAGGATGAGACATGGGAATGAGAATTATGATAACGGGATATGTATTGTGAAATTGCAATGTGAATGGGCTATGTCATAACAATGAATCCCATGTTGATTGTTGTGAATCATGGTTGTTATATGTATTGGTTGTATTGGTTGTAATATGGATAAATGTGTGGAATGGATAAATAGGGATGTTCACAAGCCTTGGTGGTGGGATAAGGGACTGATGCTCCTCACACATACATGGTTGGACTGATGCTCTAACCTACCCAGGAATGAACGGGTTGGGGAGTCGGACTGATGCTCTATTCCCCCAATGGATGTATTTAATAAAAATACCTAGACCAAGGATCCAAGGGCAGTGTGGTGATTACATTATATTCTCATCCAAAGTGAGGTTGGGACTTAACTTGATTCCCTTATTCGGAATGATAAATTCTATGAATATTGTGTGAATAAGGTAAATGTCTGACCAATGGATTACATGTTGATGATGAACTAAATGATGATATGATGTATGTAATGACGCAAACTATTATTAAGGAAAATTACTCTTGATATAATTAAATGTTATATTATGTAAAATGGTTGTGTAAAACATATTCACTTACTTGGATTTAAGTGTTTTTTTTATTTCAAAATATCCTTACGAATTGTTACTGTTGCTAATATTACTATTGAACAGTGATCGCATGATTAGTGTAAATATAGGGCTTTAACAAATCCAATTTACTTAGAAAAAGGAAGAGATGGAATCATCTAGTAGAATTTCCCCATACGAAGCCCATCTATCGGAGCTCAGAAAGGAAGCGGTGTCACTAGGCTTCTCTTCTAACCAAGCCCAAGATGACCTTCAACACGTTAATCTTGAATAGAAGCACCTTCATGGAAGTAGAAGTTAATAGAGATTACCACTTGAGCGATGTTATCTGAGCCTCATCCAGAGATTGTCACAATCTCATACCTTAACCTTGGGTCTTATGCAGTTGTTATAAGGGGTTATGAAACAAGACCCTAACACTATGGTTATGTTCCTTATTATTGTATAGAATAAATAATATACATTCATTTTATTATTGTTACTTTGTAAATAGTTTTTAAATCACAAATAGTATTTTAAGTTGATATTCAATTAAGAAATCTATTTTTCTTAATTATTGGATTTATGAATTAAATAATAGTTTAATAAAATATTATTACTAAATTACTTTTTATTAAATATAAATGATCGTATTATTTTTATGAATATAATTATAATTTTTATTGTGGTTTGAAAGATATTTTTGTCAAAACCCATGAATTTTTTTATAAATTTCAGATTTTATTTTAAAAGTAAAAATTCACATTTTTAGAAATTTATTTAGATAAAATGTATATTATTTTTGGAATCAATATGTTGTAATTATATAAAGGTGAATTTTTCCTAATTTTCTGAGACAGTCGATTTTTTTGGTAAAAATTAAATACCGATTAAATATATAACTGGTTTTATGCCATCATAATGACTCAATAGTGATGTAATAAAATATTGTAAAATTGTTATCGGCCGATATATGTTTTACCTTTAAAATAATGTGGTTTTATATTTTTTTATTAATTTTATGACTCTTTAGTGGAGCTTTCAATACTTATAAAACATTTTATCATTTTAAAATTATTTCCTTGAGAGTGTGACTCACCTCCACTTTATCAAGCCTAATATTTTAAGAATTTTGGACATTGGAATTATCCCCTTTGGAAAAAGCCATGGGCAAAAACCTTGGTTTGGTTTTTGGTTTGGATTAGTTTAATGTGTAGTTTCCAAAATCTAAATAATAAATAATTCCCTCTCTATTCCTATATAAACCCACCCAAGATCCCACTTATCTTCACTCAAAACCATTTTATCACGTCCCCACTCTTCCCTCCTCTCTATAAAATCCTCACAAGGTTCCCCAAGCTCCAATGAAGCCCCCCTTAAGCCCCTACCAAGCCTTTGGGATCACACTTCCAAGTAAGAGATTTGTTCCTTTCTCATTTGGTCCAAATTTCATTACGTTGTTACACGATTTTTTTCAATTAAAAATTTTGGATTATGGTTTTTCACCTACCATATACTTCCCTAATTATATTTTAATGATGATATTACCCTTTCTCTCTCGTTAATGCATCCCATGTACACCGGTTATGATGCTGAAATTTTGTAAGGGATCCTCACTTTCCTTCCTTCCTTATTTATGTTGAAGTTTCCTTATATTGTTATGCCGATTTATTTTCAATTAAAAATGCTGGGGGTATGATTTTGACCTCCGCTGTACTTCTATCCATTTTTTAATGATGATAGACCCATTTCTCTCTCATTAATCCCTCCCATGTACACCTGTTACCATGCCGAAATTCTGTAAGTTATTTCTCTCTCCTCATTCACATTCATGCAATTCCTTGATATTACGCTTATAAATTTAATTAACAATATTGGGACATGTATTTATATTACCCCCTTATTTTTCATTTCATGTAAATATGATGAGATAACCCTTTCACTCTCATCAAACATTTTTTTGAATTCTTATTTCATGACGTTATGGTGTTGAAATTGCACCGCAATTTTCCAAGCCAATATCATTGTGTAGTGAATACCATGCCCATTTCTCTATCAAGGGTATTAAACTTTATGTACATTTACTTGTTGATAATGTATTTTCATGTATGAATTCTACATTCCTTTATTGTATAATAAATGATGACATTTAATGAGTCCATGTTGTATGATCAATGTGGCACACTTATGCATGAAATGAAATTATTAAGATGGGTGCACCCTGATATCTCTCCAATGCATTGGGTAAAGACTAGTATCATAATAAATCAAATTAATTAAGGGTTTAATCATGATAATTAAAGTTAATTGAGGGTTTAATCCTGCCTTTTGTGCAATGAGCTTTGGCTCTTGCTAATATCATATTAAATGTTGTTGCAACATTTCCATGTTATGATAATCATGCAATATCATGCCTTTATGTTCATGTTTCTATTATGCTCTATTGATATGCCTATTTTCTAACATTTGTTGTGTTTTTCATGTTATTCCTTGTTTACTCCCTTACTGGGATTTGTAGCTCACCCTTTTCACATGTATGTCCTCAGTTTATCCAATGCAATGATAAGTATAGGGGAATGTTGTGGTCATGTAAAGGAAGTTTTCAATAAAGATATTATGTTTTTATGTATTATATTATTTTATAATGTCCCTAATTTCCTAATACACTATACTTATTGATCCTCAGAGTTATCTTAAGTGCATGTTTATAAAATAAATCATGTTTAAGTATGTAATAAAGATTAGTTTTGTTATAGTTGTTATCAAAGGATATGTTTAGTTATTTTTGGGATTAGTTTTAGAAAACCCTAGTGAAAGTCATAGGGATAAGACTAAGAATAAAAAAAACATCCCAAAATTTTTGTGAGTATTGAGTAAGTTGTTTATCAAGAAAATACATCCCTATCTAAATATGAGCAGATAGAGGTGGCTTTGCCACAAATGTATCTAAGGGTAAAACCTGAAAAGACCACTTTGAGATAGACTCGAATGGGAACTGGTGAATGATAGTGGGCCTTATTAAACTCTTGGTTACGACACTCCTGGGGGATATGATTGGGTCAATTCATAAGCTTAGTATGAACCATTATTAATAGAATTAAAACAAATCCCCTAAGAATATATGTTGGGAGGTATATCATGGATAACATAGATTGATGCCTATAAATTCATAAGTTAAGGAACTAAATTTAATTTATAAGTTATCCCTTTTTGTAATTGGATTCCCCTTTTTGTTTTCCCATAGCATTCATTGTATTCCAAAAAATGGCGGGTGATAGGAGGACACATGCTAACAATCAATGAAAAGACCAATTTGATGATCGTTCTAATGAGATGCCCAATCTTATAGAAGTGGGAATCACAAACTTTGTCACAATACTCTCTCAGCTAACTCAAGTTTTTAATTGAAATATGTGTCAAGAAATAAACATTAAACCCCCCAAAGAACAAGTCGCAATTGAGAGATGCATGAGATAAATTTCTCCTACCTTTAATTGATCATTTGATCCCTCAATCACTGAAGAATGGATCAACTCAATTGAAAAGATCTTCTCCGTCATTCAATGTTATAAAAAAGAGAATGTAATTGTGGTTTCTTATCGTATTAAGGGTGAAGCTGATCAATGGTGGACATTGACTAAAAATATGAAGCCTAAGGAGGAGATCAAGGCATTGGAATGGAACGATTTCTAGAAAATGTTTTTCGATAAGTATTTTCCTCGCACCCTCTAACTTAAAATGGAAAGGGACTTCCCTGCCCTTAAGAAAAAGAGATGATGAATCCATCAGAGCATACGAGGAAAACATCACAAGGCTTGCACAATATTCTTCTGGCTTTGTCATTACCCTTGAATTCAAGGTTGATTGCTTCTTTGGTGGGTTAAAACATAGCCTACAGAAATCCCTAGAGATCTATGACTTTGAGAGCTATGAGGAAATTTTCTGATGTTCCCTCAAAGTAGAAATGAAGATTAGTAAAACTTAAGGGTATCATGGGGATAATAAGTGTATGGTGGAATTTAATTCTGGTGGTCTGATGGATAAATCCAATGGTGCTATGAAACTATAGCATCCCACTTACCAATGTTGTGGAAAGAAGCACCCTATAAATTTCTTGAAGGGGATGAGAAAATTCTTTTGGTGTGGATGAAAAGGGCACCAAGCTATTAACTGTAGACAAAAAAACCTGTTGTAGTGACAGAGGAGGGGAATTCTCCATTGGACCATGAACATGTTGTTCATTGCTTCATCTACAAAAAACCATGTCCCTTTTCAAACCAGTTCCCTAAGCCAATGCTTTTTGGAGGCAACCAACAACTACCAAGGCTGCAAGGGTGATCTTTTTTCCATCACTAGTACCAAAGAGAACACCAACAATGAAGTTTTGACAGGTATGCTAGTTATTCATTCAATAATATAAAACATACTTTTTTATTTTGGTTCCATGCATTCTTTTATATCCTTAAAGTTTAGAAGAACAATCCCAAAACCACCAAAAATCATGGAATTAAAGATGTTGTTGAGAAGAGAAAATGGGAAAATTATTGCATCCCATGAATATAACTCCTCCCCTAACATAATTTATGAATTGAAATTCCCATTTAACCTCTTCATAATCCCTCTGGTGAAATTTGATTCAATTCTTTGAATGGATTGGCTTTCCTTTAAAAGATCCAATATAAATTTTCATGAGAGGGAAATCACTCTTCATATAGAGAATCAACCCCCAATTCTATACAATTTCAAGGAGGAGGATGAATCTTCTTTAGAACTATATTCTCAAGAATAGATATTATTTCTATATGAGCATGTGTATCTTTCTATGATTATTGAGTCTATAGAAGAAACCATCCTTGAAGACATGCCTAATGTGTGGTAATTCACTGAATTGTTTCCCATGAAATTTCTTGGTCTTCCTCTGAGAAGATATGTTGAATTATCAATTGATCTTATACCTGTGGAATTTCAAATTTCCAAGAATCAGTATAGAATGACTATTGTGGAGATTGAGGAGCTAAAGCAACAACTTCAGGAGGATCTGGATAAGGGGTTTATATGCCCAACGGCTTCACCATACGGTGCACCAGTCCTCTTCTTTAATAAGAATGATGGAACAATGCACCTTTGCATTTATTATTTTGATCTCATCAAAATCATGATAAAGAAAACATATCATTTGCCATTAATTTATGACTTATTAGATCAGCTACGTGGATCACAATACTTCTCCAAGGTAGATCTGTGGTCGGGATATTATCAAGTAAGGGTGAAGAAGGAGGATATCACCAAGATTACTTTTCATACAAGATACGAGCACTATCAATTCATAGTAATGCCTTTCAAACTCACTAATGCTCCAAAAATAATTATGGACTTGATGAATAGAGTCTTTAAGGATTACCTCAACAAATTTTTGGTAGTATTTATAGATGATATTTTAATATACTCCCAAACCAAGGAGAATCATGAGGATAATCTAATCATTGTATTAGAGACCTTTCAAAAAGAGAAACTCTATGAAAATTATAGAAATTGTGTGTTCTGGTTGAAGGAGGTCTCATTCTTGGCTCATATCATCACACACAATGGGATATCTATGGATCCCTCCAAGACAGCTGAGATTGAGGGATGGATGAGGCCAAAATTAGTAATAAATATCTGTAGATTCATAGGGTTAGCTGGATATTATCGCCGATTTGTGAGAAATTTATCATGATTTTCAAACCCTCTTACCAAGATATCCCAAAAGGGAGTCAAGTTTTCTGGGAGTGATGAATGAGAAGAGAGCTTCACAGAGTTAAAAAGGAGGCTTATAAATAAGCTCATGCTCACACTACCCACAAGTGGGGAACGTTTTGGGGTATTTAGTGATGCTTTGAAGAAGGTCCTAGGCTGTGTGTTGATAAAAAATGAAAAATCAATTTCCAATACTTCATGGAAATTGAATGTTTATGAGAAAAACTATCTAACACATGATCTAGAGTTGGCTACAATAATATTCACTTCAAAAATTTGACGTCATTACCTCTTTGGGGAGAAGTGTGAAATATATATGGATCAGAAAACATGCAAGTATATATCCAAACAGAAGGAGTTTAACATGCCCCATCGAATATGGTTAGAGCTAATCAATGACTATGACTGCTCAGTCCATTACCACCATGGGAAAGTGAACAAGGTGGAAGATTCTCTTTGTAGAATGAACCAAATGATTCTATGATTCATGAGAATTGAAAAGAATCCAATATTCTTATATTTGATGAAGCTGGACATGGGAATCATAAATATGGGAATATCATCAATATTTTCACAAATGATTGCTCAAACATTTCTTTTGGAAAGGTTAAAGGATGCTCAAAAGGATGATGTTGGAATTTATAAGAAATTTGAAACTATTAGAAAAGGGAAATCCTCATAGTTCAACATGGTCTCCCGTAGAGTGCCTCAAAAGTAACCATATATATCATAGCCTGGAAACTATTATTGTATGAAAACTCAATGTGTGAGAAGTAATTTTCCCATGAACCACCAAAATTCATGACACAATCTCTCAGTATGTGTAGCGACCCCCAAACCCAGGGTTCTTAATGAGACATGATATACTTTACATTACATCATTACAAATTAAATATCATGTCTCATAACTACAGAAGATCGCAAGGCTCAGGATTCTGGTAAACCAGCTACTTCTGATTAGCTTCATTAATATAAACCTTGCCTGAAAATTTTTAACAAAACGTAGGGTGAGCAAAAATGCCCAGTAAGGGGTTTTAAAACATTTTTAAGAAAATCCATTCTTAAATAAGTCCTTTTGAAAAGAATAAAAATACTCTGCTAAAACAAAACATTATCGTTTCTTTAAAACATGAAATCCATCTTTCTTTGAAAACCACTTGCACAAAGAAGCACGTACTTGAAATGAGCTCTAATGTAAACATGATCAGAGTGCGCAATATAAGCAATGCATACTGTTAAAACAAGGTTACTTCAATTCTAAAAGAATTCTATGGCTAAGCAGGGAAACATGCATATCATGGTTCATGAGTAATGTGCAGTTCATCTAACAGTTTACCATATGAAAAACAGTTCTTGTTACATAAAGTACATCTTCATGATCATGAGAGCCTTCAACTAGGGGTTGTCCTGTTAGTTGAACTAACCCCTGGTTAACCTTTATCATTACATGCAGAGGGAATGTATAATCTTGGACTTTGTCATGAATTTTCATCATGACCGTGTAACATACTTAACAGGTCGAGGCTCACCGCTCGCCCTGTGTCTTTAGCACAAGTCAAGGCTAACTGCCAAGACCATCGCACATGTTCGTCTCATGAGACTCCTGCTTTACCCAATGCATTGGAGCACTGTATAATTCCGGGCGCACCCATCACATCAGTCTTGTTGCGCTATATAATTCCGGGCGCACCCTTCACATGTAAGTCCTATACATCCCTCACATATCTTGACATGGTCATACAATCATAGGATTTCATACGTTCATAATTGAATCCCATTTTTTCACATATGTGTTCATAACATGAAAATAGTTCTATCATGAAAAACATGATGACATGCATGCTAAAACACCGAGCACATAACCAGTTATCTTAACATTTGAAAAACATGGGTTTTCAAGAAAATGAACATAACACTTAACATTACATAACATCTTAATACTCAATTAAAGCAGGGTTGTTCATAACTTACACATATGATGAGAAATGGATGGCGTAGGCATTTAATACAGGCAATTGAGGTTACAATATGCATAATTAAGTCCATATTGGGAAATCATACATATAATTGTGTAAACTCTTCTATTAGCACTCTAAATAAAAATGAGTATGTACCTATGAGTACATGTATGCATTTATAAAAGTTCAAGGAGTCCATACTATCCTTTTTAAGAAAAATCCTGATTATCCAAAACAGTGATAAATGAAAATCCTCAGTTTCACGAATGAATTTGAAGTCCAACTAACCCATAAACCTCATCATGATTTATAAAAAAAAGTAAACATGGTCACTAAATTCATATTGAGGTATATACACATACGTGTGTGTGTATATAACAACAATATACATCATTCACTTGCACAATTTTACCTATTCACCCATTTACTTAAAATATCCATTTTATAGAAGGAAAGAAAAAATCATGGGGTATAAACATCGAGGAAATACTGCTTATCATCTTATAATATGTGTGTATGAAAGTATATATTTATATATATCATGTATATATAAATATATACATATTTATATAAAAACCTATTCTTGTAAAAACCCAACCAAAATTAAAACAGGACTCTTTCCTTGCATAGAGAGGGGATGCAGTCGAGGCAAAAGGATCCGAGGGTATAAACATAGAAGGTATGCACAAATATATATATAACCCGAATATGCTTATATATATATGAAAACCGAGGTATAAAACGAAATTTTAAAAACATGGTTCTACCCTCACCAGTACGGAGAGGAGGAAGGAAATTGTAACGAGGCAAGTGAATCCAGTGGATTCCGTTGTACAAATACAGCATTAATACGTATATACATAGAACATATATATATATGTAAATATATAACAAAAAAACAAAACCCAAACAGAAACCACGACAAAGACCTCTCCCTTACCTTAGCTCGATGAGGAGGAGGAGGGGAAAGAAGACCGGAGCAGCGGTGGCGTCTGGAGGTTCAGGGGAGCCGGTCCTTCGGCCTTCGGTGCAACAGGGGATTTAAAAAAAAGGAAGGAGAAGAGGAAGACTTCAGGGGAGGGAAGAAGTCATCCGCCGAGGCATCCCGATGCCGAGGCGCACCTGCCGTGTGGAAAAAATGAGGGCGTCGCCAGGTCCACTCGTTGGACTAAGGGAAGAAGACGTGAGGAGAAGAAAAAAAAGATGCAGCAGCTGTGTACTACTGGTTCGGCGCGAGGAAGAAGAGACGCGCGACGTGGGAAAGAGATAAAGAAAAATCGACGGCTAAGATTAGATGCGGCGTGATCGGGTGGCTGGAGTTGATGCGGTTTTAAAAAAAATCGGACGACTGCAATCAGAAGGAAAGGATCGGACGGCTGGGGGTGCAACGCGATGCAAACAGAGGAAAAAAAGCGGTCTTCAATAGTGTTTAAAAAAAACTTTAATAGAATTCTTTTTAATTTATTAAATCATTGATTGATTTCTTCTTTTATTATTATTATACCCATTATAAACTTTATTATTATTTTATCCATCAATTATTTGTAGCTTTTATTATTTTAACATAGGTCAAGATTCGTTTAATATGTTTATGCGTTAATTATTCTCTACCCATCTTATTTTACATTAACATTGTTTACACCATTAAACATTCAACACAAAAAATTAAATAAACTACACCATTAAATGTTCATTAATGTAAATTTCAACATTACACCACAAAATTTGAAAAAAATCAAAGAAACAGAAACATCGACATAATTTCAAAATATTAATTTTAAACGCAAGTTATAAACATTTGTATTATTAAATTTATAATATAAGTATAATTCATTTAACACACAGTTTGTCACAACATAAATATATATACATGTACATCTACAAACCGAGAGTTTGCACATATATATTTGTAAAAGAAGTAAAACCTCACCGAATTCAGTATAGTAAACCATTTTTATAATAGAAAATAAATTAAACAAATAATTACTTGCTCAAGTTAAATGTATATATATATAACAAGTTGTGGAAAACATAGTGTCAAATAACATTGTTTTGCAAATTAAAACTTTAAAATATAACAAGTTAGGGGAGAGCCAACAGCTACATTTTTATTCGTTGGTGTTTAACGGTCATATCAGGATGCTTATAAAAAGGTTTGGTCTCGGGTGTCCCTTACTCCAAGTGACCGAAGAAGATAAAGGAAGATGGTTCGTGTGATCCCCTTGGTGCTGAGCACGGTCGCGGTGGCATCATCCATACTTATATTCCTTATGATGGATGCTCGAAATCCCTACCGCATTCTCGGGCTCCTAGTAGTTCTAAGCAGTCTTCCCATTATTGTAATTGGGTTCTTGGTTGGGATCTTTGGTTAGTGATGTTTTGATCATGGGGAGTTGTAATCGTCAAGGTGTTTCTTAATAAAGGAGTATTTCATTCATGCTTGTTGCTACGGGTTTTCGTTTATTTTCATTTTCTTTTTATAGAAAGATGGTCCAGTTAAAGGGAAACATATCATTACGCGAAACATGAATTCTCGGGTCGTTACATCATCCCCCCCTTCAAAGAATTGCATCCTCGCAATTCTATTCATAAAAAGACAAGAAAAAGACCCCGGTCGCACAACATTACCAAAACTGAAGGCCTGGCTCGGTTAACAGAACCCCTAAACTGGTACACAGCTCCGCTGTTTCCCTGACCCAGATACACTTTGAGCAATAAGACTTGTACTCCTGCTCATGGGCACTACACACAGGCTTCCACAGGGAGGCCCGTGCAATAAACAGCTCTGAGACGTCCGAGCGGATGAATCCCCTAGTAACCCTTCGAACTTCATCACGCTCGAGGTAGTCGAGGGGAACGACATGATTGAGAAGGCTGAAGTTCAGGATCTGGAACATGTAGGCGGCATTGAGGTGGCCATCCTGAGCTGCTATGAGAAAGCAAGCTCTGGCGGAGAAGTTTCGTGCCATAGAGAAACACTGAAAAAGCCCTTCATGGTATCTCCCCCTTCGCCTATGGTAGGGGAGCTGGGTGGTGGCAAGGAGGTGAATCACATGTTCATTCTGCTGACATGCGCGGAGAATTTCCGGACTGTTCGCTATGTCCAGAAGACATTGACAGGACCCTCGTAGGTGGAGAAAAGAGGGAAAGTCCACCATACAAGTTCTGATCAAGATAACCTCTACCAACTCGTTAGGTAGAGACGAGAGGTTCATCTGACCTACCATCTGGAAGAAAAGGTATACAAGAGAAGTCACTTAACAACACTAAGAAGAATGGGATCATAGACTTTTTAATTAAGAATGTTTACACATTAAAGTCTGAGTTTTCCAGACGGACACCACAAAGAGAGGCGAAACTCTCTAACTCCACAAACCACACACAAGATGAACATACAGGACTAAACTCATGGGGACATTTATAACGCCTCCTGAGTTTAGCGTGAGGGGAGTGGAGTTGGGAAACATCGGTGTACACTTCTTCCCTAAGAGACACATGGGTGGTCTCATTTTGCAACGCTCCGAAGTCCATTAACTGACCCCAGAAGCCGTAGTGTAGGACCTGGCACAGATAAGCTGCTCGAAGATCTCCGGCAGCAACAGCTTCTTGGAAAGGGTTATCTAGCATTGTGCCAAATTCCTCGCCAGTTTTAAACACTCGGAAGAGTCCTTCGTGATACCTTCCTCGACATGCATACGGGGGAAACTGGGTCATCATCATTAAGAGATAATCCATCCCCATTCCCCGGTGGAGACTAATCACCCTAGATGAGTTTGACACATCGTAGAAGTTCTTACACATCATGCGAATTTGGGCATAGTTCAGGAAGTTTTCACGGCTAACTAGAGATATAATGTTCCCTAGAGCCTCGGTGGGGAGTGACAAAAGGTCAGTAGGTACATCAGCCATCTGAAAATCATAACGTTTTTACATAGTTAGTCTTAGCAATATATTTATATCACCTGGTTTTCCAGAGTTTCCTGAACCCATCCTCTGATACGAACTGTAGTGACCCCCAAACCCGGGGTGCTTAATGAGACATGATATAATTTACATTACATCATTAAAAATTAAATATCATGTCTCATAACTACAGAATATCGCAAGGCTCAGGATTCTGGGAAACCAGCTGCTTCTGATTAGCTTCATTAATATCAACCTTGCCTGAAATTTTTTAACAAAACGTAGGGTGAGCAAAAATGCCCAGTAAGGGGTTTTAAAACATTTTTAAGAAAATCCATTCTTAAATAAGTCCTTTTGAAAAGAATAAAAATACTCTGCTAAAACAAAACATTATCGTTTCTTTAAAACATGAAATCCATCTTTCTTTGAAAACCACTTGCACAAAGAAGCACGTACTTGAAATGAGCTCTAATGTAAACATGATCAGAGTGTGCAATATAAGCAATGAATAATGTTAAAACAAGGTTACTTCAATTCTAAAAGAATTCTATGGCTAAGCAGGGAAACATGCATATCATGGTTCATGAGTAAAGTGCAGTTCATCTAACAGTTTACCATATGAAAAACAGTTCTTGTTACATAAAGTACATCTTCATGATCATGGGAGCCATCAACTAGGGGTTGTCCTGTTAGTTGAACTAACCCCTGGTTAACCTTTATCATTACATGCAGAGGGAATGTATAATCCTTGACTTTGACATGACTTTTCATCATGACCGTGTAACATACTCAACAGGTCGAGGCTCACCGCTCACCCTGTTTCTTTAGCACAAGTCAAGGCTAACTGCCAAGACCGCCGCACATGTTCGTCTCATGAGACTCCTGCTTTACCCAATGCATTGGAGCACTGTATAATTCCGGGCACACCCGTCACATCATTCTTGTTGCACTATATAATTCCGGGCGCACCCGTCACATGTAAGTCCTATACATCCCTCACATATCTTGACATGGTCATACATTCATAGGATTTCATACGTTCATAATTGAATCCCATTTTTTCACATATGTGTTCATAACATGAAAATAGTTCTATCATGAAAAACCTGATGACATGCATGCTAAAACACCGAGAACATAACCAGTAATCTTAACATTTGGAAAACATGGGTTTTCAAGAAAATGAACATAACACTTAACATGACATAACATCTTAATACTCAATTAAAGCAGGGTTGTTCATAACTTACACATATGATGATAAATGGATGTCGTAGGCATTTAATACAGGCAATTGAGGTTACAATATGCATAATTAAGTCCATATTGGGAAATCATACATATAATCGTGTAAACTCTTTTATTAGCACTCTAAATAAACATGAGTACGTACCTATGAGTACATGTATGCATTTATAAAAGTTCAAGGAGTCCATACTATCCTTTTTAAGAAAAATCATGATTATCCAAAACAGTGATAAATGAAAATCCTCAGTTTCATGAATGAATTTGAAGTCCAAATAACCCATAAACCTCGTCATGCTTTATAAAAAAAAGTAAACATGGTCACTAAATTTATATTGAGGTATATACACATACATGTGTGTGTATATAACAACAATATACATCATTCACCTGCACAATTTTACCTATTCACCCATTTACTTAAAATATCCATTTTATAGAAGGAAAGAAAAAATCATGGGGTATAAACATCGAGGAAATACTGCTTATCATCTTATAATATGTGTGTATGGAAGTATATATTTATATATATCATGTATATATAAATATATACATATTTATATAAAAACCGATTCTTGTAAAAACCCAACTGAAATTAAAACAGGACTCTTTCCTTTCTTGGAGAGGGGATGCAGTCGAGGCAAAATGATCCAAGGGTATAAACATAGAAGGTATGCACATATATATATATAACCCAAATATGCTTATATATATATGAAAAACAAGGTATAAAACGAAATTTTAAAAACATGGTTCTACCCTCACCAGTACGGAGAGGAGGAAGGAAATTGTAACGAGGCAAGTGAATCTAGTGGATTCCGTTGTACAAATACAGCATGAATACGTATATACATAGCACATATATATATGTAAATATATAACAAAAAAATGAAACCCAAACAGAAACCACGGCGAAGACCTCTCCCTTACCTTAGCTCGACGAGGAGGAGGAGGAGAAAGAATACTGGAGCAGCAACGGCGTCTGGAGGTTCAGGGGAGCCGGTCCTTCGGCCTTAGGTGCATCATGGGATTTAAAAAAAAGGAAGGAGAAGAGGAAGACTTCGGGGGAGGGAAGAAGTCATCCGCCGAGGCATCCCGAGGCCGAGGTGCACCTGCCGCGTGGAAAAAATGAGGGCGTCGCCGGGTCCACTCGTTGGACTAAGGTAAGAAGACGTGAGGAGAAGAAAAAAAAGATGCAGTAGCTGTGTACTGCTGGTTCGGCGTGAGGAATAAGAGATGCGCGACGTGGGAAATAGATAAAGAAAAATCGGACGGCTGGGGGTGCAACGCGATGCAAACAGAGAAAAAAAGCGGTCTTCAATAGTGTTTAAAAAAAAAACTTAATAGCATTCTTTTTAATTTATTAAATCATTGATTGATTTCTTCTTTTATTATTATTATACCTATTATAAACTTTATTATTATTTTATCCATCAATTATTTGTAGCTTTTATTATTTTAACATAGGTCAAGATTCGTTTAATATGTTTATCCGTTAATTATTCTCTACCCATCTTATTTTACATTAACATTGTTTACACCATTAAACATTCAACACAAAACATTAAATAAACTACACCATTAAATGTGCATTAATGTAAATTTCAACATTACACCACAAAATTTGAAAAAAATCAATGAAACCGAAACATTGACATAATTTCAAAATATTAATTATAAACGCAAGTTATAAACATTTGTATTATTAAATTTAGAAAATAAGTATAATTCATTTAACATAAAGTTTGTCACAACATAAATATATATACATGTACATCTACAAACCGAGAGTTTGCACATATATATTTGTAAAAGAAGTAAAACCTCACCAAATTCAGTATAGTCAACCATTTTTATAAAAGAAAATAAATTAAACAAATAATTACTTCCTCAAGTTAAATGTATATATATATATACAACAAGTAGTGGAAAACTTAGTTTCAAATACCATTGTTTTGCAAATTAAAACATTAAAATATAACAAGTTAGGGGAGAGCCAACAGCTAAATTTTTATCTGTTGGTGTTTAACGGTCATATCAGGATGCTTATAAAAAGGTTTGGTCACGGGTGTCCCTTACTCCAAGTAACCGAAGAAGATAAAGGAAGATGGTTCTTGTGATCCCCTTGGTGCTGAGCACGGTCGCGGTGGCGTCAGCCATACTTATATTCCTTATGATGGATGCTCGAAATCCCTACTGTATTCTCGGGCTCCTAGTAGTTCTAAGCAGTCTTCCCATTATTGTAATTGGGTTCTTGGTTGGGATCTTTGGTTAGTGATGTTTTGATCATGGGGAGTTGTAATCGTCAAGGTGTTTCTTAATAAAGAAGTATTTCATTCATGCTTGTTGCTACGGGTTTTTGTTTATTTTCATTTTATTTTTATAGAAAGATGGTCCAGTTAAAGGGAAACATATCAGTACGCGAAACATGAATTCTCGGGTCGTTACAGTATGTCCTCTAATACATGAATTGTACACACAATGGTGATCAACATAGTCTCCCATAGAGTGCATCAAAAGGAACCATCTAAATCATTGTCTGGAAACTATTATTGTAAGAAAACTCAATGAGTGATAAGTTATTTTCCCATGAACCACCAAAATCTAGGACACAATCTCCCAACATTTCCTCTAATACATGAATTGTATGATCATACTACTCGTCCATATACAGGTGATAGGTCAAACTCAACATCAACTAGGTACCAAGTACCTTCTATAATCCCTAACAAAAGCGTGATGTGAAATGAGGATCAGGATCCAAAACTATGGTTTTTAGAATACTATATAATCACACAATTTATCAAACATAAAAATCACCCAATTAATCAACTGTGTAAGTTTCATGGATCGGTAAGATATAAGCAAATTAATCATCCAATCCATAATTACCCATATTGCATAATTCTTCTGAGATGTCCTCGGAAGACCCACTATGAATTCCATCATTACATAATTCCACTTCCATTTTGGTATGGTAAATGATTATAAAAACCCACCTAGATGCTGATGTTCAGCCTTCAACTATCGATTGGTATGGAATAATACCACAAAAATCAAAACTTCTTTCTTCATTACAGACCACCAATACTTCCGAAAGGGATCGCAATAAATTTTATTCAATCTAGGATGTACTTACAACTTTGAGGTAAAGAACTCATGCATCAACTCGTCTTGAAAATCTGTCAGAACTACAACATGGCCATGAATGTAGACCACTCCATCAGAAGCAACATCCCAACATTAAGTAGACTCCCCACCTTTAAAACTTTCTATCATATCCAAAAACTCTGGATCCTCTAGATTGCTCCCCATAACCTAGCTCAAAAGAGTAGACTCAAACCCTATAGATGAAAATGTCAGTTTTTGTGCCCATCCTACACCTCCAGGTCCATCTTAGAAAAAAAGGTCACCATCCACCACTCAAATATGAATTCCTAGACCACCTGATTCTTAGTCTTTTAACTTAGGGAATCTGCAACACTATTCCCTTTTCCTGGTGTGTAATATAACTCAAAATCAAATTATTGTAGGTACTAGACCTACCTTCGCTGCTGAATATTTAAATCCATTTAAGAGAAGATATACTTTAAAATTTTATGATCGATAAACACCAATAATAATTCTCCCAACAGTTAATGCATTCAACACTTTAAGGAATAAACAACAACAGCAAGATCGATGTCATGGGTAAGGTAATTTCATTCATGAAGCCTCAACATATTGACCCATAACCTACAACCCAATCATATTGCATCAATACCACCCCAACTCTAACATCGGATACATCACAGAACAAACTGTACTTATTATCAAGTTTAGTTATGATCAGAATTAGTCTAGTCATCAAATACTTCTTCACTTATTGAAAATAAGTTACTTATATCTCCAACAACTAAAATATAACACCCTTATTGGTTAATCTTGAGATTGGTTCTTCCAAATGAGATAAATCTCTAAATAACCTTTGGTAGAAGCTGACCAAACCCAGAAAACATCAGATATCAGAAACATTATTAGGCTACTCGCAAGACACCACAACCTACACCTTCTATGGATCCGTCAACAAGCCTGACTCCAAAATGATGTGTCCCAATAAATTAACTTTATCAATCTGAAACTAACATTTTGAAATCTTTGTGGAAGGCCTATGCTCTCTAATTTCACTCAAGATGACATTAAGGTGTTTGGTATGATCGTCAAGATTTTATGAGTCCACCAAGATTTCATCAACGAAGAAAACCATGAACTGATACAGGTAAGGATGAAATATCAAATTCATTAGAACTATAAACATAACTAGTGCATTGGTCAACCCGAACAACATCACCAAAAATTCATACAAGTCGTACCTACTCTAGAAAGCTATTTGAGGTACTTCAGAAGGTCTCACCCTAAACTGATGGTATCCCAATCTCAAATCGATATTTGAGAACACTAAGCACCCGAAAGTTGGTCAAACATGTCATCAATTATATGAATTGACTATCGGTTCTTAACCTTCATCTGATTCAACTTCTGATAATTGAAAAATAACCTCATGACCCATCATCCTTCTTAACAAACAACACGGGTGATCCCCTAGTGATGTACTAGTTTGAATGAATCTTTTTTTCTCCAACTTTTCCAACTGAACCATTAGTTCCAGGAGTTCATATGCCACCATTTGATATGGTGGAATAGAAACTGGTTCTGCCCCTGGAAGAAACTCGATCGTGAACTCCACATCCCTCTAAAGTTCAAGTCCAGAGAAATCCTTTGGAAAAACATCCTTAAACTAATCCACCACATGAGGAAATAAATGTTGCTCCACCTCTCCATAATCAAGAATATGTCATTCCACTAGGGCTATGATTTCTCTTAATTTCTGAAAATGTTTCCCTACGTGGCCTACTCGAACAACCCACTCACCCCGAAAGGAATAAGTGTCTCTATCAGGAGATGTGAACATTACCCTAATATGGAAATAATTGATATGGGATTGATACAACACTATCTAGTCTATGCCAAAAATCAAGTCAAAACCTGACATCTCGAGAAAAAATAGATTCCAAAAAAAAATGAAAACAACCAACCTCTAAGGTAAAACCTCTACACTGTATAATATCCTCAACTCACACCACTAACTAAGTATTAATTGACATAACCCCACACACTTGTTCTATATATAGGCCCAACAAAACTAGGAATTGGGCATAGACTAAAGATTATATAGAACCTATGTCAAATAGAGCATTAACAAGTGTGGAATCTACAAGAATTGTACCTCGAATGGTAGATGGTCCACCCTCACCACCTCCAAGTGTAGACTGAACTGCATGGAGATAGCTTATCCCTCTAGCCTGTGATCCAGTCTGAGTACCTTGCACTGTAGTACCCTTATGGTGTGGATGGTCTCATCCCAATGTTCCACATCCACCACCCTAACTGGTACAGATAGTGGAGCTCCAAATATCTTCTAGATATGCCATAATCTATCTTCTACCAACACTATCCACTGATATCAATCCTCCAACATTTTACTACTATCAAAAGTCACACTACTGGTTCACCCCAACAAAAATGAATGTCTATTTCTAGGGGCCTCTTTGAGGTTTTCTTCTGAGATTAGGGAATGATCCATCACCTTATAAATCCTATTTAGATGAAATATATTTACTTGGGATCTGATCTCATGTAGAAGTCCATCTTGAAAGTGCCTTACCATCACTGGCTCATCCCCCACATAAGCTGGAAAAAAATTTATCATGTCCTTGAACTGACCTGCAGACTCCATTACCGACATGTTCCCCTATGTTAGACTAATAAACTCCACAACCTTTCCTATTCTTACGTTTTTTGGCTAGTAATGGTCAAAAAACATTCCCTGAAAAAAATTCCCAACATTCCCTCTACTTGTTTAGTTTGAACTAGGATACCCCCCCATCACTTTTCCTTTCCCCGCAACATATAGGCAACTAACATAACTCGCATATCAGAAGGAGTCACCAGATGATCAAGAATTTTCTAGATAGACTCTATCAATAATTTAGATGCCTATGGTCCACCCTCCACAATAAAGGTTAAAGGGTGTTGCAGCTGAAACTCCCAGGTAAACATGAAAATACTTAGTCTGACCTACCCTGGATGTCTTTCCATCATTTGCATAAAACAAGAAATGTTCTCACAAAAATGATCTTCTCTATCATCCTGAACCACTAGATCTTCTTTCTCCATAATTAGGGGATCATTCTTGACAACATCATCCTATCACCAAACTGAAACATGTCTTCATGGAGAAATTTCTCTATAGTGCCAAACATGGTCTTTAGAACACAAACCATACACTTTCACAAATGTAAAGGAAGGCTCTTCATTAGTAACCAATAAACCATTTCACATACACCACCCAAATAGGTTTGATGAAACCCAACGCACTATCCTCAACCATCCCTTCTAAGGGAATGGCTAACATTAGGTAAATAACTCACAAAAATACAAGACATACATTTTATTACATTTCAAAACTATTCTCACATCACCACTTAGTCCAACAACATTTCATTTTACATACCGCCCTTTATCAAGTATAATTCCTTATTTATTGTTTAAAATTTTTCTCACCTTTTATTCCATTGGTAATGTTTTGTTAGACATAATTTTCACCACTTATAAGAAATTAAAATGAATCATACCCTCTATATCCCACACACCTATCCAATGTGTTTGTTCCTAATAGGATGCATGTCACTTATACACATAGGTTACTAGAATGATGAATGAATGCACAACCTCATTCCATTTAATCCATGAGAAAAATATGACAACAATGTCAAAAAACACCACATGCGCATCACCCAATGGTGAAATATCATCAAATGTGACACCACACAATAAGAATAAGAATTCCCTCCCTGGGTGACTTGGGTTTTCCCTCATACTCGGGTAAGCTACTCCCAGACACGAGCTCATTAACAAGGCCTAAAAACTACCCTAATCTCATGTTTATAATCCACAAATAGTACTAAAGATAAAATAAAATATATCATACCACTTTATAACATCCCAACCTGGGTTCCACTAAATTAGTGCCCCGATCTGGGTTGTCACATGCTCTTTAGCATGCCTCCCGATATGCTAAAGGTTGCTGACTAGAAGCAAGGGTCTAATAGGTCACATGGGGGAGAATTTACACTCTTGACTAGACTAAGCCACAATATTACACAGTATAAATTTAGGAAATTATAAGAAACAACAAATAACATGCATAGTAAAAAATCTCCCAAACTAGATACAATCTATAGGAATCAGTAAATATGTCATGTGATACTACAATGCCAAGTGAAAAAGACTCAAAATAAATATAGATAGTATAATCCCCAAAACAGTCCTGAATCTAATTCTAGAACCTCATCCATGCATGTACCCTATCCAAATCAAATTCTTATCATAGTTACTAAAACCATTTCTTATCCAGCAAGCGTTAAATCTACTTGGGTACCCAACAGTGGCCTGAGCAAGGTGTGAGTAAAACTCAGTATGCCACCACCTCTGGTGTCTAAAAATATCCTGTATAAATAGATACTGCATGAAAGTAATAATGAATGAAAAGTAAGAAAAAGACAATATAGTGGACACTAGTTAAAAATATATAACTTTCTATTACTGTTAGGATTATTGTTTCATGTTCATTATATACACCATTTAATCATTTAGTTCATCATCAACATGTAATCCATGTGTTAGACATTTACCTTATTCACATAATATTAATGGAATTTAACATTCTATATAAGATAAACATGTTAAGTCCCTATATAAAAAGGGATTATCATATCATGTAATAACCACACTTACCTTATAGCCTCATATTGGGTATTTTCTTTAAATACAACCATTGAGGGCATAGAGCATCTGTTTGACTCCCCAACCCATGCATTCCTAGGTAGGTTAATGTATCGGTCCAACCCTACCAATGAGAGGAGAATCATTCCTTTATCCCACCACCAAGTCATGTGCACATTATTATTTATCTACTCCACACATTTATCCATATCACAAACAATACATACAATACATATAACAATCATGATTCACAATAGTCAACATGGGATTCAATATTATGCCATAGCCCATTCACAATTCCATTTCACAATACATAACCTATTGGCACAATTTTATTTCCCATGTCTCATCCCATTAACTATATTCATCAATTCATAAACTAGTACCAATCCCACGTTTTTAACATTTCATATAAACCAAACCTCTTATAATTTTAAACATAATTCATTAGCCACAAGGTACAATCAACATTTAACTAATTTTGCCCATTTTTATTACCATGTTAAACAATAACTTAAGACATTAATAAGTATAGAAACATGAAAATAATTAATCTTCTCTCCCATTAAACATGTCAACATGCTTATCAAGGTCTTTACATTGTCACATGAAAACCTTTCTCATACTTAGAGAACTTCTATGTTCTGAATATTTTGGTACATCTAATGGGTGGCCCTACAAATGTCAAGCCATACTCTATGTGTCACATGGGGACCATGAGGGTTTTAATTCATCATTTAGACATTAATTTTACCAAATATCATCAAAGGATCAAAATAACAATATGGGGTAACCAAGAAATAAACCCAACCATACAAAAATATCAAACAAAACTATGGGATTTAGCATGTAGACCACATACCTTGAATCCATTGATGAATGATCCCTCAATAAAAGCCTTAGATCCTGATTCAACCAAACCATGAAGCCTAAACATATATATCCTTGGGAAAATATGTTTTCAGAGATTTATAAGGAGATTTAAGAAAGATGCAAACCCTAATCGAGAAGTGGAATGAAGGAGGAGATTAAACTAACCCAGATCTTTGATTTGAAACTAACGGCACTCCAAATGTCCTATAAATGAGGGAGAATAGCCCATGTAATCTCTTGGGAGATCTTCCTTGTCACTAGGGTTGCTAGGGGAGAAGAAATGAGAAAATTATGAGATGGGGTTAAAAATACCATAATTTCATTTTTGTAAATTTATTAACTTTACTTGGTTACATGGTTTACCTGAATGGTTTTCCAAACCATATGCAAGTTATGAGAGAGATATTATCCCAAAATCACCCCTTCACATGGTTTACTGGGAATTCCATATGGTTAGCTTAATCATACGATAACCGTTTGAAATCCTCTTTCTAAGGCTGCGTGGTTACAAGGGATGATCCGCACTGTTTGCACTAACCATGCGCAAATCATTCAACATTCCTAGAAAACTTTATTTCTGCCTATTTCATGCCTGAAACCTCTAGAAAACCCCCATGCCTTCTCATGAACTTATGGAAAGACTTATTTGACCAAAATAAAATACTTAAACTGAAACACAGACAAAAACATACCATATGGAAAATATTGTATCTTACCAATGAAATTTCATTTGTATAGGGTATTTTTTAGGATAGTATTAAATAGTATGTCTACACTTGATTTTCATATAGTACATGATGGCTAAATAGATAACACATTGATTTCATGAATCCCAAGAAGGTGAATTATTTATAGTGATCATAAGAGTACCATAGTGTTGGGATTTGGTCCATGAAAGTGTCTTCCTACATATTTTTATGAGGGGATTAAAAACTAAATATTTTTACTCTACAAAATAATATCCATGTGGTAGGGTGTATTGTAAACATTATTATTGTTTTTCAAGGACTAAATTTGTACGTTTTATGTTTATGTAGTCGGAACCACTGGAATTCATTTAATAGTCAGGAATCTAAGGAAATTGGGTCTTGTAGTTTATTGTTAAATGACTAATAACATTTATGTCTTGTATTATAATGTCATATGTATAAAATCATTAGTGAAATTTCATTTAACGTCATATGAATAGGATCACTTATGTATTTTAGTTTAGGTTTATATGACTATGGCCATTGGTGTATTGTAGTTGAAAGTCATCTGACTTGGATAGGTTAATGTAAAATATCAAGAAAAGTTTGTTGGAGGACATATAAATAGAAAACACTTCTATTGTTTATATAAGAAAATGATATAGGTCAGGGTTAATGGGGGTTACCATGAAATATTACATTGTTTTTAAATATCTACTATGTATTGTTAAATAGAAAGGGGTAAGGATAACTAGATTCACATGTTTTGGGAACCCGTTGGAGAATGTTTTCACTCATTTCAATAATGAAACTAGTTTAATATACATTCTTCTAGTTATAGTATTTAAAATAAGATTTGAAAGTACCAATAACCCACATATCATGATTATGGATTATGTAAGGTAAACCAAATGTGCTCTGGAGTTCAAGTAGAAATGGGCGGTTGGTAATTGATTAGGTAAGGGGATAACATAACAAGAGATGGAATTATATAAGAAATATAGGATATGGGATCTTGAGATAAACTTGGAGTGCTGTATGACCTAATTTAGGGATACAAAAAATGATCCCTTACCTATATATGATGGACCAGGATAGAGGGGACATCTCATATTCGGGTTTCATCATTTGATAATGATGAATAAATGAATGTGTGAATGTTTTGTTTTATTTTATGAACATTGGGCCTTATTCATATAAATATATTCATATTCATAATTTACACACATGGACCATGTATATTAGAGAAACTCCATGTATAATTTAAGGATTTCTCAATCCTTTAGACTTGGTCATGGTGCATTAATGTTATACATGGGAATTCCCATGTTTTGTGGCATACATAATTTTATATGGGGAATAAATTCCAAAATACTTAGATAATCATGCACTATAAGCATATGTATGGAATTTAAACTTATTCTCAAGGGGAATTGAGAATACGTGATGTGGCCTTATTTTTACACAGTTTTCCACATCCTTTTTATTAATTTTTCACGATATATTTAACTATTTTTGCACTTTTCATTAAACAAATGCACTTTTGTATTTTTATAATTAAATTTGTCAAAAATTCATTTTTTATAACATTTTTTGTAATTATGGACCCATAAATAGTTGATTTATTCCTTCTTTGTTTTTAATATAATTAATTTTTATTTTGTTTAATTAAATCTATATCTGTTTATTTTATTTTATTTTTATTATTAATAATTTTTGAGTTTGATAATTAATTTACATTTAATTTTTAAAGTTTATATAACTTGGTCGTGGCTTGCCAGACTACCGGTAGCTTAGCTACCGATAGAAACGGTCCTTTTTCTCTATCGGTAGGCAGGTTACCGGTATTGTCTAACAGTGACCTGCCTTCTTTTTGCTTATCGGTAGACTAGTTTGAGTTGTAATGGTATCTTTGTTTTATCAGTAACTTTTGTCACTACTTTTATTCCTACCAGTATCTCTTTTCTAAATCTAACGGTAGCATTGTTTTGTGTCATATCGGTATCTTTTAATTTAAACTATCGGTAGCTCTTATTTACCTGTAGCAGTAAGCCCTTTAATTTTATAAAATAAAAATGGTGAGTAATTAGTTTAAATTAGTTCTGCTTGACTTCTTTTTAATAGGATAATTATTATTTAAACAATTATTTAATTGAGGTTAATTTATTTAATTAACTTAGACTTTGTTTTAATAATTAATCTTTTAATTAAGTTACATTAGAATAGGTTAATTATATTAATTAATTTGTTTAGACATCCTGCTCATCATTTAAGTAAGTTAAGTGTGTTTTTAAATTAATTAAATGGTTCGACTTTAATTTAATTATTTCAATTAGTTAAATTAATTAATTAATTATTAGTTTATAAACATTAAATTTATTATTTTATGTATGCTGATTATTTATTAAGTCATCCAAATTTCATTTTAGCCTACCGGTGAGGTATACGATCCTACCAGTGACTTCTTGTTTTATTTTTAACGCCCATTCAATCGGTAGCCTTGCTACTGATCTGCACCATGATTTTCACCTTGAATTTATTCTATCGGCAACCCTTCCCATTTTCTTTTAATTTTATCAGTAGACCTTTATTTTATTCCTCACGTATATTCAACAATCACTACCTCACCGATAGTTTCATCCTTTTCATTTACCTCACCATTTTCTTTTATTTTTTTATATCGGTAGGTTCAACTGCCGATACTCCTCACCAATACCCCTCACCAATAGATTTCTTCCCTTTCCCCACTATTAATATAATACAACCCACACATCTGTTTTTTTTATTTTCACTTCGGTGACCAGTTTTTTTATATCGGTAATCACTCTACCGATAGACCTCATCAATAATTAATCCTCACTGATACCCACTTTTTCCAAAACCTCACTAATAGACTACCCCTGCCTCGTCTATGCTCTCAACACGTAGGCCATCTGATCCGCCGCTGAGGTTGAGTTCACCAATGGAGAACCGGGCTACTACCGCAGGGTTTGGAGAAGAGATGGTTGGACCAGTAGATCAGAGGAGGCTCGTTGCCGCTATTCACCATTCGCTGTTGTCCGCTGCTGGGAGGTCCGCTGTAAAGTTGCGCCACAACACTGCGGAAGAGTTTTTTCATGTGTTGAAACTGAAAAAGACAAACCAAGCCTCTGTTGGGATGGTTCTGGGGAGGATGGCCTATTGGCGCACTGCTGCTAGAGTCGAGATGAAGCCAGACCTGCTGTTGAGGCCGAGTTTCTTCTACTATAGAGGTGCTTGGATCGCACTGCTGGTCACCCCTTTGAGATCCGAAGTCCGCAGATATTGAGGGGAGGCCGCCGCTGTTTTTTTGTTGTCCGAGATGGACCATTCACATCTACAGGAGGTCGATTCAGTCCGGCTTGCCATATCACGTCACTTAGAGGAGGAGGCCTGCTGAAGCTGTCGCGCCTGAAGGAAGCCGAGCCTTTAACCACGCCACTACACGATCCGAGCCGCATCTTTGCAGGAGAATTTAGAGCTATCGCTTTTGCCTACATTTGAAGTGGGTTGTGCGAGATTCTTGGAGCTTGAGCTACCGTTCGGAAGGTCGAGCCGAGAATCAAAGAAGAGGAAGCCACTGCTCTGTTTGCCGCCATGAAGGCGCTACACTGGGCTGCTTGCAGAAGTAGCCAAAGAGAACTCCTTCCTCTGTGCGTCGGGTTCAGGAGGAAGAATATAACAAGGAATAAAAATAAATAAATGATAAAAATATAAAAAGATAAAATTAATTTAAAAAAAAATAAAAAGTAAGGTTAAGTTAAAGTAAAGGTAACTTTATATTAATGTCAACTTTACTAAGTCAAATAATTATTAAAAATTTGTAAAAGTTATAAATTTAAAACTATTATGATATTAATATAAAACTAAATTAACAATAATTGTTAATAATAAATTAATTTAATGATCACTAGTATAATTATATAATTAAAAATAACTAAAAATAAACTATAAAATATTCTTATTAATTTAAAAATATTTAAAACATAAGTTTTAATTGTAATTTATTAAATTAAAATAAACTAATTAATAACCTAATCTAGCAACTTATGTTCATAAATGGTAATAATAAAATTATAAATACATTCTAATTTATAAAAATTTCTAATTACTTATTTACTTATGATATTAAATTTTAATGATTTAATTAAATATGATAAACTAAAAAATAGTATTTAGTATTTATATTTATTAACTTAATTAAATCAATAGCGTTTGATTAATTTATAATAATATTATATAAAAGTAAATAATAATTATTAACTTAAATATTTATTAATTAACATTAGTTAGCTTTGTCTTTGAATTTTATCTGCTTTATTTCATAACATGTGCAGGTTCATTCCAAGGCTAAATACACGTTCAGGTGCATGTAACAAACTCAGTTGAAGTTAGTTATGAGGCTAAAATTAACGCGACATGCTTGTCGCAAAAAAACACACATTTTTGTAGTGCGAATGTGAAGAACATTTGGAGTCGGTGGAAAAGGTCTGGTGACAAGAAACAGAAGACATCATGGTACTTAAAGCAGACAAGCAGCAAGAATTGGAAGGAGGACTCGGATTGAATCTCATTTATTACTCATTACACGATCACATCCACTCGAGAGCGGAGACGTTCATCCAGACTCCTAGGAGATGAGCAGAAGGCGAAGGAGCCCGAAGGCAGAGCGTTGCAAGGGGAGTTTACCTTCCCTCTGTCTATAATTTTGTACTCTGGATTCAGTTGTTTTTCACTTATTTAATCAATATGATCATAGGTTGAACCTTCTAAACTTGGGAATTTTAATACCTTCTGGTTGTCACCTTTAAATCTCCATATGCTTATCTTTTTACGAAATTGGAACCAGTTGGCGAGATTGATTCTGTTTCATATCTTTGATTGTTCGCACTTCTTTGATTACAATTCAAACATCAATATCTGATTGGAAAGGTTGATATTGAATTCATTTTTCAAACCTTTAACAATTTAAACTTTGGAAATTTATGGAGAGTTCATTTCCAATTTCTATCTTTTAAAAACTATTTACAGATTAATTATGTTTTGGTGTGGTGAACTCCAAGACATAATCATATGCTTATTGATTTTCCTGGCGAGGGAAATCTCTTCAGTCTTTCTTGAAGTGGGATTCGGTTATAAGCTGTGGAGAGAACATCCATTCGAACCAGTAGTTTAGAATTCCTAAGTACTTTGTTGATCTTGCTTCTTTGTCTTGCTACTGAGTATTAGTATACTGTAATTCTTTAGTTTAACAATAATAGTGTAAATTCTAGTTTCATTGTATAAACTCTAGTTTCCT
The DNA here is from genome assembly GCA_963277665.1 of Viscum album. Lineage (NCBI taxonomy): Eukaryota > Viridiplantae > Streptophyta > Magnoliopsida > Santalales > Viscaceae > Viscum > Viscum album. The sequence continues at coordinate 1,183,172,686 of OY728145.1, read as the reverse complement.
CATCCTGTTTCCATTTCATTAATAAAATATAAAAATTGAAAAAGTGAAAATGTACACTCGCTTCACTACTGACAACAGTGGAGTTTCTTTTGAATAAAACCTTGAATTCTTGTCTGCCTTCTCTGTAGATCGACCCTGCACTGCTATAATAGTATAGGTTAATAAATGTAATTTTGGGGGCCATGACGACTGCTGGTCAGTTCCAAAATTTGGTTCCATTGCCGGGGAAGGAACACACTGAGAGTCTAGGGTTTGAAAAAAATAAAAAAAAATTAAATAAAAAAAATATAAAAAAATATTTAAAAAAATCTGTTTTTAAAAAAACTGTGAACTGGAACCCACTGCTTTTGTTTAACAAAAAAAATCTTCCCAACTGTGCATCTTTGTGTTTTTTAACTCAATTGTTTTTAGTTTAAAAGAAATTAATGAATTCGGGCCACATTGTGTCTATTTTGGATGTTTTGGTCACACTGCTTGGAAGCATGTTTATAATCAGCCACAACAGGATGTTTATATTGAAGAAGATGAAGAGTTTGAATCTAATCCTGAATTCCTAGCTAAAATAGAATTAATTGAATTCAAACTGGATACTAGGGAGAATAATTGGAATAATTAGTTTATTAAAACCCATGAGATTCAACTTAGAGATTCTCAAGAGCAAGATCAGAGAATGAAAAGTTTGGAAACCATGCTCTTGGAAATGCAACAAAGGGTTAAATAAAAAATTATTTTGAAGAAAATAAAAATGAAAATGTTTATAAAAGATTTTAAAATCAAATTGAAGAAGATAGTGACTCTGAAACTGGACTACAAAACATTCACTTAGAAGAATCTGATTATGTCAGACTTAATTTGGAAATAACTGACTCAAAAATTCAAGAGCACAACACTTAAAACCCAATAAAGAACTTTAATGGAGTTGAGTTGGATAATTTTGAAGATGAATTGAAACAGATTGAAAATGAAATTCCAGTTCTCTTCATAATTCCTACATTTGAGAAAAATCACTATTTTAGAAGCTTTGAGAATGAAGTCACTCAAGTAGAAGAGAAAATTGAAACTGACTACTTGAATGTTAAAAACTCTTCACCCAACTTTTCTAAACTTGTGAATATTGAGCCTAAACGTGATATTGGGTACACTTTGGAAGAGAACATTAAACTGGAAATCACAGAATTTCAAATCATTGAAACTAAATTGAAAACTTCTATTTCATTTTTTGAATCACCAAACCGAATAATTTCTAAAATTTTGTTGGATGATGAGGATGAGGGAATGATTTTTGAAGAAAAACTAACTGATGAGTTTTCATTTCTCTATTCTCATAGTGATCACTTTTATGAAACTTTGTGTACTGAAATGGAAATTAGTGTTGTCATTCCTCAGGAAGATTGTTTTAATTTGATCAACTTTGAACATGACTTTATTGAAGCTGAATTGAACATTACTCCCCCTGAGTTGAACTTCTTAGAACACACTACATACATGGTTTTAGAAAGTGATCCTTTTGAACATGAATTTAAAGTAGAGGTTGAACGCACATTGAATGATGGTTGCAGAATTGATTTGTTCGAAGAAGTAGATATTGATCATTCATTCACTAATGGTGAACATTTGGAAGAGATTTTATAAAATTGTTTGACCTGAATTTGTATGTGATAAAATAAATTCTCTTCCCTATCTGTCACTTACATCCTCAACTGTGAAGGGTGATGAGGCTTTTTGTGATACTCATAGTAGTCCATAGGAGAATCACACTTGTGTTCCATTGTTCATGATTCATTTCTGCACTTAATTGAATTTCCTTTTGAGCCTGCTAATCAGAACCCACCCACAAGAACCCTTGAATTTGAATCTGTTAGTGTTGAAGTTGAGAGAGATAGCCATGAAAATAATGCTACACCCTATGAAGCACCTTGTACTATGTTTTCCAGTCATGTGAACTCAAATCATGATAACTCTAAAATAATTCTGGAAGTGGACAACACTATACCCATTACTGTTAAAGGGTGCTACTTAGGGATTATTTTAGGCTATGATAATTTAGTTATTGTTGTATTGAGCCTTGTTGCCCACGAATTTAATCTTTCTGTTAAAAATAATTGGGCCAAACACATGTGGTGGTTGCTACTGAGGAAACCACATCCACTAAGTGACTACAGTTAGTTGCTAGGTGAGTCTAGCTGGGGACTTTAAACCTAGAGTTGCATGGGAGGAAACCCATGGTTTATCTTTTGTTTTCAATAAAAAAAATTGTAATTAAATAAAGTCTATCTGTAGACTTTAACTTCAGTGCTTCATGAGAGTCAACCCATGCTCTTTCTTTGTGTTTACTTTTGTTCTGTTCTTATTTTACTTTGAATAATGTTCTGTTTTTCATGCTTATTTATGCTTTGTTTTTGCTGGATGCTTGTTCTTAGTTTATATAATTTTGGTTTCTAGGAATGATGTTGATGTCATATAAAGAGTGGAATTCCCATGTTGGAGGTTTAATGAAGACACTTAATTTCATGGAAGTATTCACTTTTTGCATTTATTTTATGCTTCTGTGTGATTTAATAAATTCAGTTTGTTTTAAAAAATTCTGCTGCATGTCACTGTATTAGAGGGAGAAAAAATCTACTTGTACCTCATTCTTAGAATCTGTAGCTCATTGATAAAATTTTTCCACTGTTTGAATTTAAGTTTGGGGGGTACATGTAGAGTGTAAATTTAGTTTCATTGAAATTTTTTTGGGTGATGGGTGTGTAGCATGCATCATTCTGCTTTATTGAAAACCCATTTGAACCCAATCTATTAACTTGCTACACCCTTTTCATTGTTCACCCACAAGAGTTACATGAAATTGTTTGAACTTCATTGAAAATAATTTTCATTAGACAAAAATTTTAATGCACGTACTTGCTAATGAACCTGCTGATTATTTATTGTGGAAAATAATCTCTTTTAACGTCATTGAGACCCTTGATAAATGTCATATATCTACTAAATTGAAAATAAATTTTGAAACTTAATTGATTAATTTTTCTTCTCCATATTTATAAGTCAACTTTGGCGACAAATTTTGGTTATAAGTGTGGCAGAGGGGGTCAATTCTTGACTATGCAAAACTGTTTTTTAGTTAAAGCCCATCGATTCCCACTGAAATTCAATTTTTTTTAAAAAATGTATAATGTTTTTCATAATTCTTGCTTAATTTTAGGCTTTACATTGAACTCGATTGGGTCTTGCCTTAGGATCAGTTCTTTGATGGTATTTAAGAGCTTCTTTAGGTCTGAAATTAATGATAATGGATGATTTCTGAGTGGTCTTACTTAGTGATTTGATAGAAATTTTGTTTAGGAACTACTTTTGAAATTGATATTGGTTACATGTTTGTGGAAATATGATCATACCCTTTGGAACTGGAAGTTTTATTCTGATCATAGGAGACTTGTTTTTCTTTTATTTATTAAAAGTTGTTACTTTAATGAGCCAATGTAAATAAATTTTATATAAATCTTTTGAAACTGGAGTAGTTTGGGCATCCTGGATCCCACTGTGACTCTCTGAGACCCTAGATGCTGGGTGCGTTTCTGTTTACTACAAGCCCTCTATTCACATTGAATAAGTGCATTGCACATTTCTTAGCACAATGATACACGGATTGGGAAAAATAAATAAAGTGTCTGGGGTCAAAAATGAGCTCATTAAGGTGAGGGAAATGGTGAACGCTAGATGAAGAGGGGATCAATTGGTTTATATAAGAATCATTTAGGTTGTTTCATTGAGGTGATTCACAAAAAAAAATTAATTATTTTTTGAACCTAGGTGAAAAATTCAAAGTACAAAGTTCCTTAGTTATAGTATTAATTCCATTGATGTTTTACCTCATGTCACTCTTGGAATTAGAACCTGAGTTTGGATTGAAATGAGTCACTAAGTTGTGTCACATATGTGGCATGACATCTTCATTACTTGTTGATTCATAGTTTTCAAGATTACCAGTGAGAATTTGTTCTAGGCAAGATTCATAGGAGTAACTCATTTTCTTAAAGCCTACTGATATGTAGTGTCCTCTGTTTTGAGTGATGGGTATGTTTCATTTTGAGAAAAAATGATAAACACTTCACTATTATTCAAAGAAAATAAAACATGGGATTATTTGAGGACAAACAATGCTTAAGTGTGGGGGAATTTGATGTGGCCTTATTTCTAAATAGTTTGCCTAAACCTTTTTATTAATTTTTAATGATATATTTAACTATTTTTTCACTTTTTATTAAATAAATGCACTTTTGTATTTTTATTATTAAATTTGTCAAATATTCATTTTTTATAACATTTTTTGTAATTATGGGCCCATAAATAGTTGATTTATTCCTTCTTTGTTTTTAATATAAATAATTTTCATTTCGTTTAATTAAATCTATATCTGTTTATTTAATTTAATTTTTCATTATTAATAATTATTGAGTTTCATAATTAATTTACTTTTAATTTTTAGAGTGTATATAACTTGGTCGCGGCTTGCCAGACTACCAGTACCTAAGCTACCGATAGCAAGGTTCCTTTTTCTCTATCGGTTGGCAGGTTACCGATATTGTCTAATAGGGACCTGCCTTCTTTTTTCTTATCGGTAGACTATTTTGAGTTGTAACGGTAACATTGTTTTATCAGTAACTTTTGTCACTGCTTTTCTTCATACCAGTGGCTCTTTTCTAAATCTAACGGTAGCTTTGTTTTGTGTCATACCAGTAGCTTTTAATTTAAACTATTGGTAGCTCTTATTTATCAGTAGCGGTAAGCCCTTTAATTTTATAAAATAAAAAGGGTGAGTAATTATTTTAAATTAGTTCTGCTTGATTTCTTTTTAATAGTTTAATTATTATTTAAACAATTATTTAATTGAGGTTAATTTATTTAATTAACTTAGACTTTATTTTAATAATTAATATTTTAATTATGTTACATTAGAATAGGTTAATTATATTAATTATTTTGTTTAGACGTCCTACTCATCATTTAAGTAAGTTAACTGTGTCTTTAAATTAATTAAATGGTTGGACTTTAATTTTATTAGTTCAATTAGTTAAATTAATTAATTAATTATTAGTTTATAAAGATTAACTTTATTATTTTATGTATGCAGATTATTTATTAAGTCATCAAAATTTCATTTTAGCCTACCAGTGAGGTATATGAGCCTACCAGTGAATTCTTGTTTTATTTTTAATGCCCCTTCAATCGGTAGCCTTGCTACCGATCCACACCATTCTTTTCACCTTCATTTATTCTATTGGTGACCCTTCCCATATTCTTTTAATTTTATCAGTACACCTTTATTTCATTCGTCACCGATAGTCATCAGTCACTACCTCACATGTAGTTTCATCCTTTTCATTTACCTCACCATTTTTTTAATTTTTTTTTATATCGGTAGCTTCAGCTACCAATACTCCTCACCAATACCCCTCACCAATAGATTTATTCCCTTTTCCCCACCATTAATATAATTCAACCCACACATCTGTTTTTTTTATTTTCACGTCAGTGACCTATTTTTTTATATCGGTAACAACTCTACCGATAGACCTCACCGATACTTAATCCTCACTAATACCCACTTTTTACCAAACCTCACCGATAGACAACCCCTACCTCGTCTATGCTCTCAACATGCAGTCCATCTGATCTGCCACTGAGGTTGAGTTCATCAAAGTAGAACCGGGCTGCTATCGTAGGGTTTGGAGAAGAGATGGCCGGACCAGTAGATCAGACGAGGCTTGTTGCCGCTCTTCACCTTCTGATGTTGTCTGCCGCTGGGAGGTCCGCTAGACAGTTGCTCCATGACACTGCAGAGGAGTTTTGTCATGTGCTGAAGCCGCAAATATGAACCAGGCCTCTGTTGGGATGGTTCTAGGGAGGATGGGCTATTGGCGCACTGCTTCTAGAGTCGAGACGAAGCCAAACCTACTGTTGAGGACGAGTTTCTTCTGCTATGGAGGTTCTTGGATTGCACCACTGGTCACCCCTTTGAGATCCGAAGTCCGCAGATATTTAGGGGAGGCCTCCACTGTTTTGTTGTTGTCTGAGCTGGACCATTCACATCTATAGGAGGTCGATCTAGGTCGGCTTTCCGTATCACGTCGCTTAGAGGAGGAGGCCTGTTGAAGCTGTCGCACCTGAAGGAAGCCGAGCCTTGAACCGCGCCACTACATGATCCAAGCAACATCGTTGCAGGAGAATTTAGAGCTGTCGCTTTTTCCTGCATTTGAAGTGGGTTGTGCAAAATGCTTGGAGCTCAAGCTGCCGTTCGGATGGCCGAGCCAGGTACCGAAGAAGAGGAAGCCACTGCTCTGTTTTCCGCCTTGAAGGCGCTACACTAGGCTGCTTGCAGAAGCAACCAAAGACAAGTCCTTCCTCTATGCACCGGGTTCAGGAGGAAGAAGATAACAAGGAATAAAAATAAATAAATAATAAAAATATATAGTGATATAATTAATTTAAAACAAAAAGAAAAAGTACGGTTAAGTTAAATTAAAGTTAACTTTATATTAATGTTAACTTTACTAAGTCCAATAATTATTAAAAATTTGTAAAAGCTATAAATTTAAAACTATTATGATATTAATATAAAACTAATTTAATAATAATTGTTAATAATAAATTAATTTACTGATCACTAGTATAATTATATAATTAAAAATAATTAAAAATAAACGATAAAATATTCTAATTAATTTAAAAATATTTAAATCATAAGTTTTAATTCTAATTTATTAAATTAAAATAAACTAATTAATAACTTAATCTAGAAACTTAAGTTCTTAAATGGAAATAATAAAATTATTAATAAATTTTTATTTATTAAATTTTTAATTACTTATTTACTTATGATATTAAATTTTAATGATTTAATTAAATATGATAAACTAAAAAAATAGTATTTAGTATTTATATTTATTAACTTAATTAAATCGATAGAGTTTGATAAATTTATAATAATATTATATAAAAGTAAATAATAATTATTAACTTAAATATTTATTAATTAATGTTAGTTAGCTTTGTCTTTGAATTTTAACTACTTTATTTCATAACATGTGCAGGTTCATACCAAGGTCAAATACACGTCCAGGTGCATATAACTAACTCAGCTAAAGTTAGTTACGAGGGTAAAATTAGCGTGACATGCTTGTCGTGAAAATAACGCACATTTTGTAGTGCGTATGTGAATAACATTTGGAGTCGGTTGAAAGGGTCCGTTGACAAGCAGCAAAAGTCATCATGGTACATAAAGCAGATAAGCAGCACAATTTGGAAGGAGGAGTCGGATTTACTCTCATTTATTACTCATTCCACAATCACATCCACTCGAGAGCGGAGACGTTCATCCAGACTCCTAGGAGATGAGCAGAAGGTGAAGTAGCCCGAAGGAAGATTGTTGCAAGGGGAGTTTACCTTCCCTCTGTCTATAACTTTGTACTATGTCTTCAGTTGTTTTTCACTTCTTTAATCAATGTGATCATCGGTTGAACCTTCTAAACTTGGGAATTTTAATACCTTCTGGTAATCACCTTTAAATCTCCATATTGTTATCTTTTAACGAAATTGGAATCAGTTGGTGAGATTGATTTTGTTTCATATCTTTGATTGTTCACACTTCTTTACTTATAATTCAAACAACAATATCTAACTGGAGAGGTTGATATCGAATGCATTTTTCAAACCTTTAACAATTTAAGCTTTAGAAATTTATGGAGAGTTCATTTCCAATTTCTATCTTTTAAAAACTATTTGCAGATTAATTAAGTTTTGGTGTGGCGAACTCCAAGACATAATCATCTGCTTGTTGAGTTTCCTGGTGAGGGAAATCTCTTCAGTATTTCTTGAATTGTGATTCAGTTGTAAGCTGTGGAGAGAACATCCATTCGAACCATTAGTTTAGAATTCCTATGTACTTTGTTGATCTTGCTTCTTTGTCTTGCTGCTTAGTATTAGTATACTATAATTATTTAGTTTAATATTATTAGTGTGGATTCTAGTTTCTTTGTATAAACTCTAGTTTCCTCATCCTTTTTCCATTTCATTCATAAAATAAAAAAAATTGAAAAATAAAAAATTCACACTCGCTCCACTACTGACAACAGTGGAGTTTCTTTTGAATAAAACCAAGAATTCTTGTATGCCTTCTCTGTGGATCGACCCTGCACTACTATACTAGTGTAGGTCAATAAATGTAATTTTGGGGGCTATGACGACTATCGGTCAGTTCAAATAAGTTATAGGTTAGAACCCACATGATTTAATTAGAGTGAATCTTTCCTTTTAATTGTAGATTCATTATTCACTTGACTTAGATAATTTTTATTTTAATGTTTGACTCTTGGGTGTCACATAAAATTAATCTCATGGAAGTATTCAATTGTAAATGGTGATTTTTTCTTTGATTTATTATTGCTACATTGGTTGGATTTTTGATAATCATCAAACACCTATGTTTATAATGTATGTATAGGTTCTTTTCTTACATGCACAAAAGTGAAGACATGTGATATCAATTGCATCATTCATAATGAAATGGATGGTATATGAAGTGAGGTAATTGACTCGTATATGTGTGAGAATAAAAAAATGGAATGTTTGTTAAGGTTACTCAAAGTACGTTGGTGTGGAATAAGTTCTTTGATAAACAATTTCCATGACATTAGACATGGGAATGTTGGGATTTTGAGGCCATGTAATTGGCGTGAGAGTAGTTTGGTGTTTCATCATCACATGTTATTTCTAATCAATGAAGTCAGTGGAGTTAAAATTCTATAGTTCTAGTAGTTCAATATAATACTTATATTTTCCCACTCAAAGATATAGACATTTTTTGGAATATTTTTCCATTATTCTGATCTTTCATGGATCATTGATTTCATACATAAAATCTATTTTTGAGAAATTTTTTTACCAAAAACTAGTGTAATATATTTTGAATATTACCAAATTTTAGTGTCCTATTAAGGTAAAATTAAATAAAATGAATGTTATATACTACTCTAAAATAATAAAATAAATCTAACCTTCCTTATTTTATACTAAACTCAATGTCTCTTATGTATTTATAATGACTATGATATTCAATAGAAATACTAGTATAAGTAATTAAATCACTACTAAGAATATAAATGAGTACATGATAAGGACTGAGGATGTATTCCAAGACATTAAAGATGAGGTAGAACACTTTATAAATGGTTACAATAATACTAGATTCTAAACTTAAAAATGAATTTGTATCTCAACATATATCTTTTATTTTAATAATAGTGGCACTATTAGATATAAATATTTTAAGAAACATATAATTGGTGATTCTAGGACAGAACATGAGTACATTATTATATCATATATTGTAAATGATGTTGTTTTTATAAGGTCATTATTTAACTAGAGGTTATTATTATAATTCTAGAACTAATAAAGATCTATTGTAACAACGATTGATAGAAAAGTCATAAGAAAACCATATTTACTCAACAATCTCCCCCTTTTATGAAAACACAAAGATCCTTTCAAAAAATAATATAAGGGACAATAATTTGATTTATGAACACTAAAAATAAAAACATACATACCTTTACTTATGAATCATGATAAATATGACTAACCCCCCCTTTGGATTTGAAATCCTTAAGGATCGTATTCTTGACATCCTTAGAGAGATTTTACTTATTCTTGCATATGAAATTATTCTTTAAGTAAACTCCCCCTTAGTTAAACTCCCCCTTACTTATGGAATTCTCTTCTTTATACTTAGTATTCTTTTTATTATTATTTTATCCCCCATTGTGATTTTCAAAAAGGAATAGAGATAATGAAAAAAATGGTACTTGAAATATTAGAACTATACAAAACAATACAAATGAAGGACAAATAAATTTCATTATGATTGGAAAAATTGATAAAGGAAAGGAAATTCAACAAAATATTGGAATTGATAGAAAAAATTATTCATCCTTATTTTCCTTCAACATGATATTCTTTACAATATTCTTTGACTTCTAAAGCTTCTTTTGATCTTCCTCAAACCTTTTGATCAGTTGTTCCTAATCTTGATTTTTCTTTTCCAGAGCCTTGATTTTCTCTTCTTGAGATTTAAGGATTTCTTCCTGAGTCTTCAGTATCTCTTCTTGCTGATTGAACTTTTCTTCAAACTCTATCTTGAGATCCCTTTCTCTCTTTAAATTTAAGGAAACTGAATATAGCTTCCCATTCAGATTGTTACCTTCTTTCTTCTGGTCTATGTGTTCAAGGTTCAGCTTCTCTATACAACGTTTTTATGGTTTTTTATCCTTTCAACTGGCTTATCAAAGGAATCTTTCATTGAGTCTTGGAAGTCATCAAAGATTCTCACATCTTCAATCGTTCTATTATACCATTTTATAATTTCTTTACAAGATCTCATGTGAGCATCATAACCCATATATAAGGTTATTAAATCAGCCTCAGTCTTGATGAATTTTTCCATAAGCATGCTTATGAAATCCAATTTCTGATTAAAGAAGTCTGTATGTAGTTGAGACCTTGAGTCAATACTCGGAAATAATGTAATGGTATCTACTAATTTCATCAAAGGCTGCACAAACAATTCCTGACCCATAAAAGATGATTCAGAATCTGAATCCCCTATAGGAGTAAATACTTTTTCTAGATCTAGAGCCATAATCTTGGATGATCCACCAACATCCTTATTAACCACCACAACCTTCTTAGGTGTATCAACAAACACTTCTTTTCCATTATCTACTCTAGAAAGGGTCTCTATAGTCTTTGGAGATTCATGCTCAATATCTAAGAGTTGGAAAATTTTATTTTCATCAACCTCTTCTTTCTCAGCATCTTCTTTAATATAATCAGGTTGAATAAAGTTGTGATTGTTTCTTTCCTCATTAGAACGTTTTTCAACCTCTTCCTGAACCTTATCCTCTTTTTTCTTGATAAAATATTTAGCTGATTCAACTTGGGATGTTCAGATTGAAAGATTTTTGGATGGAATTTTCTTTTTGTGATATTCATCAACTTGATTTATCACATCATCACTCTCATCTTCTTATTCCTATTCTTCTTTTTCGACTTATTCATCGTAAACTATTTATTCTTCCACTTCATGTTTTGGAATTTTCATCTTCTTTCATGGAGTCTGTATCGGTACTTTTTTCATGGAGAAAAAGATTCCAGAACCTAAATCTATTCAGAAGCTTTCTCAGTATCCTTTAGAAGTTATTGAACGATCTCAACTTCAAACAATTTCTTCTTTTACTTCCTATGTTTTTCTTACCTTTCATACTCCTCAGCATCTTGAATTTTCAAATCCTTTACCTCAGTAAGATCTTGGGAAAAAATAGGATCTGCTTCTTTCTTATTCTTCTTCTGTTCCCTCCACTTTTCTACAACTTCATCAGGGAAATGTTTTTGCTTTTTTTGTTTTGTGGGTGTTGACTGACTTTCCGAAATTGAATGTTTCTCCTTGGTTTTCAGTTCTTTCTACTTTCTCCTCTTCTATGGTTTCTTTGAAGTTTTTTCTACTTCTACTTTCTTTTCAGGAGATTTAATCTTACTCTCTGAAAGATCATAAAATTATTTATACTTTCTATTGAAACCGACTCTCATCCTCTTCAAGGGGTCATCACTTTGTTGAAAAATCATAAAATGTATTATCTTAGAATGAAAAGGGATTTTGAATGATTATAGGCATATTATAATGAACACAGATAAAATTTCCATATACATGATGATTTTATATTTGAGAGTTTTATTATTGATATTGGTGATTTTTAATAGGATATACCTAACAGGGTTTATCCTCCTCAGGTTAACTAAAAAATCCAGAACAAAGAGGTCACTTTTATTTAAGGAGTCCTTGTCTGCTTTTCTCAGAATGAGAAATCCTTGTACCCATAATTCTAGAATCCCAAAATTCATTTATAGATATATTATCTTCAGTGTTTTTACTCCTTTGAGTCCAAGTAACTCTATTTCCTTTTCCTTCTCAATGGTTCCTGACTGATCTGGCAGCTTGTGAGTGCAGAAAATAACTTCACCTTCATACGGAACTCCAATAATACTTGCTTCCATGTTAAAAGATTGGTAATAGGTTTTCCCATAACTCTAGAAGAAAAACTTGTCTCTTTCAACTTCATTGTAAAAACTTACAGTATAATAGAACTTTGTAAGAAAATCTGGGTAAACCAGATCCTTATTTTCCATATTTCCAACGCAAAATCATTCTCATAAATTCAACTTAATATTTTGCGTAATTAGGGATTTATACTTAGAAAAAAACTTGGATCAACTAACATTTTCATGTATAATTTCCAATCCTTGATATCCATAGCTAAAGACATTTGTTTCTACGGGGAGGCTTCCAACAACATCCATATTTTACACAAAATTAGAAAATAAAAAGGTCTTTTTGAAGAGAGGAAAATAATTAAAATTAAAAGACATGAAAAGCTGTGTGGAACACAAAATAGGGGGCCTTTATATAGGCATCAAAGTGATGATTCAAATTCTCGATTTGATCTAATGTTTGAAATAAGCAGAATTTGATCTGACGGTTGATATGAATGATGAATAAAGAGTTAGTGGGTTCTGATCTTTTGAGGGTTTTAAGTTAAAAATTTGGATTTAAGCAAAGTGAATTTGAAAAAAAAATCTTAAAAAAAGAGAAAAATACCAACAATTATGATATTCAATTAAGAACATTTAAGTAAGGAAACATACCTTCTAAATTTCTTGGAAAATTTTCTATAACAAAACTACTCTTCTTGAATAACTTTAGATTTCTGAAAATTTTATAAATGAAAGGAAACTTTTATATTCTATAATTTTGGGTTCCAAAAAAATATTTTTTAATAAAAAAAATTGGTTAAGATAAATTTGATTAAGGAAAAAATTTTGATTACAAAAAAATAGATTAAGAACAAAAAAGTTTCTGCAAAAAAACTGATTAAGAAGAAGTTTTGGTTAAAAAAAGTTGATTAAGAAAAAACATTGGTTACATAAAATTTAATTAAGAAAAAAAATTCTTGTTAACAAACAAATTTACTCCCCCTATGAAAAAGTGTTTCTTAATGCAATGATATAGGTTTCAAAAAAAGGTTAATATGGAAAATTACCATATGGTTATCATTCCTAACTTTTTATGATGTATTCAAATCTATTGGAGGGTAATGATTTTGTAAAAATATCAACAAGTTTATATTGTATTCTGATAAATTGAAGATTTATATCTCCTTTAATTGTGTCATCCCTGTGAAATTTATGCCTAATATATATGTATTTTTCATGGTAGTGATGTGTAGAATTTTTGACTAGGGAAATGCCACTAGTGTTATCAGACAATATCTGTGTTTTGGTAAAACTCATGTCATAGTATGTGAGTGTGTGTTGCATCTAGAACACTTGGTCATAACAACTTCTAGCAGCTATATATTCGACTTCAGTAGTGGAAAGTGCTACTGAGTGTTTCTTTTTACATGAACAATAAACTAACCAATCCCTTGAAAAATGAAAATTTTTGAATGTACATTTTCTATCCATTCTACATCCAACAAAATCATCATCCAAAAATATTTAAAAAAAAATCATTTCCCAATGTGTAGAAAAGTCCTAAATCCATGATTCCCATTAAATAGCGAAAAAATATTTTCACTACTTTTAAATGAGATTCCTTTGGATTATATTGCTATCTTGCACATGAGAATACTGAAAAAATTAAGTCAGGATGACTAGCTGTCAAGTATTTTAAACTTTCATTCATACCTGTAAGTGATGTTGGATCTATTGGTTTCCCAGATTCATCAAGATTAAGAGAATTTGAGGTACCGATTAGAGTGATTATACTATTTGTGTTGTCATAACCATAATTTTTAGGAAGATATTTAATATACTTATGTTTAGATGTGTATTTTCCTTATGGTTTTTGAGAAATTTGAAAACCTAGAAATTTTTTTATCGCACCCATCATACTCATTTCAAACTCAGATTTCATTATATTCACAAACAAATTAGTTAAATTTTGATGAGTTGAAATGAATATAATTTCATCAACATAAATTTAGACAATCAAAAATAATAAAATCTTTCTTTATAAAAAGAGTTAGATCAGAAGTTTTCTTAACATAGTTGTTTTGAAACAAAAAATCATGTAAGTCTATCATACCAGGATCTAGGTTCTTTTTAAGTCTATATAGGGATTTGGTATGTTTAAAAACATGTTCAGGATGTTTTGTATCTTGAAAACCAGAAGGTTGTTTAACATAAACTTCCTCTTGAACATATCCGTTACGGAAATCTCATTTTTCATGCATTTGAAAAAAAATTAAAATTAAATAATGCTTCAAATGTAAGTAAAATTTTAATATATTCAAGTCTAGATACTGTATCAAAGGTTTATTCATAATCTATTCTTTATTGTAGATTATATAATTTAGAAACTAATCTAGCTTTATTTCATATTATGATTCCATTTTCATTACACTTATTTCTGAAGACCCATTTTACTCCATTTACATAAGATTCCTTATGTATTTAAACCAAGGTCCAGACTTTGTTCCTTTCTAATTCATTTAGCTCAAATTTCATGGATTTAATCCAATCATCATCACCTAAAGCTTCATCAGTGCTTTTTATTCTAATTGGGAATGCAATGCTAGAGGTTCTACTTCATTTATTAAGGAATATCTAGTTATTAAATGTTAATTTACATCACCAATGATACTACCACTGGGATGATTCTTAAGAAACAACTGATTTGAGTTTTGTAAAACATGTTATTTAACATATGGTAGAAAATATTCTGGGGTAAATTCTTTAGAAATGTTTTCTTCAGAATTTTCTTTATTATAGGAATTTTCTATCAAAGGTTGAAAATCAGTTTTTGAAAACACATCTGAGAATATTGGTTGGGGTTGTTTAAATATAAAAGTTTCATTTTCAACAAATTTAACATGGACTATTTCTTTAACAATACAATAATTTTTATTAAAAAATCTATAAGCCTTAGAAGTAGTGGAGTAACCTAGAAAAATTCCTTCATCAGATTTGGGTTCAAATTTATGTAAGTTATCTTTAGTATTCAAGATGAATACATTGCAACCAAATTCATTGAAGTTATAATGTCTAGGTTTTATACCATTCCACAATTCATAAGGTTTTTTTTATGAAAAGGTCTAATTAAATCATGATTTATAGTATAAAAAGTAGTACTAATAGATTTTGTCCAAAAGTGTTTAGAAATATAATATTCACCCAACATGGTTCTAGTTATCTCTTGAAGAATTCGATTCCTTCTTTAAACGACACCATTCTGTTGAGGAGTTCTTGGTTTTGAGATATTGTGAGTAATACTTTTATTACAACAAAATGATTCAAAATATGAATTTTGAAATTCTCCTCCATGATCAATATGGATAGTTATCAATGAAAGATTTTTCTAAATTTTTATCTTGGGATCTACAAGTTTTGAAATAAGAAAAACCTTCAGATTACCCATGTAAATCTACTATAATCATCAACTAAAAAAATACATAATATTTTTTTCTGATACTTCTAGTTTTTGTTGGACCAAAAAGATCCATATGAACTAACTGTAATGCATCAGAATTTAAGACTTCACTGATTGATTTAAAACTTGATTTATGTTCCTTTATATATGTATAAGGATCACAAACTTTTTAAGAATCAAATATAAGATTCAGTAGATTCTTAATAAGTCTTTTCTTTGATATTTTTCAAATATTCCTAAGGATATGATGTCCTAACTTTCAATGGAATAACCAAGATTGATCTTCCATTTCACTATAGCAAGGTAGATCATAGATTCTAAGGTCTTATAAGTTTAGTGTGCATACATTCTCATACGAATGGGAAGAAAGAATAATCATTTCTTTGGAATTGTGTGCTAAGAATTTATCATTCCTAATATTCACATGGTAACCTTCATCACATAATTGACATATGCTAATGAGGTTATTCTTAAGACCCTTAACAAATAAAACATTTGAAATTAAATTTTTTTCAAGAAGAACAATGTTACCTATACCAACAATTTCTCCATGAGTATTATTTCTAAAAGTTATTTTTCCACCTTTCTACATGATAATATTTTCATAGAAGTTTTTGTTACCAGTCATATCCCAGGAAAATCCATTATCCATGTACAATGTATTTTGGTTGGTACTTCTTTTATTTTCATGTAAATAAAAGAGTTAGGATTTTGGAATCCAAAATTTCTTGGATCCAGAAATTTTAAAAAGTAAAATTTTAGGAATCCACATTTTCTTAGGAAAATAGGATTTATGAAAACCTAAATATTGGGTTTTATTTAAAGAAATTTTTTTCTCCCAATGTCCACCACACTGATATTTAGTAAAAAATGGATCGCTTTTGATAACTAAATAATTATTAGTCAAAACTGATTTCAAATGAGTATAACCAAATCCAAAACTATTATTTAAAGGAATAATTAGAGAATACATCTTGTTAAAGTTTTACTTACCAGAGTTAAAGTTTTATAGGAATTTCTCTAATAAAATTAGTTTTGAATTCAGTTTAATAACCAAGTTCGTATCCCAAAATTTATTAGTTTTAGAAAAAGAGTTAGTATCTAAAATATTTTTCTTGGAAATAACATTTTCAAGATCCTTAGAATGTTTATCCTTCTCAAAAATAACTTCCCTAAAGTTTTTAGAAACACTTTAAAGTCAAAAGTTATTTGATCAAGATCATTAGAAAGGTCTAATAATTATTTATTTAAAATAAAAATTCTAGAATTTGATTTATGTAACTTCTTTTTTGTCTTAAAATATTCCTTCTCAACATGTTCAGAAAATCTTGAAAATTATTCAAATAAAGGTAAGGTATCATATTCTGAAGAAGAATATTCATTATCTAAATATTTATAATATTATTCATTAGAAAATTTTTCATTTAATGAAATATTGGCTAAGGATTCATCATTATGTCCCTTAATCATAAGACTATAATTTTCAATAGGTACTCTAGCTATAAGACATATATTCTTCTTACCAGAAGATTCATAATATTAAGATTCGTCTGATGAGTCACTGCTACTAGCACAGCAGGTGTCATTTTATTTCAATAATTTTTTATCCTTAGCCTTGTAATAATTCTACCCATTTCTCTCAGAATGATTTTCCTTCCTGTCTTTTCTTTTAAGCATAGGAAAATCAGGTCTGATATGTCTATCCTTTTTACATTCATAACAGGTTATTTTAGAATCTTTATTGTCTTTTCTATCTTTCTTCTTATATTTATATTTAAAATATTTCTTTCCCACAATCATGTTCATCATTCGAGTAACATTATCTAATTCATTATTTGAATGATCATTGTCACTAGTTTCAGATATAATAATAGTTTTCTTATCTTTAGATCTATTTACCCTTTTCGGAGTCTTGGATTTAGAAGTAGTAGTGAAAGATACACATCCAATACCATTCTTTTTTTTTGAAATCAACATCTCTCTTCATTCTAGTATCATACTGAATAAGAGTTCCAAATAACTCATCTAGAGTAATTTGAGTAACTTTCACATTCTCATAAATCATTTTCCTTTTTGATTCCCACTAATTTGGAATGATATCACTTATCTTTTCCACAAGAGATTCATCATCAAGACCTTTTTCTCCCATATATTGATGACTGTTGACAATGGTCATAAATATTTGCTTTACTTTGCAATCAGGTTATCCATAATAAAATAAGAATCTATGATATTTTTCTCTTAACAAAGCTCTTCTAGTTTCAATCACCTTAGAAGTCCCAAAATGTATAACTTGAAGTTTCCTCCAAATACAGTTGGCATATTCATAATAAGATATTTGGCTATATATCGTCAGTGTCATAGAACACAACAATGTATTGAGTACATTGTAATTTAGTTGATGTTCTAATTTTTCTTGACTGATAATGGTTCGGACTTACTTGTCTACAATTTTGTAGTCTTTAGTGAGCATAACAAAATTGTCTACTCCAGTGTTAATAACAAAAGTCCTCATTCTATATATCTATTATTCATAATCATTACCATCAATAATTAGTTTTCTGGTTGAATTTTTATTATCAATGGAACCAACATTCATTCCTACAATTCAATAAGAAAATACATTTTCCACAAAAACCTTTTAATAGAAAATGTTTATAAATAAAGATAAAATTTTTTAAGAAAAATTAAGCAAGAAAAGTTAATCAAGAATAATTTAGAACAAAGAAAACTTGAGCAAGAAAACATATATGTGTGTATAAGTATTTTAAAGACATACTCTAATACCAATTGTAGGATTGAAATAGTATATGTACATGCTCAATTACAAGAGGGGGTGAATTATAAGTTTAAAAAAATTCATTTGTTTCCTTGAGGAAAACTATTTTTAATAAAATTAAATAAGGTAAATTCATAGATCCTCTTTTATTTCTATGAAACAAACTTGAATAGGGTTCGAAAATATAAATTCATAAATGAAACTTAAGAAAATTTTTCTTAATTTAAGATTCTACTTTTAAGCATATAGATACTTATTTATCAGAGTAAGTAAAGTATTAAAAAGTATAACAATTTTATACTTTTTTCCTTTATCAAAATACAACGGAAATAAGAACGTTACAGAAAAACAAGTAACAAGTATGAAATCCTTTAACCCAAAGAGTAGGGTATCTGACAACCTTGGATAAAGGTACCTTGATTTATAATTTCAAGAATCTTTATCATAACCACACCAGGGTCAGCCCTCGATAAGAATATCAGATTCTATCTTGTTATCCCCACAATCCCTCAAAATTTTATATTAGTCAAAACATCTATCTTCCTATCCCTGAAAGTACTCAAAATTTAAGATAGTCAGATCCTCTATCTTTCTATACTTGTAATTCCACGATTGTACTCAACAACAATCAGAGTCACATGATGAAATCTGAACAAGATGTTCATATATGCACAAGGAACGAGAGTCTTTCTATCTCCAAAAATCATTTCACAACATGTAATCTCTAGGTTAATCAATAGATATTGAGTTTGTTCAAATGATCTTATATTTATAGGAAAAACTACAACTGTCGGATCCCTCCTCCAAAAGTCATATTTTTCCTTGAATCTCAGAGGGTCCTGTAAACATGTCACTCAACCAATAGTTAGTCAAAAATAGATTTCATGAAATCATTTCAATGTAATAACATGTGTAAAGAAAATGGATTAGCATAACCAAATCAGGATATCTGGACTCTAAAGAAAAATATAATTTAGAATCTAATCATATAACCAATCAGATCTTAAAAAACATGGATATCCGGATTTTAATTTACAAAAAATTTAAAATCTTAATTCTATAGATTCCGTAGTCTGAATTCAAATGAATATAGAGTGTGAATTTTGAATAATTCAGAGTCCGAATTATAAGGAATTTAGAGTTTAAATTTTGAGGAATTCGGAGTCTAAATTCTGAGGAATTAGGAGTCCGAATTTTAGATATTTCAGAGTCTATATTTTAGAGAATTCAGAGTTTGAATTTCAAAGAATTCAGAGTCATAATTTTAGGGAATTTAGAGTCTGAATTTCAGAGAATCCAAAGTTAAAATTTTAGAGAATTAGGAGTATGAATTTCAGAGAATTCAGAGTTTGAATTTTAGAGAATTCAAAGTCTGAATTTTATGGAATTCGGAGTGTAAAAACTGAAGACTCTATATCCAAGGAACTATAATATTATGATATTTTAGATAATAATCATAATTTTTTAATTATGAATAAAATGAGTTTTGTTTAGATAGATTATAAAATGAGACAATGAAAAAAAATTAAGGATAAAATATTCCTTAGAGAAGGGAAATTTTCCTTAATAAAATAATCCTTTGGGAAAGATAATTTTCCTTAAGATAAATTTTTTATGATTTTCAAAACATATAAGAATGGAAAAGTCATAATAAAACCTTATTTACTCAACAAATAGTTTATGTTAAAATTTTCAAGTTTATTTTAAAATGGATTTCATATAATTAAATAAAATTAATCATGAGAAATGGATTCTATATTTTGTATTAGGAGGTTAAAATTTGGTATATAAGCCCATTTTAATTATGGTTATTATGAATTTTAATATTGGTAAATATTTTTCACATCATTATGGGTTAATTTTGTAATTAATGTTTGAAATAATTTCATAATTTTTAAAAATATACCTAACACCAACCTTATTTCTATTATATTAGCCTGTTTTGAACATAATAATCCAATTCTCTATTATATGGATACTTGGATATTTTTTTATAATAAGATTAATATTACTTTAAGTAAAGAATAAATATATAATATCAATCTATTTTTTTTAATATCACTAATACTTTCTCATATGGATAGAAAGAGGCTAAAATCAGTTATGAATTTTTATTTTAAATAAAAATGATTTTTTAGTCGTTCTATTTTATTTTTAATTTTTAGTGATGGAATAATTACACTAAATGGTTATAAAACATAGACACTATACTTGTTAAAGTAATAAAAAAAATAATAAATGATTTTAAAAACATTAAAAATAAAAACAATTTGGATGAATTATGGTGTTAAAATTAGTTTATATATAAATATGAAATATTAGTGATGTTCTAAACGACTTTATTCAAATTTCATTTCAAATTTATTGTTTCTAGAAGGCAACTATGTGAATAGTTCATAAAATTATTTCGGTGGCATCTTAAGATAAATAATAGTTTATTAAATGAATTAAAATTAATAATAATACTATATTTAGTAAAATTAATTTAATATGGTCTAAAATATATACCATTTTCCACTTATGAGTCAGTTTTTCTTTTATAGTAACTTTAATAACCCCTAAAGAGAAAAACACTTTGATCCCATGGTAACCATCAAAATAGTTAAGGAGTGGTTAAAACCACGAGATAAGGCTTAAAAAATTACATAAACTTGTTTAGATATTATTTATACTTATTAACATTATATATTATAAATATATCATTTTGGATCCCTTTTAACATGAAAATTAATCTATATTAACTCAATACATTAATAAACTCCAAGGGTTCCCCTCCCATTACTTATAAAATGGAACCTCCTCTTCTCCCTTATTCACGAAGATTCAGCCCTATAGAATAGCTAATAACTACCCTAATAACATATTATATTCCTTAAAAACTTCCAAGAGATTATTTTCCTTCCAAAATACCATTCTTTCAAGGCTTATAGTGAAAGGAAAATGCAGTTTCTCAATAATGTGGTATAACTCTTAACTAAGTACTTTAAAGTTTATTTCTTCTTCTACATCCTCTAATTGTTTTTCATCCAACCTAAAAAATGAATCAAGTATCATAAATTTATAGAGTTATTGTTTTTACAATGAATAAACCATTCCCCACCACTTATTCATCCTACATAAAGAAAAAACAATATTTGTGTATATGTATAACTTATTGTCTCCATATAGTATTATATTTTGTTTTTCACTAAGATTTTACATGAATGGTAATAAATATAGAACTAAGGAATATATATTATATTTATGAAATAATTATTTTGATATAAATATATGATATTATTTACCTTATAAGTCTTTTACTCGTTAAAAAATGATAATGTCACTTGTGTGTACGTGCAGACTACTGCCTCCATGAAGAGATGTGATTCATTTTTCATGTTCCTTTTTCAAGGATGAATATAAAAATGTATATAATGAATATATAAAATATTTATATCATTATTTAATTTTCTATATGATGTAATAATGAGAATGTTTTATATACTATAACCATTGAACATAAACATGCATGAAAAATGGACATGTTTTCACCTAAATGTATATTTCAAGGAATAATTTTAAATAAAAGGATAATAGAAAATTATAAATCAATGGTATATATAAATTTATATATGAATATTTTTATATAATATATTTGTAATAAATCCATATTTATTTTAAAGAAGGTTAAAATCACTTACAAAGAAATTCGGATAGGAGGTAAGGGTTCTTCATCTCAATATTGTTTCATTGAGATACATTTGATGTTATGAACCTATTTTTGTGTATGAGGTGTATATACTATCCCTTTTAAATGTAATATCATTTACCCTTCTTTATTCATGGTATTAAATATATAATTTAAATTATTAATTCCAATCATTTTTGATTTAAAAGTTAACAAATTGGAAAGTGTTTATTTCACATTATCATCCTTATTCAGGATTATTTATGTTTTATATATCCATTGAATGGATTATAATATCTTTCTATCATAAAATCAATTTTTTTCATTATTCTATTATTATTTATAGAAAACCAAGGTTTTTCTTTCATTTTATTCTTTTTAAGTACTTAATATATCGAAGGAATGCTTTTAAGGAAAAATAAATTTTTTATTTGATCAGGAATATTTTTCATAAATGTTCATATTTTTATTATAATGTTTAAAAAATATTATACTAATAAAATGATTTGATATTTTAATTTTCTCCCCTGAATGGATTTATATAAAAATTATTTAAATGGGACTTCTTTACATTTTTCAAAGGATCCACTTTCTACCAAATTTTTGAATAGAAAATTGTTTCTAATATACATTGCATGAAAAAAATTTCCACTATCATGAATACTATTTGTTTTGATGGTTAATTCAAAAGTTTCCATGGTTATTTTAAATGAAAATTATTTTACTAATATTTAGGAAATATTGGAATTTAAATAAGTGATTCTGAAAATGAAAATGGTATTTTACTCAAGAAATGATTCAGTGATATTATAAATTTATTATAATTTATGTTACCATCCATTGCAAAATTTTATAATTTGATAAGGATGCGCTATAATTAGAAAATCTACCATATTTATCTAGATGGATTATGGTTATTTAAATGGGGAAAGTATTTAAATTATATATGGTAGTTCTTCTAGTATATATAGTTGTTGATTATTAAGGCATTTTGATTAATATGTGTTGTTTGTTTATACAATACATGAGTATTACATATTATGCTATGGGTGGGTATTTGAATTATTTATCCCCTCAATGTGTTGGTGTGAATCCTAATACAAAATATGTTTCATATTTTTCCAAGTCCTCACCTATTCACATAATATGTCTTAGAATGAGGCCTCATTAGTAAGTATATGATTTCTGACATTATAAATTACATATTTTAAAAAATATTTATTCATTTCCATGTGATTATTTTATTATTTATGTTATCCATGGATAAGTTTCAATATTATGTGAATATTTATATGGAATTTTTTTAATCAATTATTCCTTCAATGTTATTCATTCCATATTTATTATATGATAGCTTCTGCTGTATGCATTCTCTTACTGAGCATCTGATCTCAACCTTTTATTTTGTTTCATTTCCTTAGGATGTAGGGAGGTGTAATATAACTTATATTCATATATATTCTTGTGGTAATAATAATGTCTTCAAATAAAATAGTATATTTTATTTTATTTTTTCAAATATAATGTTTGATTTAATACTGTATCTAGATTACCAAGACTAATAAAGTATTCAGTCCCTAGGGATAAAATCACTTGAATATATTGCTATTGTTTAATGTAACCACCAAATTTGTACGACAAGGGTTCATATATTTAAAGATTCATTCAATTATAGGTTTATTTTAAATCTTGGAAACTAGATTTAGGAAAAACATATATATTAGTGGATAAAACCATATAATAAACATTGAGGATATGCTATATTATAGGATAATATCATAAATTGTTTTGGTTGGGTACAAATTATGTTATTTTCTTAGAAATGCATCCTTATTTGGATACTACAATTGGATGTTGTTTTTTAACACATGAGTCTAATGGTAATAACCCTAAAAAGAGTTGGTAGAGTATATCTCGATATTAATTTTTGTGTTTGGGGAATATACATGTATTGCACACTTGGTTTGACACCCATAGGGGATATTATTAGGTTAAATTCACATTTTCTTTACAAAACATGATGTAATATTTGAAAATAATTTTATTATTTGAGAATTTTCCTAATGAATCCATGTTTATGGTTCATATATTAGATCTACATAAATTTTTAATTTATGTTAAGGGTTTCACATGTCTAGGATTTTAAATTTTTATTAAAAATGTTATGATCTAATCTAGTGTATTCCATTTTTATAAATGGATCATAAAATAGTAAATAGTAACTTTATCAATGCATGTAATCTTTATAGGGATTTCCCTTATGGGAAAGATAATATGGTTGGAGCTGGATCTAGGGATGGGGGTAAAACCACAGAAAATATAACTATACTTGGATATTTGATTTAGGTTATGACTAATAATCTTACTCGTATAGATTATCCTAAAAATCCAAAATGTTTTGTAACAAGGATAGACATTTTCATGTGGAAATTACATCCAACATTGAATAGAACCATAAATCCATTTCTAAATGAGAAGTGGATATATTATTTAGAAATGATATTTCTCACTTTAGGATGTAATAAAGCTGTGAAGGTTTTCATGGTTGTTTATCATCTCATAGGGGAGGAATATAAATGGTAGTAATTGATTAAAAACACTAACAATGTGAAAGAAATAAAGAGAATTGATTGTAAGGTTTTTATAGTTGTTTTTTGGAAAAATATTTTCCTCTTGAAAATGGGAATATATAGAGAGGCAATTACTAATTCTAAGACAAAAGGAAGAGAAAAATGTTGAAAATTATGAAGAAAATTTTGATAGGTTATCAAGGTATACTATATACTATGCACATAATCCAAATAGTAATATTTACCATTTATTTTATAATCTAAATCCAATCCATAAAAGGGAACCATTCTCTCAAACATTCTCATAATATAATGATATAGTATCATCTAATATCAAGATAATAAAGGAATTATCTTAGTCTTATAACATTGATGGAATATAATATAAGAATACAATTATGTACCTCATGATGTAAAAAATGGATAAGGGTAATAAGTGTAGAGGATTTTTCAATATGTGGTACTTGTCTAAGGAAACACTTTGTACATAATTGAAGGGAAAATGGGTTTTATTCAAGTGTGGAGAAAAAGGTCAGTATTCACACAAATGAAATGATATGGGAGAAGACGTTAAAGTCAAATTCTATAACTGTAAGGAGATTTTGCACTATTCCAATAAATTCTCAAAATATCAAGGGAACCTACCACATAAGTGGGTAATAAGAGAAGGCCAAACTTATGAAATTACTACAACTGAAGTTGATGCTACTAGTGATGTTGTAAGTGGTAAAATTAGTATACACTCTATAATTGTAAATTTTTTATTTGATTCAATTGATACCCACTATTTTATGTTTGAATAATTGTATATGTGTATCACATCACCACCTCAAAAATTTTATGTTGGGTTGGAGATAAAAACATCTAATGGTATGACAATCAAATATAAATTCTATAGCTCGCCTATGAAAGATGTTTGTTGGAATGTATTTTTGGTAAATCATTATATCCTTCCTCTATATAAAATTGAGGTAATTTTGGGAATTCATTAGATCTATTAGTATAGATACCATATTAATTTTAAAGTAAGGTAAGATACATTCAATATAATGAATCAATCAATGATTATTTATTAGTGTGAGGATAAATATTAAATACCAATGAAAATTAAATACATTAATTGGGTATTTTTTTATCTATGAGCGATATTTATCACAAATGGATCAGGAGAAACTCAACATTAAAATTTTACCTTTTTCTTAAGAATTTTATGATGTATTAAATGATGAAATTAATAGTATTCCCTAGAATAATGAATTTGTGTTGGCCCTGATTGAGTTTTAAGAATTAAATAAGAAACTATATGAGCATCTAGATAATGTTTTCATTTGTCCTAGTGATTCTCCCTGGGGGTACCCTATTATTTTTATTAAGAAAAATGAGGTGAGAATGGATATTTTCATTTAATATTAAGTACTTAGCAAGATTACAATTAAGATCAAGTATCCTCTGCCCCATATCGATGTTCTATTTAATCAATTATGAGGATCTGAATATTTTTCCAAGATTAATATTTTATCTGGACATCATCAACTAGGGTTCAAAAGAGGAAATACATAAGTTATACTTCTACAAATGGTATGGCCATTTTGAATTTATAGTAATTAATTTTAGACTTGCCAATTATCCTTCTATGTTTGTGGATTTTATGGATAGAGACCTTATAGATTACCTTGATTACTTTGTGGTAGTCTTTATAGATGATATCCTAATGTATTAGAAGATAGAAGAAGAGTATGTAGAATATTTGAGAATTGTGGTGAATACCTTTGAGAAGTATATTCCATATGAAAAATTTACCAAGTGTGAATTTTGGATATAAAAAATATCATTCACAGACATATAATTTTATGATAGGGCTTAATGTTGGATCCTTCGATGATGGAAGTTATTCAAAAATGTTCTAGACAAACCAAAGAAATTGAGATCTATAGTTTTCTTCGGATGGAGGGATAATATTGACATTTTGTGATCAATTTTTCATGGAAATCTAATACACTAAAAAAGTTAACATAGAATGGATACAAGTTATTATATATAGATGAATGTGAGGATAATTTTTATGAACTAAAGTGAAGGTTTTTTGTGCTCTTATTCATACACTACCATGTAGTGAAGAAGGGGTTTTTATATATAATGATACATAAAATAATGGATTTGGATGAATCCAAATGATGAATGATATGGTGATAGATTGTGCCTCTTTGAACTTTAAAATTCATGACAAAAATTACCAATCTAATGATTTGAATATTTCAGTGGTAATTTTTACACTAAAAATATAAAATCATTATCTATATGGTTAAAGGTGTTATATATATTCTAATCATAAAGTCATAAATAATAGATTTAAAAACAAAGAGTATAATATGTTATAAAATATATGGTTAGAGTTGATCAAATATTATGAATCTCAATACATTAACACAGTGGGAATTAAAACAAGTTGGATGATGCTCTGAGTCGGAAACACAATGCTAATTTTTTCAAGATGAGGATTAAAAAAGACACAATATTTATTTATTTATTTATTTTTGATATTGATATTATGAGGAAAGGGGATAGAAATATTATTTATTAGATGAATGTTTAACCATCTATCTTTGAGAGGATTACGATGTTGTAGAAGGAAGAGTATAAATTATAGTGTAAGGTGAGGTGTGTTCCCTAGTTTTACCATGATCATGATTGAATGATAAGGTTCAAGAATTAGGTCTGTCAATCATTAATAATAGGAATGAATAAGGATTTATTAAATATACCTCATAATTTATCATTCACTATTCATCCTAGAAGTGAAAATATGTATAGTGATCTGAAATAGTATTTCTGGTGGGGTGATAAGAGAAGGGATATTGTAGAGTATTTATCCTAGCACCTAGTATGCCAAAAAAGTTAAATATGAGATATATAAGTTTATGTGGTTGTTATGATTATTACTAACACATGAATGGAAATGGGAAAACATCACCATATATTTCTTCATTAGACTCCCCAAAACATCAAAATGATATAATGTTATTTTGGCATTAGTCATTTTCCTTATGAAATCAGAAAATTTTGTAACCATTACGTATGATTTTACTCCTGAAAACCATACAAAATTATACATTAACCAAGTGGTAAGATTCCAGGGAGTATCACTCTCAATTGTGCATGATTGATATATGAGGTTTACATTGATGTTTTGGAAAAGTCTTCAACACGAACAAGATATAGAGTTGAGATTCAACATTTCTTATCATCCTCAAAAATATGATTAGTTTGAGAATAACATTAAAACTCTTGAATATATATTCGGATCTTTCTCTTTGGATTTAAAATGTGGTTGATATAAACACCTTTAATTTGGTGGAACATTATTACAACAATTGATTTCACTCATGTATTCTGATAGTTACCTATAAATATATTTATGAAAAGAAGTGTAGAACACAAACTTATTGGGATGAAGTAATATATAAGAATATATTGGGACCTGATATATCTAAGGAAATAGAAGAGAATGATATATTCATTCAGAAAAATATCATTTCCACTCAAATTCAACATAAGAGTTATAATAATAATCATTAGTGAGATTAAGAGTTTTATGTTAGTGATAGTGTATTCCTATGAATATCTCCTTGGAAGAATGTTATGAGATTTATAAATAAGGGAAATCTATTCCCTATATATATCAATCCCATATAAATTCCTAATATTATCAAGATGATATCTTCTCATTGGGTTCTTCCACTAAATCTCTCTTAAGTTCACATTATGTTCCATGTATCTCTCCTGAGGAATTATACACATAATCCATCATACGAACATAAAATAAGTGGTTATACAATTAGAGAAATATATTATGAGTAATAATAAAAAAATATTCTAGATAATTGAGTGGATTTTTTATGAAATAAGACCACTGAATTGGTTAGAGTTTTATAGTGAAATCAAAAACATTCAAGATCTACATGGGAACCTAAGGATGTGATGAGAAATAAGAATCCTTAGTTTTTTGTATTAGAGTGATGGAATTTTGAGTAAAAATTATTATAATGGTGTAGAATGGTACACCACAATAGATTTTGATATATTTATATATAAATATTTTTTTTTCATTGATAGTTTTCAATACACAAAACACTTTATATAAATGAACCATGATATACTATTGAAATATTGTTATTAAATTTGATAGTTATTTTTTATCTATTGGATGATAAGTTTAAATAGGGCTAACTAAATAACAAAAAATTAATTTTAACATATTTATAAACTTCATTATTTTGTTATCAATTTTTCAAAAATTAAAATAAATGCATTTGATGATAAATAGAGATGTATTCTAAAAAACACTAACACACATGGGTTTTTATCTAAATAAATTTATTTAATGTCTATTGATGAGTGATTTTACTGAAATATATGTGTTATATATTCAATAAAAGGTTTCCAAATTCATATAATGGTTTTTATTAGGCATGAAATATGAAAAAAGTCCACTTTTATCCTTAAAATATATTTTTATAGAAATAAATTTCACTGCATTTTTCACGCTTATTTTTGAATGGATTTCTACTACTTCTCAAAATTTAAACTTGAATAATTGATTTTATATTTTGAATTATAAGGATCAAAATTTTTAAATGGGTCCCTTTTATTTTTAATCATTATGAATTGTAATTGGGGTAATTATTTTTCACCCCAACAAAGGTAAATTGTGTATTTAATGTTATAAGTAAAATAATAAATATATAAAAATATATATAACACATTACTTATTTATATTGGATGAATTTATTTCTAAAATTCTCATCCAATATTCTAATATATTGCAACTTGGGGAAATTTTCCCATGATAATGTCCTTAATATTATTTTAAGTAAATAATAAATATAAAATTTCACTCTCTTTGTTTTAATATCTCTAATATTTTTTCGTAGAGATAAAAGGGGGTTTTTATTGGTTCGAAAGGGTTATTGTAAATATTAATGAATTTTTATATCATGTTATTTTATTTCAAATTTTTAGTCATGGAATAATTTCCTTAAATTCATAGGATGTGTCAATATAGTACGTATATTAGTATAAAAAAATAATATTAATAGTTATAAAAATATTGAAAGTAACATAATTTGGATGAATAATATAGTTACCTTAGTTTTATAGATTATTATGACATATTATTTTTGTGTTAGAATTCAACTATGTTAATAGACTTGAAAATGAATTTTGTGGTATCTTATATTAAGTAATATTATATTAAATGAATTAAAATTAATAAAAATCTTATATTATATGAAAATAATGAGATATGGTCAAAAATATAATCCATTTTTTACTTAGAGTTCACTTTTCTTATTATAGTAACATTCTTCATCCCAAAAAAGTAAATTTGTTTGATATATTGGAAATCAGAAAAAGGGTTAATGATGATTCAAAAATAGGGGAAAGAGTTAAAAAATCAACTAAACATGTATAAATATTATTTTATGAGGGTAGTTATACTTATCATCAAAATATATTAAAATATATAAATTTGGATCCACTTTAACATGAAAATTAAATTACATTAATTTAATACTTGAAGTAATTCCAAGGATGCCTCTCCCCTCACTTATAAAAGGGAGCCTCTTATTCAACCTTATTCACAAATATTGAAACTTTTATCTTGGAAAATAAACAAATTAATACTATATTATCATCCTTAACTACTTAAATGATATTTGTTTTACAAAAATAACTTCTTTTCAAGGCTTAAGGTTTATGCTAAATGAGGTTTCTTAATGAAAAGGTATAATTCAAAACTGAGTGATTTCAAGTTTGTTTCTCTTTACATTCTAAATAATTTATTTTATTTAACCTAATATAATTATTATAGTATAATAAATAAGATTACATGTTATTATGATCATGATAAAATCCTTTTACACCTATTTTCCTTCTAATGGGAAGTGAAAACATCACGCGTTCATATGTACGACTTACCGTCTTCACGTAATGGTGTAATTATTTTTTTTATCACCATTTTACATGAATGGTTATAAAGATGAAACCAATGAATTTATATGATTTTTTTGAAATAATTATGGTCCAATAAATATTATATAAAATTTACCTTCTTACTATTCCATTCTTTAAAAAATGATAACATAGTTTGTACGTATGTGTGGGCTACCACCTCCATGAAGCAATGTGATTAATTTTTCATGTCCATATTTCAAGGGAAAATGTAAATATGTATATAATAAATATATATTAAATTTATATCATTATTAATATTATATATTTTATAGAACCATGAAAATTAGGGAAGTACTAGAACCATCAACTAAAGCATCCATAGAAAATGGGCAAGTTTTCACCCAATTTTCCATTTTAAGAATAAATTGTTAAAAAAAGGATAATTATAAATTTTAAAGGAATGGTACATGGAAAGTTATATCTAAATATTATGATATAATATATTTATAATATATCAATATTTATTTCATATTATTTTAAAATAACTTTCATTGAAATTCAAACATGTGTTTAGGGTTCTCTATCTCAGTATTGTTTCATTAAGACATGCTTGATTTTATGAAGATATTTATACTTATGAGGTGTATATACTATCCATATTACATGTTCTATCATGGATCCATCTTAATTAAAGGTATTTAAATTTAATGATCAAATTATTTCATCCAAATGGTTTCGATTGAAAAGTTACCAAAGTTGTAAGTGTTTATTTCTGAATTACATCTAAAGATTGTGTATGTTTTAACCATCAATTGAGGGAATAATATGATATTTATATCTTAAAATCTATATATTTTCTTATCCTATTTTTATTTATGAAATTTTAGTATTTTATTTTTGTTTTCTTATACTCAATATAACAAAACAAAATTTTAATGTAAAACTGACTTTGTTTTCTATTTGGTTGGGAATGTTTTTCTTGGAATGTGTTTATTTTATTTAAAATGTTTTCAAGAATATTTTACTATTATCATATTATGTATAAAATTTAATTTTTCCATATTATTAACTCTAAAATGTTTAAAAGGGAATTCACTTGTTTTATTCCATATGAGGGACCTTTTACCAAAGGTTCGATTGAAATATTAGTTTTAATGTCCACCATATGAATGTACTTTCCCACCATCATGACTAATGTTTGTTTTTAAGCATTAAATACAAGTTTTCAAGGTTATTTTAGATGAAAATATCTATCTTAATATTTAAGAATTTTTTTTTTGATTTTAAATAATTTATTTTGAAATGTAAAATATATCTTTATCAAGAAATGTTCTGGTGGTCATTTAAAAGTATTTTAATCTCTATTAAAATCCTTTGTTCAATCATATACTTTTAGGAGAAAATAATTTAATTATACCATCCATTATATTTTTCTGAATTACTTATGGTCATTGGATGGGGAAATTATTTAAATTCTATATGCTAGTTCTTCCAATAAAAATAATTATTTATTATTAAGGAATGTTGATTAGGTTGTATGGTTTATTCATATGATGATTGAATTAGACATATAAAGTGATGGGTTAGGCACATAATTATATTGCCTATTAATGGATCTATAGGTCTCATGAGAAAAAATAGGTTGGGTATTTGGCCAAGGCCTTACGCATTTATGCAATATGTTTTGCAAATATGCCTCAATGGTATGTTTATGGGGTCCAACATTATGCCTTCTATCATTATAAAATCAGTTAATAATTTATATGTGATTATTTCATTGGTTATGCTATCCATGGATAATTTTTAAAATCATGTGCTTATTCATATGGAAATATTTTTAAATTATTTATTCCTACCATATTATTCATGCCTTATTTATTATATGACATCTTCAATTATACAAATTAATTTAATGTGTAGTTAATCTCACAGTTTTATTTAGTTTCATTTCACTAGGATTCCAATAAGAGTATTATTATTGATATGTAAGTATATTATCTGGGTAATAGTAATTTTCTCAAAGAAAATATATTGTTTTATTTTAATTATTCAAATTTAATGTGAGATTTAGGTTTGTATCTAGTATAATGAGACCATTAAACTATTCAGTCCCTTGGATGTGATCACTTGTCTCAATTTCCATTATAATAAAATAATCACTTTCTTTGGGATACTTCGGTCAAGGTATTTAAAAACCCAATGTTAGTTTTCTACTACCATAGTTTTTGGGTCTGTGGTTATAGAGTCCCCTTCCACTGGTACCTTATATAAGGGCCCACATACATGGCCATTTATAGTACTTGAATTGAATAAAATATTTCAGTATAATACATTACCATAGGATTTTATGTTTATATTTTTATATATATAGTAAAATTCATCAATAAACAATATCATTACTTTTTTAACTAGTAGACTTTTTATAATTATATAAAAACTCCCTAATCAATAAAAAGTATTCAATATATCCCACAAAATTATACACACAATATACTCATCTAGATATGTCTTATATATTACTTTTCTTTATAATATAGGGATATAAAAAACATATGAAATGAGTGGATTTAACTGCTCAGTAAGGGTAAAAAAAAGTGATAACAATCAAAAATCATATGTGAGAATAATAATAGAATATGGGTACAAAAAAGAAACATAAGAAAAGTAGTTGGGGTTTGGCTTAGTGGTAAGCACCCCGTAATCCTACATGAAAAATGGGGGTTCAAAACCCATGGGGTGCAATGTGTTGTAGAAGTATTTGTAGCGTACTGTAGCAGTAGCAGAACTATGGCAACGACGGGCACTATAGAGGTGAAAGGGAACTGTATCAGCGGCGGATACTGTGCGGTACTGTAGAAGGTAGGTACTGTAGTAGTACTATTCACAGAATGGGCCTTGGGCAAAACAATTGGGCATGCTTTCCATGTAATGGGCTAAAATGACCACTAGGCCGTCGGGCTACGTAATGGGTCTCCCTCTACCCAGTTAAAAGAGGTATTTACTTTGCTTTAATTATAAATGAGGCTTCATCCCCAATCTTTTAAAAAAAGAAACATTAGAAAACTCATACTCAAAAAATCATAGATTATAAAACATGATTCATTGAATATGAATAGAAAAGACATAATAAATGAATCGAGAGAGTGTAGAAACATAAGTTAATAAACATAATCCATGACAGTGATGAATGTTCATTAAAAGAATAAAATTATGGTATGAAAACTAATATAGGGAACAATAATTTTATTGTCACACCATCTGATCATAAAAAAATAATCTAAAACATATTTTAAATATGGAATAATCATTATTATAGGGAACATTTCATTCATGATCCACGCGATCAATACCCATGCTTATGAGAAACATGTACTTGTGAATACATTATCTCATGAGATATAAATTTTTAACCAATCCATCGGAGAGAAACATGGGACCATAACATTCTTCATCCATACATATGAGTTCCACATGAAACCAGAAATTCATAATAACATAAAAAACTTAGGGAAATAAGTTGGGTTTCATTCATCACATCATAAAGAACCCATGGAAGGAATGGGTTTCATATCCTTTTCAAATGTATTTATATAAGTAAATCATTAAAAACTACATTAATAATAATAACATGATAAACCCATTGAAAATAAATGGTTATCTGAATATATTTTGGAACTTTCTATGTAAGTAACATTAAATAAAGTACATGTTATTAATAATATATAGATAAAGGGTATACAATTTATTTTATAATTTCCAAAAATCAATAACTGTGTAATATATAGGTGAACACCATTTAATAAATGAAATGAAAAACTATGGTTTTCAAATAGGAAATGAATTGGAAATTAAATCATTCTTATACATAAGGAATTCTTAGACAAGAAAAAGGTAGTAATAGATCCTTCATCTGATAGAATATAACACTTCATAATTCATCATGATAATGAAGGTGGATGGTATAATTTTGAGAATATCCTTGATCATATATAAGATATGTTTTCATAAATAAAAATAATTTTATAAAAGAAATATGAAAATCATATTGAAAAAAAAGAAATGCCCTTATCCTCTTAAAATCATTAAAAAATTAAATTTTTATAACACAATGAGATTAATAATTTATTTTAGAAAACCTTGAAAATATAGATATAAATTTTCCTAGAAAATGAAAATGGTTGAGGAAAGATGCATTCACCTGGAAACATTAAGCGATTATTTTTTCCAAAAACAACACATACATAAAAAATTAAAATCATTTTATTTTAAAACATTTTCAAATAATGTTAAGGTAGTTTAAAATTACCCTTTTATAATTTTAAACATAAATATCGGGATATACACAAAATATAGAGTCAATTATAAATGAAATTCTTTTTTTATATTTTTATAGCTTTTAAAAAAAATTAATATCTCTTTAAAATATTATAGAACTTCTAATTTAGAAAATGGTAAATAGAATGAAAATCTCACCAAGGATAACAATAGGGGAATAAAATTATTATGATATTAAAAATAATTAATATATGAATTTCCCAAATGGGTTATCATATTTGAGAGGTATTTCTTTTAAAAAATTAGGTTGGATATAAAAAAAGTATGCCTTGAATAACAATAAATAAAAAAACATTAAGGAGATAGAGCTTGATATTTAGACATCAAATATCATGAATAAAATATAATTCATTAAAAAATATTTCAATAGGGAAATAAATACACCATATAAAATAACTGATGGCATAAAACATCAAACATGTATTGTGGAATTGAAATTAGAGACAAATAACACTTACAAACTTTTTATCCTTTGAATAAAAATCCATTTAAAGAAAAAAATGATATGGGTCCAATAAATCCATCAATTACATAAAAATAGTAAAATAAATTCATTAGGTAGTAATGGAAAAATATCAACGATATCAAGGTTTATCGAATGAAATTTTTCTCAAGAAATTAAATTTGAGATAAAGAGACACTTATCTCATATTGTCATCTAGTATAATACATTCTAAACTCCTATATGAAAAAAATAAATATATTATTTACTTATTTAATAACCTTGTCCATAATTGTATCATTTTTAGACTTTATTTATAATTATTCTCTATATGTATATTAGTTAGTTAATATTTATCTTCAACATCAGGTGTGAGTAATCTTGATAACTTTGAACTAGTTTTGCAATAGCGATGTTGTTATTCATTCTTATCAAAAATTAAATCATTCATAGATTATAAAAGGTAATATAATTCATTATTTATAATGATTTATAATGTTATGATTTCATTATATTGGTGTTTTTGTTATAAATATAAAAGATGTATTCAATGATGAGAATGTTTTGATGATTATTAGGGAACGTAGTTTTTTTTTAAATAATGATTCATATTATTATATTCCCATTAAAACAAAAAAAAATTATATTTACTTATTTATATTATATATTACTATATATTACATTATCATAGTCATCCATGATATAAATTTATGGAATTGTTTAAGAGGGTGGTTAAATAATCCCAAACAAGAACATCCCCTAATTAAAGAGAGATTATGAAATGATTTAGTTCTCATATCAATATAATAGAAGAATAATGGCCTAAATTAGTGTTTATTATAGATATATATTATATTTTTGAATAACTGTATGAAAAATATAACCTATATGAAATTATGACAGAGTATGTAGAAATAATTTTTTTATAGTATGATCTTTTATATGGTTGAATTAAATTTTTTTATTACTCATATTATTAAAAGGTTTCTAATTTGAATACCAGAATCTTAATAATATCATAAAAAATCATATTTATCCCTTAAAATATATCTAGGAACCATATGTGAAAGTTGGTAATGAAATAAGTGTCAGAATGAACATATTGTTCCAATATACCACTATGTAATGAGTTTTGATGATTCACAAATTCAATAATACTGTTCGAACAAGTTTATCTTAAGTATTTCATATTGTATTTATCTTAATCTGTTTTTAAAAGTGTTTATCTTATTATTTTTAAATAATTTAATCTATTCCATACTATTTTATAATATGAAAATTGATGAACGTCTTCAGTTTCTCAAAATCAGAGAGTCTCAAGGTTTATTCTACTACACAAGACTTTATCTTATGAAGTACAATTGTGTTTCTAAAGACCAATGTTTTAGTAAGAATGAAAATATAAAAGGGCCTTATCTCTCAAAACGAATATTTTTATATAGAATAATTTGAATAAGCTAAGTGTTATATCACAATGACCTTTTTATCTAATGCTATAAAATTATCTTATGATACTATGAAGTCAGAATATCTTATGAAGAAGAAATAATTTATCTTATGAAACATTATATTATGACAAAAATTAATTATAGTCGATGTCTTATGAAGATATAAGTATTGAAAATTTTCATGATTTCTTTGAGAAACTCTCTATAATTCACTTCATGCTTTTAGAGAACATCAAAAAAGAGATTATCCATTTAAGGAAATGACGGTCTGCACAAGACTTGACACAAATGGAAAGATATGAATAATGAGAAGATTTATGAAATCACTACAATAAAAGTAAATTCATATATTTGGAATGTTTGGATGCATATCCTTATATAATTTATTATCAAGATCACTATATAAGATTGATCGACTATTGGAATTATCTCATGCTCAGGTTCAAACAAGATATAAAAATATCAATTAGCCTCTCAAATAGAGGAAGAGATAAAATTTATTACATCTTTACAATAAAAAAATGTCAGAGACTTATACATAGTTTAAAAAAAATTGTGAGGTGATTATCAGTTCTATCAGTCTCACTAAAGATCATCCTAAGTTATACTTTAGAGTCTATCATTTCCTCAAGATGAATCTTCATTTACTGATTGTTTCTACATGCAAATGTGTGCTGCGAATTCTTATCCCAATGTTTTTGTTTCAATTTATCTTTTTAACACTATATGTAAGATTGTGTTTAAGATGATGGATAGGACTTGTGAAGTCATCCCAGTTGAAGGATCATGGTCCCTTATATTAAGTGATATGTTCTTGTACTCAACTGGTAGCCCTTATAAAAGGAATATTCTAGTTAAAATAACCAAAATCATAGTGTAGAGTGTTGGTGGAGTGGACTAGGGTATTTCTATTCCCTGAACCACTAAAACTCCCTGTGTTTAATTTCCTTTCCACGTACTTTCATATTTCCACTATATATATTCTTAATCAAAGAATTAAACTCTCATACATTGAAGTGGGTGGTCTATCATTCAATAAAATTCTAAGAACTCAATTCACCCCCTATCGAGTTATTCATCTAGTCATCATCTAAGACAATAATTTTTACCAGATAAAGAGACTCTTGAGTTCTCAAATTTCAAAGGTTGGAGTCCAAAGATACATTTCCAAATGTCTTACATGGATGATAACAAATAAATTATGTCAATGTTTATAGTTCCATACTTCATTGGTGATAACTGTGGTTGATGTAATGCTCACACGATCATTTATTAGAAAAATAATGGCATGAAATTCTATCTCAAATAGTTAATTCCTATAAATTTCCTATGGAATTACCTAAAATGGGGGATTCTCTTACTGAAGAAAATTATGATATGGAATTCAAAGTTATGAATGAAATCATATATGGGTTAGGACCATATGAGTTTAACATAATCTCTCAAAGCTAATCACCGAATGAAATGTGGGCCACTATATCAATTTCATATAAAGGTATTGAAAATGTAAAAGATCTTAGATATGATATAACTAATATTAAGTTTGATACATTCAAAATAGATGATGTAGAGAACATTTCTCATCTAAATAAAAGTCTAACTGATATTATGAACAACATTTCTACTCTAGGAACACCTATCACTAATCCTACACAAGAATTGATGGTTATCATAGTATTAACACCCAAGTGGAGTTAAATCTTAGATACCATAAAAAATCTACCAAATTTAAAAAAATTAAAAATAAAACATATCATCAAGGCTTTTATGATGAATGAATCTGAAATGGAAACTAGAATTGAAGAGAAAACGATGATCAAGAAAGATAACTTTTCTTAAGTTTTTATACTTCTAAATATTATAGAAAAAGTAAAATTTTATTAATAAATGAAGTATCTAAAGAAAAATATTCCTCAATAAAATATGAATTAAATTATGAGATTTCACAATTTTCTCAAAATATCAATAAATTATATAATATGAGGTGAGGCTTCATAATATACATTAATAATAATAGGAAGTATAAAGACAACTCTAAAGAGTTGAGATCATATGAGTGAAAAAATTTGGGACACATCAATCTAGAATATAAAATGAATAAAGATGATAAGAATATAGAAAATAAATACTTCAAGTATATTTGTTATAAGATATTTATGTAATCTATGAAGTCCAAATAGAGTGATTTTGAAGATTCTAGAAAATTCATGTCATCAGAATCATAATATGAAGCTACAAGATAGAATTCCAACATAGTTTTATGGCACATTTGGATGAGGTACTTTTTTATTACTCTTATAGGAATGAAAATGAATCGAGAAATGGAAATTTAACATATAATGTATCAAATGTGTACTTCACCATGTTTTAAATTAAGTATGAAATCATGAAAAAAGAAAAATAAATCCATTTTAAATCCCTATAATAATATTTTTAGTGAATATAAAATTCTGAACAACCTGCTTTTATTCCTAAAAAGTCAGATGAAAAAATATAGTACCTCAAATACTGAACAGGTAAAAATAATTGAGAACCTATAAAAGGATGTTCAAAATTTCAAAGATGCTTCAAGTGTCTTTACTAAAGGGGAGATTATTTAAACAAAATCATTGGTCAAAATCAAATCAGAAAAGAAAAAATTAGAATTCAAAGTCAAGTTGAAAGGCCTGAATTTATAAAAATAGTTTTATGCCTTACTCTAAAAATAAACACCTTCCCAATGTTACTTTTTTAATTGTGGTAAAATAGTAATTTTTCTAATATTTGTGATTTAAAAAAAACTATATTTTGGAATCAAATATTTTATTCTTTTGAATGATTTTATAAAATAAGTTACAATGTTATATTGATGAAAAAACAATTTTGGATTCTGATATCTCTTATATATAGAACTTTCAGGCCCAAACTAGTTTGGTTACCAAATAATTCTATTGTTTTATTTTTCTTTGTAGGGAGCTAGCCATGTGAACAGCAGTACAAAATGGTTTATGGATAGTGGATATTTAGTGAATGTGAGTTTATATTACTCTAACATTCATTATCTATCCAAACTAGATGGAGGATATTTCACAGTTGGTGACAATGAAAAACCAAAGATAGTTGGAATTGGATCAGTTAGAAATCATTTTTCAATTGTCATCAAGAAATTAATTTACATTGATGTCTTAATGAAAAACCTGATAAGTATCTCTCAACTTTTTTTTGATCGCTATTCTATTGATTTTTCTAACAATGTATTCTTAGTTTTTTAAGATTAGTGTATCATGTTTAATGAAACCAGAATAGATAATATTTACACACTAGATCTTGATTCTTTGTATAGATAGAATGTCAACTATTTAGATGCTACAGTTGACGAATCATGGATTTGGAATAGAAGTATTTTACACTATAATGTTCATTACTTGAGAAATATATCTAAAATACATTTGATTTTTGATCTGCTTAATCTCAATTTGGAAAGAAATAAGCTATGTGATGAATTTCAAATGTTTAAGTGAAAAAAGTTATCTTTCCAACCAATTAAATAAGTTTCTACATCTATACCTCTTGATCATATCCCTATGGATATATTCAGACCTACTATAGCTGTCAAATTTCAGTCAAATCATTTTTGTATGTGTTATTTAATGATTTTTTAAGAATTAAATGTGTTTAAGTTTTAAAACTCAATAGTGATTCATGTCTTATTTTTATTGATTTCTTAAACTTTTAAAAAATGAAATGTATATCAAAATCATGTCTTTAAGAAGTTACTAGGGAGGTGAATTTGAGAATAATGATTTATTTCTTACTACTCTAAGAAAAAAATTAAATATACATTCTCTTCCCTTATGACTCCACAATAAAATAGTGTGGTTGAGATGCAGAATATGAATTTGCAAGAAATTACAAGAACTAGTTTATTTGAATATAACATTCCCAGTCATTTCTAGGTTGAGGCTATTAATATAACGAGTTTTATCATTAAGAGAGTACTAATAAGGCATGTCTTAAATAAAACACCCCATGAGTTATGGAATAATAGAAAAACCCAAGGTAGGATACTTCAAAGTATTTATATGCAAGGTTTATATCCTGAACACCAAGGATAATCTTGGAATGTTCAATCCAAAGGTTGATGTAAGTATCTTCCTAGGATATTATACTACATCCAAATCATTTAGATTATTCAATAAATGGTCAAGGTTTATTGAATAAT
This sequence comes from Viscum album, assembly GCA_963277665.1. Classification (NCBI taxonomy): domain Eukaryota; kingdom Viridiplantae; phylum Streptophyta; class Magnoliopsida; order Santalales; family Viscaceae; genus Viscum; species Viscum album. The sequence continues at coordinate 1,183,131,751 of OY728145.1, read as the reverse complement.
CAACTCATGTGAATTTTGATGAAAGTGATCACCTTTTGAAAAAAACTGATTCAAATTATTGACCAAAATGATTTAGTCAAAAATATGATCCATGAGCCCCTCCTTAATGAAAACAAGGATGATGATTTGGTACATTATTATTTTAAACCAAATCTAGTAAGGGTAGATGCTAGTGAACCAGAAAGTGTGTTTCCAAGAATACATAGAAACCTTTAGGACCATCCTCTAGAAACTATCATAAGAATCCTAGATAATGGTTTAAGAACAAGAAAAAACTTAGTAAATGCAGTAAAATTCTTTAGCATTCTATCTAAACTAGAACCAAATTATCTAGAATAAGCCTTATATAATGAAATTTGGTTCTTAGCTATGAAAAAATATTTAAATAAATTCAAAAGAAATATAGTGTAGAATTTACTTAAAAGACCCTCAAACTATCCTATAATTAGAACCAAGTGGATTTTTAGAAATAAACAAGATGATCATAGTGTAATAAAAAAAATCTATATTAGATACCAAACGATACAATCAAGAAGAAGTGATAGATTATAAATTAACCTTTGATCATATAGCTAGGTTATAATATAGTTTAATAATTTTTGAATATAAATCATAAATGAATTTTAAATTATATCATATGAACATTAAATATGACTTTTAAATTGTTTATTTAATGGAGTAATTTTACATAGAACAACCTCATGGTTTTAAAAACTGCAATTTTCAAAAACTTATGTTTAAACATACCAAATATCTATATGGACTTATACAAGATCCAAGGGAATGGTATAAAATATTGAGTTATTTTCTTTTATCAAATGGTTTTATAGTTTGAATGTAAGATCCAATATTATTTAAAAAATAATTATCAAATACTTTGTTAGTTCAAATGTTTGTAGATGAAGGTATTTTCAAATCAATAAATTGAAAATTGTGTAATGAGATTCTAAAAAATAGGTGAAAAGAATTTGAAATTAGTATGATGGGTGAAATAAATTCTTTTCTAGGATTTCAAGTTTATCAAAAATATTTTGGGAATATTTTAAATCAAATAAAATACCTAGATGGTCAACTTAATAAGTTTGGACTTGAACATAGTAAGACTTGATCAACTCATATAAGTTCCAAAATCAAACTTGACTCATATGAAACTAGAAAACCAGTTGACAAAAAGTTTTATAAAGAAATCATTAGAATTTTAGTGTTCCTTACTGCAAGTATACCATACATTATATATTAAATATCCCTATATATAATATTTCAATCCGATGCAAAATAATCTATTTTAAATTCTATGAAAATAATTTTGAGATATTTAGAAGTAATTATGTATCTTTATACCCTTTTCCAAAAAGCTTTAATTTTAACTTAATCTAATATTTAGATACTAATATTAATAGATGTAGACTGAATAGAGAAAGAACCTATAGAACCTACCATTTTATTGGTATATCCCTACTACCTTGGTCAAGTAAGAACCAACACTATACATCACTATCAAGTACTAAATATGAATATATTTCCATAGGATGTTTTTGTGCACAATTTCTATAGATGAAACACACCATAATGGATTTTTGATTTAGTTTAAATTGTGTTACAATTAGATGTGATAACATTAGTGCTATCAACATCTCAAAGAATTTGATAAACCATTAAATAATTGAGAAAATTTATTTAATACACCATTTCTTGAGAGATCATGCATAGAGAAATGATATCTATTAAGAATTTGTTTGCATAGAAAAGAAATTATCAGAAATATTTATAAAACCATTGCATGCTGACAGATTTTATTTCATTATGTAAAAATTATGTAGGTTTAATTTCACTAAAGAAAATTTTTCATATTCAAAGTAAATATGTTATTTGACTTATTTAATTTAGTTTTTCTACTTCTGTTTTGAGTAATTGTCACATTCAAAAAGTCATGCCACTTATTTTTAGTAATAATTAATCTTCACATTACTACATGACACCTCAATTACTAAAAACAAAAAAGGATTGTGTATAATCTCTATGAACAAAATGGATTTCAAACCCTTGAACCCTCTCTCTCTCTATTATCAAAACTTCATTACCCTAATCTTCCAATCTTCCAATACCTAAAACCATCTCGGAATTATGAAGAGAAAAATAATTGAAGGTGCCTCATTAAGTACACTGAAGAAACAAAGGATCTCAAGGAAAGTGTTAAGTGGACAAGGTATTTATTTTCAATGGCTAGATAGGAATGATATGTTTCTGATGAAATTCATCAATCATTAAGGATGAGAGTATTCTTTCGAGTAAATGAGAACTATATTCATATTCAATAAGGAATTCTATGAGTTTTACGAATAAAAAATCATTAATTTTGGTGATAATAAATACTTGGTTACTTCAATCGTCAATTAAAAAACCTCTCGATAATATCAGTGCATTTAGCTAAAGCCCTAAAAGGCCCTCATGAAGTCTACCCATTTTTCATAACCTCCTTACTTAATATTGAGGGAGTCAACCCTCAAGAGATAATGAAATCTGTCTTCAAAATAAACTTAATTGATTAAAACCTAGTAAAAAATTTAGATCTTAAAAGAAAAGTGTTGAAGAAATTCATACAGTTGGGTATAGTGAAATGAATCGGTGAGTTTGAGAATTTTCAAGATATCACTTTTCTTCATCTGTTTTTGATATAAAAACTTGTGAATATGATATGTTATATTCTAGGATATTTTTGTTGTGATTAGAACAAGTCTATTAACTTTTATCCTTTTGGAAGAATTTTAACTCGTTTTCTTTGACAAACTTTATTTTTCTTAGATGATAGTAACAAAACTATTTTTAAGAGGTTTAGGACATTAAGTTCAAGTGTTTTAAACATGTGGATTGTGTTGGGATTTTTTATTAAGAATGTTGGTGCCTTTATCGTCATTTTCTAAAATAGAACCTATATTGACTCAGGGGGAGTCATATCATTTACAAGAAATACCAATATTAATAGAAGAATCATCACTCAATAATGAGATAACAGAAAGTCTTCATGACGAAGAAACTCTGTCTCTAAGATGAAGAAGAGTATGAATTGGAATTAAAGCAGGTGATCAAACTATTTTTCTGGAGAATACACCTTCTACTCCTATTTTCATACTAGTACGAGTTCATTAAGAGAGGATAGCCTCAGTTTTCACTCACATGTTTTCAGTTGTGCAAGACAGGAAAATTTTTGTAAAACCTAGAATGTCACATTTTATAGTTGATTATCACTCTCAATAATTAGAGAAATTTTATACAAAAATGGTCAGAAGAACTGAATAACAAGAGTCACATCATGTGGATGAAGTGCCTATTTCTAGTGAAAGGAAATCAGTTAGTGATGAAAATTTTATGTTCACTAGGAAAGGAATTACCCTATTAATAGAGCATTTTGTAATGTATATGTACCCAAAGTTGAAATACGTTTTCTAGAAAACCTCAAGAAAGTTATTTGAAGTTACTCTCTGTAGTAGAATCTCTAAAATCCCAAGTAATGGGTAACAGTAGAGAACAAAAAAACCTTTATGATCAGATGTCTTTAAGTTCTAAAATTTAATAAGTAATGGTGTTGGTTAAATATATATTAAAAAAGTTAGTCAAATAATCTATTAGGGGAATTGAATATATTTCTAGAGAATAATAAAAGCTAATGGAATTAACTCATGTGGTGGATATAGTGACTACATCTCTTGATTCATTGTAATGTCAAATTATTTCAATAGAAAATTTTCATTATTTTTAAAATGGAATGATGGATGAATTATGATGGTCGCCAGTTATCCCAAAAGAATAGTTTCAAAGGTTGATAAGAAAACAAAGTATATTAGCACAATGTTGAAACAGATAATGCCATAATCTCAAAAAAGTTCAATTCAAATGAAGAATGATGTAATATTTTTCATCATAGGATTACAGAAAATGTACACCTCCTTAGTAAATAATTTTAATGTCAATGAAATGAAATTTGATTATCTACATGGAGTAGTTTTTATCATTCTAGAACCATATTTCTCGGAAGATGAGCTAATGCTTTTGTAGAATCCTTAGAAGGAAAAGTGTCTATAGAAGGAAAATAAGTTTTTTTGTCATTTTTATGATATAAAACTAGTTAAATGTTTTGAAAAATTTGATATCTAGTTGCAGGAAAAAGTGAGACATAAAGAATCATATTAGAAATTTATCTCATCGCTTCTAGAATGGTTTCATAACTCTTTTTTACTACTTAAATAATGACATTATAAAAAGTATTGATGCTTGTGAAGATTCTCTATTTCAAATGCATGGATGTTGTTTTCCAGGGCCAAAAATTATTGATAACTATCTATCCACTTCTCAGTATTTAAAGGGAATATTTGATTCATATGAGATCTATCAAAGGGATAACCTTGGGTTTTCTGAAGAAATATCTTTACCTTTACTAGAACCGTCCTATAAATTTGCCATTACTCAAGAAGATAAATTTGACTTGGTGAGGGAACACCATTATACTATCAACTATTAGAGTTGGTGGCATGGAACCAAATACATTGTACTTTATTCATTAATAAATACCTTATCGCATCTTGATTGTTATTCTGCATGACAATGCATGTGATAATGTCCTAAGGATACCTGTTGCATCATTGGGTCATAGCAGATCCCTGCTATGATGAGAACCCGAAAGTTCCATAACACTATTCTTGAATATATGTTCTATGGTCGGATGATGTTATTTGAGGGACATAAATAATACAGGCCATTAGTGGTGAGGACATATAAAACATTGAGGCACCTTCTCATGGTGTGCTCCCTTGGTAATATCCATGAGGATATTATGATAACAAGACCCACAAGTAGATAATCCACATTTCATAGTGTCATTGTATGTTCCTATCTATTGACGTCTATATTGGTCCTTAAACTTTAATATTATTATTAATGGGTATTACAAATCGTGCACTTAGATGTATTGATGAAAACTATGACGAAACACTTTTCGTAGTGAGGTAGGATACATTGGGTGCGTCACGAGTACTACTGCATTAATAGATAATGCGGGAAAGGATTTGTCCCTTCTGTTCCATAACAGAAGTAGATAACTCAGGCCCTTTAATGGAATTGATATAGCCTAAATAAACCCATGGACAAGGTAAGGTATGGGTGTGTTAAATTCTAGAAATCAAATAAAGAATAATCGAGCACATGGGTTGATGGAACTAGCATGCAACCCACTTGATTCGAGATATCCTGAAAAAGGGATTATATTACATGGTAATCATCCGTATGAGGTGACACGTCAATGCAGTGTCAACTTATTTCTCTTGGGTCCCTTGACATGTTGCTAGACAGTAATCTTGACTTTAAGAAATCTTACCTAATGCCAATGAGAAAGAGTCCTAGAGGGTCACACACTAAGTTTGTCCATGTATCTCAGTTAAATATTAATTTAACAAGTTGAATAAACATTATTCCCGACTGTGGTTTAATAATTATTCAAGGATGCTTGGTCGAATTTATTTCAACACTAGTTATTCGAGAGAATATATTGTGGGTGAAATAATATATTTATTAGCGAGTAATGTAGTTACATTTATTTCAGAAATAAATAGCCATTACTCAAGGACTAATAAATGTGGTGTAGAAAATAAAGGAAAATGGAAAATAAAAGTACATGTCATGTATATTGAACATACACGCCGTGTAGTTTTATGGAAAATGAGTACACACCATGTATTAATGAATACACGGTGTGTAGTTTTCCTAGTCAGGATTTTGAGGAAATAATATCATTTTATTAAATGATATTTATTATAATCAGCGTGGGCACATGTCAAGGAATTAATCATTGGACATGGGGGTTTTCAATGAGAGTTAATGAAATAAATAAAACATGAAGCACAATTATTTATTATCATAACTCTATAACCTCAAACCTGATTATAAATATCCTCACAACCCCAACACTTTTCCCAATGGTTGTGCACAACAATTCGGGAGAGTTCTCTCAAGGATGAAAGAAATCCTTCCCCCATGAATGCTCTCAAGGCCGAGAGAGATCCCCGACCACCAGATCAAGATGATCGAAGGCGTACATCGCAAGCGAAGGATCTTCCGCGCTAGCACCCGAAGACCCCTTCAGCGACTTCCAGAGATACGTGGAGCACGTGTGGATCACTGTTAGAGGAATCTTACACATGGATTTTATGACGAAACGATGGATCACACCAGATCATGGCCAGATACTTCAACGGAGAATGAATTCCATCAAGGTAATTCTTGTCAATTAATTAAATTAATTATAACCAACATATGATGATCCTATCTCTATGGTTCTGGGACTCCCTCTTTTGTTTTTTGTTCTATTTTGAAGATCTGGTGTTTTACATCGTGACCGGTCTCAGATTAATCATCTTTAATGATAAAATTAATGTTTGGACCTTCCCACCAACACGCTTCCACTATGCCTGGAACCTACAAGTGGTATCAGAGGGAGGTTAAATCATTGATTATAATTATTTAGTTTTCCATTGGTGATTTGCGGATTTAATAATTTAGTTGTCCCAATTCAATTAAATCATTTTTTAAAATATGAATCTTGAGCTATGTTCCTCCTCTCTCATTTCTCGTTCACCTTACAGAAACAAATTTTTCTTTTAATTTTGATTAAAATAAAATAGAAGAACTCATCCGGAGTTTCCAATTATTCCTGTCCGTACAACACCAAAACACACGCCGTGTATTCATAATTACACACTTAGTAGTCTAGGTTCATTGTATTGGAGTGGTCTGCAAAATCCGGCCATGTATTGGATCCTATCTAAGTCATTTATGACACCGTGGGTTGACCAGGACCAGGTGGTACATGGTTTCCGGATTACACGTCGTGTGGTCCACTGAACACGGCGTGTAGTCCCTTTGGGCTGGGATTGGACCGTGTACCCCGTACTCGGCTTTTCCAGCTGGAAACCATGTAACGCGGATACAACACGGTGTTTGTCCAACTGAACACACCATGTACTCTGAAAATTTCTAAAGTTCATCAACATGCAATGTCCCCGGGCGTGTACTTCAAATGGATGGTGAAGAAAAGTACACGCCGTGTAGTCGGAACTACACGCCGTGTACTCTCCCAAATTACATAGATTTATTAAAATTAATTATTATATTATACAAACCCTTGAGACGTGTTCCATAGTGCAGGATTAAAGCTGAGGAACAACACATGATATGCATTATATATATATATATATGTTTAATTTAACATCTATGTAATGAACGGGAATTCACCGGGTTGCCTCCAAGGTACAAGTTACATACAAAGAAAATTTTAAATGATATTATTTTTTAAAATAATTATCAATTAGAATCTCAAGGAAATTTATAAAAAGGTTTAAGATAAAAGTTTTGATAAATTAAAGATAAATAATTGATTCAAGCATGATTTATCTTAAAAAAGACTGATTAAAGAATTGAATGATAGTTTTATTTACGTGTAAATATCGTTGCATGTATGGATGATCATGAGATAGACCAAGACATTTTTATGTGAATGGTTTCTTTAATTTATTTATTTAAATTAATGTTTTTGGCCTACGAGCCTTCTCCTCTTTAATATGTAGGGCCTGCATGCCCAAGGATTCTTTTATGTAAAAACCCCTTTTACCCCTCACCTACGTGTGAGATAAATGCATATGTAATGGATGGATCTCCCAAGCTAGTGGATGTGGCTCAGGTCAGGAGCCATAGAGAAACCAATCCAAGGAGATACAAAGGTGGATAGGTGGAAAGCTATAAACATGAACCCGAAAGGTACAAGGTGTTTCTCCACCAGGTCTTGGGTTAGTTTATCAACCACTAGATAAACTAACCAATAGAACAAGCTCATGATCATACCATTTATTTTATTTCTGTCAGTTTCATGCTTTATTGTGGGTGTGTTGTCACGATCATACAATTAATGAGTTAAACAATCATGCAAGATGGAACTGAAATAAAAACCGGCTTATGCGTAAATATTATCGTAGACATGGTTAATCACTTAAGTATATCCCACTTAATATTAACAGGAATGTAATCAAAGACAATAAAATGGAAATTTACCTATAAGGATAAAATCCCTCAAAGAAATATTAAGTCGGTATAGCCTTCCATAATCTTGGTTAGAATCAAACCATAGTTCAAAGTGCTTGAACAACCCTAGTTGGGGTGCTTTCAATTATCAGGGAATTATAATTCAAGGTTTTGGGCTGACTTGACTTGGTTCACGTTTAGGGATGACTATCATAGTAGGACATGGTGTGACCAAGAGGTAGAGGTTGGGTAAATCCAAAATAAAAGTTTTTAGGATCGGTGAGTCCACTCAGCGGATCAAGGAGCTGCGAGTTAATGCAGTTGGCATTTGGAATGCCTACCCAAAACCCTTCAAGTTTCTTGACCAGCCCTAGTTGGGGGTAATTCAAGGGGAAATATGGATCCTTGCCACTGGAATATTCAGGCAACAAAATATTCTGACGTCAATGGTGAGGGCTATTTGATTTTGATAAAATAGTGTGAGACTAATAAGTAATAATTTATTTATTTGACACTTTTTTTATTATAAAATAATAAACCTTTTCTCATCATAATTTTTTCAAATGAAAAGAAAATGAATTCAAACAAATCATTGGGAACCATACTCGAGAGGGAAAACCTTCTCACTGGCACTAATTTCCAAGATTGGCTGAGGCATTGACGCATCATCCTTCGCCACGAAAGGAAATTGTATGTGCTGGAGGAGCCTATTCCAGTTGTGCCTGGAAAGGAGAACAGTGATGAAGAACTATCTCTCTACATAAAACACATGGATGATGCCACATGTGTCCAGTGTTTCATGCTATCAGCCATGTCTAATGAGCTCTTGAGGTGACATGAAAACATGGACATGTATAGCATGATGTCACACCATAAGGATCTCTAGCAAGAGAAGGCGAGACAGGAGAGATATGAGATCTCCAACGCTTTGTTTACAACTATGCTTGGAGAGTCTACACTAGCTGGGCCTCATGAAGTTAAGCTTATTGGCTACAGTGAACGCCTTGACATCTTAGGGATTAAGTTCTGCGATGAGTTGCATGCAGATCTCATCCTATCATCACTGCCCAAGAACTTCTCTAGCTTCATTGTCATCTATAACATGAGCAACAGGGATAAGACTCTATCGGAACTTCTGAACTTAATTCGACAGGTAGATAATGACACAGGGCATGAAAAACCCGCAGTCCTTATGGTGAATAAGAAAAGGAAGGACGAGGCAAAGGGGCCAAATACTTCTAAACGGTCTGAAGCGCCCCGAGCGTCATCCTTCCAAGAAGGGGAAGATCCAGAGGTAGGGCAAGGAACGAGAGGCAATATGTTTTTCATGTGGAAAGAAATGCCACTGGAAGAGGAACTGCACCCAGAAGCATGGGGATACTAAAGTTGTTTTCGTTATCGAGTGTAATCTTTCTATTTCTACACATTAGGTATTAGATACAACTTTTGGAGCTCACATCTATATTCAAATGCATGAACCAAGTCAATTTACAAAGATTTCTAGAGGAGAGGTGGATCTTCTAGCTGCTAATGGCACAAGGCTGGCTGCATTGGCTATTGGCAATTACCACCTCTCATTACCGACTGAGATGATTTTGGTTTTTCATAACTTTTATTATGTGCCTAGTGTTACCGAGAACATAATTTCTGTATCATGTCTGGATATGGATGGATTTATTTTCATGTTTGAAAATAAGGGTTGTATATTTTATAAGAACAACATATGTTTTGGTATGGCACATTTAAATAATGGTTTGTATGTATTAAATTACAAAAACCAAGTGTTGGATATCGATAATGAAACAAACTCACATGACTTATACATCACCCAGTTGTGGCATCACCATCTCGGTCATGTAATTGAGAAGTGCTTGACAAATCTCTTCCAAGATGGTTATTTAGACTCTACTGAGCTAAATACACTTGATAGATGTCACGCTTTTTTACAAGCTAAAATGACCAAGCCCCCTTTCAGTGGACATGGTGAAAGGGCCACATAGCTTCTAGGATTGGTGCACATGGATGTATGTGGACCATTTCTAGTAGAAGCTAGAGGTGGATATTCTTACTTCATTATTTTACTAATGATTTGAGTAGATATGGCTATTTCTACTTAATGAGGTATAATTCATAAGCCTTATAGAAATTTAAGGAATTGAAGAATGAATTAGAGAATCATCTTGGTAAGAAGATGACGAAACATAGATCAGATTGAGGTGGAGAATATCTAAAGCAAGAGTTCATTGATCTTATATGGTTTTCTAGGATTCTATCTCAGCAAACTCCTCCTTATACACCACAGTGGAATGGTGTTAGTGAAAGGAGGAACCACACCTTGTTGAACATTGTGAGGTCAATGATGAGTCATGAAGATCTTCCATTGTCCTTTTGGGGATATGCATTACAAACTGCAGCATACACATTAAAATGAGTACCAATGAAGGAGGCAAATGGAATTCCATCCGAGTTATGGAATGGAAAGAAACCCATTTTTTTGCACACACGTGTATGGGGATACGAGGTGTTTGTTAAGGCCTTCTAAGGAAACAAACTTGCACCCTGGGGCACAAAGTTTATCTTTATTAGATATTCCAAAGAAATGAAAGGATAATACCTACATAACCATTCAGATAAGAAAGTGATTGTCGACAGACAATACATCTTTCTCGAGATGGAGAACATCCTAAAAAAGGATAGTGGGAGCACGATTAACTTTGAAGAGGTTGATGCTTAAGATACACAGGAGTTGGTACAGGAACATGTTCCACAGGTCCCCATGGAAGAGGTTCCAGAAACACAAGTACTACATTGGAGCTCAAGAGAAGTAAGGGAACCAGAGAGATTTTGTTTCCTAGTCACCGAAGATGGTGAATCATTGTTGTTGGAAAATGATGAACCTCTCTCCTACAAGGAAGTAGTACAAAGCTCAAAAGCTGCAAGACGGCTAGAAGCTATGAATTCTGAGATGGATTCCATTTATCAAAACCAAGTCTGGGTTCTGGTCGATGAACCAGTTGATGTAAAGCCTATTAGTTGAACATGGGTATTCAAGAGAAAACTAGACATGGAAGTTCAAGTTAGCACCTATAAAGCAAGGCTAGTGGCTAATGGATTCAGAGAGCATCAAGGAATTGACTATGATGAAACCTTTTTTCCAGTTTCCATGTTTAAATCCATAAGAATAATACATGCCATAGCAGCTTACCATGACTACGAAATTTGGAAAATGGATGTCAAAATAGGATTCCTTAACGGGAACCTTAAGGAAGATGTCGATATGACACAACCAGAAGGGTTTGTGACACCAGGTAAAGCCAAATGGGTTTTCAAGTTGTAGAAATCCATTTATGGATTAAAGCAAGTATACAAGTCATGGAATATTCGATTTGATAAATCCATAAAAGAATTTGGTTTCATTAATAACAAATTTGTTCCATGTTCTTATAAGTGGTTTAATGGGAATGCGATTGTTATACTAGTTGAATATGTTGACCACATATTTATTATTGGAAACGACGTACCAGTCATACAGTCAGCTAAGTACTGGTTGAACAAGTGTTTTCCATGAATGACTTGGGTGAAGCAGCCAACATTCTATGGATCAAGATCATTCATGATAGATCCAAGAGGCTGCTTGGACTAAGTCGGGGTAAATACATTGACTACATACTAAAGATATTTAGTATGGAACAATCCAATAAGGCATTGGTTCTACTGTCATATGGCTTACATCTTTCTAAGAAAATGTTTCCCCACACACAACATAAGAAAGATATAATGAGTAAGATCCCATATGCTTCCGCTATAGGATCCATCATGTATGTCATGTTATGTGAACAGATTGATGTTTCCTATGTACTGATCATGGTAGGGGGATATCTAGAAGATCCAGGAGAACAACATTGGACTACTGTTAGGACTATCCTTAAGTATCTGAGAAGAACTAAGGATATGTTCCTGATGTATAGAGGACATGAGGAGCTTGTCATCTAAGGGTATGATGATGATGATTTTCAGACAGATCAAAATGATCTTAAGTTTCAATATGGATATGTTTTCTGTCTCAATGGAGGAGCTGTGAGCTGGAAGAGTTAAAAGTAGCCAGTTGTTGCCGATTCTACAGCAGATTCTTAAAATATAATGGCTTCTTATGTAGCTAAGGAAGCCTTCTAGATTCAGAACTTTATCCAGGAGATTGATGTGGTGCCTAATAGTAAAGACCCTATCACATTGTATTGTGATAACACTGCCGTAGTGGATCTTGCAAAATAACCAAGGTCACATCAACGAATAAAGCACATACCCTCAAAGTATCACCTCTTGAGGGATTTCTATCATAGGGGTGAAGTTGTAGTGAGCATAGTGTCCACGAAAGAGAACATGGCGGACCCCATGACTAAAGGCCTATCTCAGCAGAAGCATGAATATCATGTGAGAGCTTGCAGGTTAAAGGTTGTTAGCAGTTGGCTTTAGTCCAAGTTGGAGTTTGTTGGAGTTGGTGGCCTAGAACCAATTACTTTGTACTTTATTCATTAATAAATACCTTATCACATCTTGATTGTTCTTCTGCGTGACAATGCATGTGATAATGTCCTAAGGACAACTATTACATTGATGGGTCATAGTAGATAACTGCTATGATGAGAACCCAGAAGTGCCATAACACTATTCTTGAATATATGTTCTATGGTTGGATGATGTTATTTGAGGGACAAAAATAATACAGGCCATTAGGGTTGAGGACTCAAAAAACTTTGAGGTACCTTATCATAGTGTGCACCCTTGGTAATATCCAGGAGGATATTATTAGAATGAGACTCGTGGGTAGGAAATCCACATTTCATTGTGTCATTGGTTGTTCCTATACACAGACATGTGTATTGGTCCTTAGACATTAATATTATTATTAATGGGTATTACAACTCTCACAGTTAGATGTATTGAAGAAAACTGTGATGACGCACTGTTCACAGTGAGGTAGGATACGTTGGGTTCATCACGAGTACTATTGCATTAATAGATAATGCAAGAAAGGATTTGTCTCTTCTGTTCCATAACAGAAGTTGATATCTCATGCTCTTTGATATAATTGATATAGCCTAAATAAATCCATGGTTATGGTATGGTATGGGAAAGTTCAATTCCAGAGAGTCAGAGAAATAATAATCCAGCACATGGGTTGATGTCACTAGCATGCAACCTGCTTGATTTGAGATATCATGACAAAGGGATTATATTACACAGTAAGCATTCATATGAGATGACACATCAATGCGGTGTCAAATTATTTCTCTTGGGTGCCTTGACCCATTACTAGATAGTAATCTTGGATTTTAGGAAAGCCTGCCTAATGCCAATGAGAAAGAGGCCTAGAGGGTCACACACTAAGTGTGTCCATGTATCTCTGTTAAATATTAATTTAAAAAGTTGAATAAATATTATTCCTGACTATGGTTTAATAATTATTCAAGGATGCCTGATCACATTTAATTCAAAGCTAGTTATTCGAGAGAATATATTGTGGGAAAAATAATATATTTATTAGCTAATAATGTATTTAAATTTATTTCATAAATAAATAGCCATTACTCAAGGAGTAATAAATGTGGTGAAGGAAATAAAGGAAAATGGAAAATAAAAGTACACGTCGTTTATATTGAATATACACACTGAGTAGTTTTATAGAAAACGAGTACACACTGTGTATTAATGATTACACGATGTGTAGTTTTTCAAATCTAGATTTTGAAGAAATAATATCGTTTTATTAAATGATATTTATTATAATCAGTGTGGGAACTGGTCAAGGAATTAATCATTCGACATAGGGATTTTCAATGAGAGTTAATGAAATAAATAAAATGTGTAACACATTTATTTATTGTCATAACTATATAACCTCAAACCCAATTATAAATATCCTCAAAACCCCAACACTTTTACCAATGGTTGTGCACAACAATTCTGGAGAGTTCTATCAAGGCCGAAAGAACTCCTTCCTCCACGAACGCTCTGAAGAAAGATAAGGATCCACCACCATCGGATCAAGATGATCGGAGGCAGACATCACAAGTGAAGTTTCCTCTACTCTAGAACCTGGAGATCCCTTTGGCGATATCCATAGATACATGGATCACATGTGGATCACCTCTAGAAGAATCCTACCATTGGATTCTATGATGCAATGAAGGATCACACCAGATCGTGACCGGAGACATCAACGAAGAAAGAATTCCATCAAGGTAATTCTTGTCAATTAATTAAATTAATTATAACCAACATATGATGATAGTATCTATATTGTTCTGGGACTCCCTATTTTATTTTTCGTTCTTCATTCTATTCCAATGATCTGGCATTTTACATCATAGTGGATCTTGGATTGATCGTCTTTAACGATTATATTAAATTCGGGCCCTTCCCAGCAACGTGCTTCCGCTGTGCTCAGAACCTACATCAACTTCCAATCAAAACCAGTAAGGTTTTATCATGAATAACAATCCATTCACGGAGTATCCAAAAAAATATTGGGTTATGTTGTGGTCACAACATATGATAGTCCTCAACCTTTATACTTTTTAACTCACGATCATCCCTTATCCTTTAATAATCCTCCTCTAAAAAGTCATTTCATGACAAGTAGTTGATATACTCTTCTTTCTTAATTTTGTGAAGTGTGTTTTTAAGTGTATGGGAATTCATAAAAACATTTGAATTATTCTAATTTTTTGGAATTTGTAAAAAAATTGATTCTATTTTTATGTTATAATTTTTATCTTGAATGATGTTAATGATTTAATACCTTTAATTTCCACTCTATAATTTTTAATTTTTCTTTGATCCTGTATTTTTCATTAACATTCAATATTCTTGCATTATTTTTTTCAATTTATGCTATATTATTTTGATAATTCCTTAAGAACCTTGATTAATTCCAAAAAATTTTCATAATCAGTATTATTAACTATTAATTATTGTTTTTGTTAAATATAAAGTGTATTATTTACTCTAATTATTTTTAAAATCCTAAAATGGAGGAGAAGAAAAGGAAAATACAAAAATTTAAAAATATTTTTCCTATTTTTAAATGGGGGAGGAGGAATGGAAATTTCAAAAAAATTAAAATCTTTTTTTAAAGAAGGATATGAAAAGGAAATTTTTTTAGTTATAACAGTTTAAATCTTATTATATGAAATTTATGTTTTTATTTACCTTGGGTTTTGTGATCATAAAAAGTTGGGAGATTTTTGGAAAGAACAGATTTTTCCAATATACCATCATGTTATAAGTATTGAAGATTCCAAAAATCCCTAATTTTGTTCTAATAATTTTTTCTTGAGTATTTTAGAATGTATTTTTCTTACACTTTGTGTGCAACTATTTATTTTATGATGTGAAAAGAATTTGATCTACACTAAAGTGTTTTATCATTAAAAAATTGTCTAACATCTTCAGTTCCTCAGAATCAGAAAATGTTGATGTTTATTCTTCTACATAACAAATTATCTTATGAAGTATGATTGAGTTTCTCAAGAAAGATTCTTTAGTAAGAAATAAAATATGAAATGACTTTATCTCTTGAAAAGAATAATCATAGAAAAATGAATTTGAACAATCTAAGTGTTACATCACGTTAATATTTTTATCTTATTCTAGAAAATTATCTTACAATACATTGAAGTCATATTATCTTAGAAAGGATACTTAATCTTATATAACATTATCTTATGATAAAAATTACTTCCATTTGGTATCTTATGAAGATCTAATTATTGTAGACTTTCATTATAAATTTTGTAAACTCTTAACACGTCACTTAATGATTTTAGATAATGTCAAAAAAGAGATTATCTATTTAAGTAAATATCATTTTGTAAAAGACTTTCCAAAAATGGGAATATCCAAAGAACGATAAGATTTTTTTCATCACTTCCATAAAATTAAATTCCTATATTTGGAAAGTTATGATGCATATCCTTAATATCCTGCATTATCAAGATCATTGTATAATCTCTCTTGACCATCAAAATTATCTCATGCTCAAGTTTAAAAAAGATATAAAAATATCACTTATCCTCTATAAAAAAGAGGAATCGAAATATTTGATTTCATCATTACAACAAAAAAACTATAGGGTCCTGTTCATAGTGGAAATAAAAAAATGTTTGTGTTGTGATTATCAATTCTATCAGTCACACTGAAGATCATCCTGAGTTATCCCTTGAAGTATATCATTTTCTCAGGAAAAATATTCATCTATAATTAGTTGATTCTTATGACTCTGTGCTAAAAATATTTCTCGCAAAAAAATTTGTTTAATTATATCTTATTAACACTCTACATAAGAGTTTTTTAAGACTTTGCATAGGTCATTTGAAAGGAGAACCTATTTGAAATCTTTCGTGGTCCATTGTATTAAGTGGTAGCTACTTGTAATCAGATGGTATCTCCCAATAAAAGGTTTGTTGTAGTGAAAATCACCAAACTCATAGAGTAGAGTGTTGGTGGAGTGTACTATAGGATTTTTATTCCCAAACCCACTATAAATCTATGTGTTCAATTTTATTTTTTCATGATTTCATATATACACTATGTATTTTCTTTAAGAAATAATTGAACTCACATACTTTGAATATGGTGGGATAATATTAATAAAAAATTTAGTAACTCAAATAATCACCCTCTTGAGTTATAATTCCCGTTATCATCTAGGACAATATTAAGGAATAAACTATTCCATGGAATCAGTGGTCAGCATGTACACAAGGATAATGATTTTAGTTTCCATATAGTGGGAGAAATGTATAATATGATTTATATTGGTCGGATTAGGATACTCAAGAGGGGTGAATTGAGTTTCTATAAAAAAATTGTTAAAAAGTTTATTTAAAAAGATTTTCCCCAAATAAAATAACATAGTCCAGTTAACTAAGGTGGTAAATTTATAATAGTCTTAATGTTCAAATAGATTCTCATAAGATTGGTTAATTCTCAGTTATATCAATTAGAGATATTGATACAACTTCTGAAACTATTCTAATAAGGCAAAACAGTTTTAACTACTATCGAAGACAAAGTATCAAAGTAAAATTTAGTTTTCCGAAATATAAGTTAAAATAGGGAAAGAATAAATTCAAAGACACAACGAATAAAACAAGTGATTAATCTCAAGTTGAGACCTAATCCACTCCACTTGGTGATCACGTTCCACCAAGAAATATATATATATATATATATAAGTCTTTAATCCACACCCTGAATCGAGGTTAATAATAGTATACACGACTCTCTATGTCCCAATACCTCTTCCACTATTCATTGGGGGGGAAATTAATAGGTCTCACAAGATCTCTTCCATAGTTCTACATAGGCCAAACATGTGTAAGAATATAGGTGTCTGAGGATATTTATTATCCTCTAGTTTAGCACAGGAGACAATGTGTGTTTTATTATAGGAAAACACACATATCAAAAATTTAATTTAATGATACATCATAGAGAAGAATATATTAAGAAGGGATTAGAGATGCTTTGAGTGTGATTCAATTCAATGCTGAACTATTTGATGTATCGGAGTTGAATCTTGAGTACTCTTTAGGAAACAGACACTGAAAACAAAGTTTCATGGAGCACTGTGTTTTGTCTTGAAAAGGTGATATGTTCTTCTACTTTGGTTTTGTTGGATGTTGCTGAGATGGTAAAAACTTGATGATTGGAAGATCTCTGGTTCACAACAACCAGGTATAAAGAATTCATCGCGCGTTCTTCTTCTTTGGTATGATGCTCGTAGTGAGTCTTCTTATGTTTTCATGAGTATTCATGTTTTATTTCATGCGATCTCCTTCTAATACATATAATTTCATCCCAAAAATATGTATATTTAAGGTAGACACAGTACCTCATATTTATGACAACTTCATTTATGATGTCTGCAAAAAGTTGTTATATTAATCAGTCACATTAAAACACTCAAAATATGATCGTTAAAAATAATTTTAAAATATAAACAAATAGTCTATAAGTGAGCCCTTGGTATGTATCTCCTTATGTCAATGTCTCATCTCATTTGTATTTCATTCTATTGGTATCTCCTTATATTGAGGACTCATTACATCGGTGACTCGTTTTAACTATTAGTGAGTCCTTGGTAGGTATCTCCTTCTATCGGTGACTCGTCCCATCGGTATTTCATTTTGTCGGTATATCCTTCTATCAGTGACTCATTACATAGGTGACTCATTTTTACTGTCGGTGAGTCCTTGTGTCAGTAGAAACATGGATCATTAGGTCATTTGTACTGACGATAGTCATCTGTGTCGGTAGGTCATCTACATCAGTAAGTCATTTGCATTAGTAGGTCATTTCCATTGGTAAGACAATTTTATTGGTATGGCATCTGCATCAGTGAGTCATTTGCATCAGTAGGTCCTTTGAACTGTTGGTATCTCATCTCTTCTGTTGGTGTTAGTCTATTTAACTTGGAATATATTTTTGTCCAGACTATCATACAATATAAATGTAAACAGAATATACCAAATTTATTCGAGATCATAGATAAGCATAATTGAACATATTGAAACTTAAATAATTATAATTTAAATGTTAATGCATGATTAATATGAATTGACATAATTTGTGATTATTAAAACTACTAATACTTGAGAGAATGGCCATCAGTCTCCTATGGGCCAATAATATCCCCCGTTTTGATGATGACAAATCAAAGCATTACTTAGTACAATCATTAAATGTGGAATGAAATCATTCTACTTATCATCTCCCATTATGAATGATTGTTTAAGAGTAATGGTATAAAATAGAAAAATAACACATATAAGAGTGATATAAAAGGTAAAGGTTGAAAAGATAATGCTAATCGGTTTCTCCCCCATTTGGGATTATCAAAAAGAAAATAGGTAACACTTAAATAAAAGGTACAATAATGTAATGGATAAAAGAGAAATATACAAAATGCAAGAAAACAAAATTCCACTAATAAATAAGGTACAATGTATTACAGGTCTCAAAAAAATATAAAAAAATAAGAAAGAAACCCCATTAGAGAATGATCCACACTATTGTTGAGGGATAATAGGTTCCTTCCCTTTCACAGAGGGATCAATATAGGGTTCAGTTGGTGGTGGTTTAGAATGTTGAGGGTCTGAAGAAATTCTCATAAGAAGTAGGATTACACCTACTGGAATATTGGGAACAATATTGGGTTTGTTTTGTGACAACACATGAGGTTGAACCTATTCTTGGATCACTAATCGAATCTGAGTCCAAGAATGAGCCACTAAAATTTGAAGTGTAGGCACTGATCTAGGAGGTCTAATAGGTTCAACAGTAGGTACTACAATTTCTTCACTTTGTACATGATGGTATTTTTTTAACAGTTTTATAAAATCCTCAATAATCTCACCACCATACTTCATTGATTTCTCAAATTCATCCTTATTCACCATGAATTTGTCCAAAAGAGAAATGAAGTCCCTTAATGGATTGACTTGTTCTTTGAAAGATTTTTTATATGGGGGTAAAGTCAAATTTTATGTTAAAATACTTAAACTAACTTTTCAATTGATTATTAGTGGAAATTTTAGAAAAATATGAATTTATCCTCTTTATATGATCTTCCTGGGTGGAAGATGCTTCCTTGGTATAGAATCTTACCATATCATGAACACGATCACTGTTTTTCTCAATATTTTCTATGTTTCACAAACTTGAGGTATCAAATAGAACTTTTAGCTCCTATTTTATAACCATTCTAACTACCTCAATGTCTAGAGACTGTGAGGACTACATAGATGTTGAGGTAATATCAGTAAGAATTGAGGTTTGAGTTTTCAAATACTTGAGAATAGTCTCCACATAACCTTTATATTCTCAGGTCAACGTATTTATTATAGAAACATGTCTAATCATTTATTTCCTCATCATGGTAGTTCATGAAAAAATTGTCTCAATAGTTGTAATAAGGTTGGGTTGAATCTCTTAAATCACTTTCTTTGCAACATTAACTACATTAGCCTCACTTATACTTACTTTTTGACTTGGAATAGACACTACTCTCCCAGACTGCCTCATTTGTGCGATTGAAGATCTGAGAGAGTGTAATCCATCACTCATCTCAGTGTTTTCTCTTCTAGATATTTGAATCTCATTTACCATTCGAGATTGAACAGATATACTTATAGTTGAACAGACTTCTTTTTTAAACCTTTCAAAATCTACTTTAGCGACTGAGTCAATAGGAATTGTCTTAACCACTGATTCCCTTGAAACATGTATAAAATATTCCTCATCAGAATTTTCATATTCTAATCCTAATGCTACATACCTAGAATTCCATTCCCGTTCAACCATTACATCATTATCTAGAGTAGTGAGTGTATCAATCCTTACTCTCCCATGTTTATACTCTTCGTTAGCTTGATCTTCTCTTTCTTGAGGCTCCCCATCAATCTGAGTTTTCTTACTCATTACTCATCTTCATCATTATGTCTTCTTCTTTCATAAACTAAATGAGGTACTGGAATTTCTTGAGCTTCCACTTCAATAATAACTTCAACATTTTCTATTATTTCGACCACAACTTCCGTAGTTACTTCCTACCGAGCCTAATCCACAGATTCAATCATTACAACATCTTTACCTTGATTATCCTCATGAGGGTCATTATCACTTCCACTTCTTTCATAATATTCTTTTCCATATACATGTTCTTCATTTTCATTTTTATTACCATCTCTTTCACCTCCTTCCTCTTCACTACCACTTCCACTTTCACCATCTTCGCATTCTTCTTCTTCTTCAGAGCCACTAGATATACTTATATATTCCACACTTCCAGACTATCTCCTCTTCCCCATTATTTTCTAGAGTTGGATCATCATAGGGTAAGGTAAGTGGAGGACTCTGAGGTCCAAAGGAAAACCATTGCGAGGTTCAGTGGTGTCAGGATCACTCCTATCATCAATAGTTTACCCCTAATCTCTAACTGGAGTGACAGTCACTTCTACTTATTTTGAAGAGTTAACATCTTACTCATTTAGTCATAGACCAAGATCATCCAAATTATTAGGCCTAGTCAGATAGTCCACTGTATTGAACTTATCATAGATCTTATCTTCATCTCCAACCCATTCTCTCTTCTATGGGTTCTAGTTGATTTTTATTCTTTTAAAGAACTCTTTACTAAGGCAGATCCCCCTGAACTAAGAAAATTCTTCTTATAATTAATTTACAAAACATTTCTATTTAAGAATGGTCGATATAATTGATTGATATAATAGGGAATTAGTTTTTCAGGAAGGTTTGATCATCTCATTCATGTGCACAATAAGGTATCTACACATTTTTACATTGATCCATTTTCTTAGCAGATAAACCAAGTAGACATATTAATATTTCAGAGAAGAAAAGACCCATTTTCTATAATAGATTTGATTCTAGATAAATTTAAACAATATTCAACATTATCCACTTAACTCTATAGGAATGGGTCTTCTATGATCATCATTTTTAGTAAGCTCCTTTGACACTATATGAATGATAAGCATATAAATCTCAAGTGGAGAGGTACCTTGATAATCCTCAAATATACCTTCATAAGGAACTTTAAGACATTCAGCCCAATGTATTGAAAGGAAAGAGATTATCTTACCTTTTATTATAGACTTGACCCAGTAAACATCACTTCGTTCCAATAGAAACTCCATATTCATGTAAAATTCAAGGACTGGCCTTGAGTAAAGGATTCATTCATTGTCTAAGAACCACTCAAGACATCCTCGATCTTGTATTACCTTGAGTAGCAGAGACTTGCTTTCTAGTATCCATTCCACAAGAACTTCTTTTTCTGGAGTTACTACATGGTTTTCTAGAGTAGGATTTATAGTTACTGATGATTTTCTTGATTCACCTTTCTATTTATTAAAAGCATGAAACTTTCCATCATTGAGATCTCAATTCACACGTGCCATTCCAATCAGTTCAGTATGAACGTTAGAAGGTGAAAGGTTAGGGGTAGATAGAGATTTAAATGGTTGAGAGAGTGTGGGGGTAAATGAATATAGTGGATGAACTCAAATTTATATCATTTAAGGATTTTTAAATCACAAAATTTTGAAATAGTGAACCGGGTTCAACAAAATCAATGAAACAATCTTGTTTTGATAAAAACATAAAACATATACAAACAGTGAGTCATTGGTGTTAGCATGACAAATTTTTCATATCACTAATGGTGTTGTCATGACAAGGCATCGGTGTCAGTATGAAAATTGTGTCGGCAAGAAAACGGTGTCGGCATAATATAGCATCGGTGTCATCAAGACAACTGTGTCGGTATGACATAGTGTCAGTGTCGGCATAACAACATCACTTATAATGGTCAAATGAATAGAAAAAATTGGTCCTATAGATTGATCATTCCTAATTCATGTCTAATTTAGTACATTCTTTCAGTGTTAAATGGATGTTGAAAATGTTATCAAGATGATGTTCAGTGCCAATGAACACTAATGTTATATCACTTTTTTTACAATGGTCTCTCAAAAAGTGATATCTCACATCAATGTGTTTTTTCCTAGAATGTGAAACAAGATTCTTAGAGATATTAATAGAACTTGTGTCATCACAATTTATTAGGACGTGTCTGAATTGATATCCATAATCATGTTTTGTGTGTATCACCCAAAAAATTTGTGCACACAACTGTTATTATCTATGTATTCAACTTCAGTAGTAGATAGTGAAACAAAATTTTGATTCTTACTACACCATGAAACTATAGACTTTCCCAAAAAATGACATGTTTTAGAGGTGATTTTTTTATCTATCTAACAACCACCAAAATCCACATCATAATAAATAACTACTCAAATGATTTTACTCTAGGATAAAACAGTTCTAAATTTCTTGTATGTTTGATTTATTTGAAAATCCTTTTAACATTATAGAGATGTGACTCTTTGGGGTTTTCTTGAAACTGGGAACACATGAAACACTAAATATAATATCTGGCCTACTATAAGTTATATATAGTAAGCCTCCTATAAATCCTCTATAAGTGGTTTTATCAACAAATTTACCATTTTCATCAAGATCCAACTTATAGGTAATACTCTTTGGAGAATTACTACTTTTAGTACAATCCAATCCAAAACATTTTAGAAAATATTTAGTATAAAATCATTGATTTAAAATAATACCTTCCTTATTTTGAAGGATTTTAAATCCAATAAATAATTTATGCTCATCCATTAAAATCATTTCAAATTCATTTTACGTCATTTTTGAAAAATCATTACATAAAGAATTTCAAGAAGATCCAAAAATAATGTCATCTACATAGATTTGAACAACAAAAAAATCTTTATAAATTTGTTTTATAAATAGATTAGGTTCAACTATACATTTTGTAAAACCATTAGAAATAAGAAAACTATTTAATATATCATAACATGCTCTTGGAGCTTGGTTTGAACCATATAAATATTTTTTTAATTTAAAAATGCGATTTGGAAAGTGAGGGTTTGTAAAACCAGGGGGTTGTTCAACAAAAACATCCACAATTATATAAACATTTATTAATGCACTCTTGGCATCCATTTGATATAGTTTAAAATTTAGATGTGTTTCATATTCAAGAAAGATTCTAATGGCTTCAAGTCTATCAACATGTGAAAAGGTTTCTTCGTATTTAATTACTTATTCTTGACTATATCCTTTCGCAACCAATCTATCTTTGTTTCTAAAAATGTTACTAGCTTCATCTAATTTGTTCCAAAACACACATTTAGTGCCCATGGTCATGGTGTCTTTGTTTATATCCACAAGTTTCTAAACCATATTCCTTTCAAACTAATTTAGCTCCTCTTCCATATCAATCATCCAAAATTCATTATTGATAGCATCATTGATGTTTTTAGGCTCAAACTGTGATAAAAAAGATTGATTTTCAACATAATTTCTTAGAGAAGCTCTACTCTACAATCCTTTATCTAGGTTTCCTACTATTGCATCTAAAGGATTGTTCTTTATAGTTCTAATAGCTCTAGAAAAAGAAGGGATAGCAATTTTGGGTTCTTCAACAGGTTCAAGGTCATTATAGATTGAATCTGGAGAATTTCCAAAACTATAATTTTTAACAAATTCATTTATAATATGGTTATAAGATATATCATTAATGTACATATTTGACATATCATACTCAAGATTCCCTAGGGAAGTCTTAGGTTCACGTGGATATGTTTCATTGAATTTGACATGTAAAGATTCTTCCACACATTTGGTTCTCTTATTAAAGACTTTATATGATTTACTAGAGATTTAATATCCTATAAAAATTCCTTCATCACTCTTGGGGGAAAACTAATCAATATTATCCTTAGTATTAAGAATATAGACTTTGCAACCAAAAACTGTGAAGTAATTCACTTTGGGTTTTCTATAGTTCCACAAATCATATGGATTTCTTTTAAGGATAGGTCTAATTATGAATTTGTTAAAAATATAGCATGTTGTATTGAGAGCTTCATCCCAAAAGTAAATTGGTAAGTCATACTCACAAAGCATGGTTCTAGGAATTTCTTGAAAGATTCTTTTTCTTTTTTCTACAACTCCATTTTTTTGAGGTGTCCAAGGGGAAGAGAAGTTATAACTATATCCATTTATTGAGAAAAAGGATTCAAACACTTGGTTTTTTAACTCATGGCCATGGTCAGTTTTTAGAGATTTAATTACAAGTCCACTAATATTTTCTATAGTCCTAGAATACTTGGTTAAATGAGAGCAGTCTTCGCTTTTATGAGCCAAGAAGAAGGTCTAAGAATACCTAGAATAGTCATATACAAGAACATTGACATAATGATTACCATTTAAACTAAAATTTATATGTACTCCACATAAATCCATGTGAACCAACTCGAGAGTTTGAGAAGTTGAAACATATTTCTTTGGTTTGAAAGGGATTTTTTGTTGTTTACCATTTTCATAAGGATTATAGACTTTGTCAATTGAAAACTCAAGTTTGGTAGATCCTTGACAAAACCATTTCATGTAAGATTTATAAGAGAGTGTATATTTTATTGTAATAATCTAATATTCCAAATCCAAGACTCTTTATGAAATAAACTTAAGCATGACACATTTTAAGGAACTAAAGAATCTAAGTAAATACAATAAACATTTTCATTTCTAAAAGCGTAAAATACTAGTTCATTTTTAGAGTTAAATACATTACAAGGATCATTTTCAAATTTATCATGAAATACATCATCACATTGTTGAGAGATACCAAGAATAATATATTTCAATCCATCATCAAAAATTAATTTAGAAATTAAAACGAAGTTAAAGTTGTCAATCTGGCCTACGCCAATGATTTTCCCTTTAGCATTGTCACCAAAAGTGACATAAACCCCATCAATATTTATTAAATTATTGAATCAGAGGTGATATCAGGTCATGTGTCTTGAACATCCATCATCCAAGTAAAATAAGATTTTTTAGGAGCTCTTTAGATATATTTCTTACAAGATAATCAAACAAAAATAGATTTTGGTACCCATGACTCTTTGGGTTCAGTGACATTTTTAATCTGTGCTTTAGGAACCCATATCTATTTCATGAGTTTCCTATAAGCATTATGTAACATATTTGAAAAATATACTCTATTTGGTCCAGAAAAACTAGTGGTAGTAAAATATTTTCCAAAACTGGAACTAGCAGCATAATTTTCACTTTTAGGTGGAAAAGCAGATTTTCCAGAGTTAGTTACAAACTTGTTTTTTGTGTGATTTATTTGTTAATATTGGTATCCTATACCAGTGGTGTATTGAGAGAAATTTTTTTACCAATCATTTAACACCCCAAGATTCCATGGTACCTTTTTCTCTGAATAATACAGTAGCGTGTGTTGTACACAACTTCGAGTTCTAACACACACCACAACCAATCAAACTAGCCGTTATGGATAGTAATACACAATTTTTGAAATTTTATAAATTTTACCATTAAAAATGGACTTCATTTTTGGATTCTAAATTTCAAAATTAGCTTAGGGTGAATATTTTCTATTTTTCTGAAAACATCCAATTTTTGATGAATATTGAAAAAACACTAAGTTATAATTTACAACTGATTTTTTATTTAAATAATTATTTATTAAATTAAATTAAATTAAGGTCAAAATAGATGCATAATACCTATATAAGTTCAATGTAATTCATTTTAGTTAGTTTAGAATAATTTTAGATATATAAAAATTTTATTGAATTTTTCACTGTCTTTTACCTACCACCTAGGAGAATTTAGAAATTCACATAAAACATAATTTTACCGCTTCTATGAGTGGAATTTCAAAAATCCGAGAGAAATAGTTAATATTAAGGAGTAAAATGTGGTTTAATGAGATGAAAATAATTTTTAGTGAATAATATCTTTTTATTTTTACTTACCACGGTTAAAAATAAATTGGTTAATTAAGGGTAAAAATGATATTAATCTTACCCTAACACATGTCCTAATTATATTGGACAAGTGTATCTCGACCGGAAACAACCTTAGCAATAAAATATTATCATTTAGGACCACTTGGATTAGATTAGGACATATATTATTATTTAATTCAAAGAAGAGTTAAAAGAGATAAAATCAAAGTTTAATAACTAAAACATTCTTAATATAGGGTGAAACATAAGATAAATTCAATTATAAATATTCATTAGAAATATAAAAATATTTACTACATAATGGTATTTTATTTATAATTTTTAGACATTAAATAAGTTAATGTAGTTATGACACAATGGTGATGCAGTAATTACCTAATTAATGAAATATTAAAATAATTGATTTTTTAAATGTCAAAATAAATGTAATTTGAGACTTTTTATGAATTCCAATAATTTTATAGTATAATATGATATATTAGGATTTTTTATATAAATTTTTTCGAAGTAATAATGCTGTTATGAAATTATCAAAAACAAAATACCAAATAGTGTCAAAATTGACATAAAAGAATTTTTAAAACAAATAGTATATTATTAATTGATATTATATTCCTAAAAATATAAGGTTCATCAAAAGGACTTATATAATGATAGGAGTATCATTAATGGATCACTTGGGGGTCACTTGGAGGTATATAGTAAGTTTATTAACTATATAATTTAAAAATACAAAGAGACATGGTAAATGTCAAACTATTTAACGAAGAGTTAAATATAAATGATATAGTTAATATAGTTACCCAAACCTATCAAAAAAGTATATTGGTTGAAAGGATTTATACCCATACACAACTTAGCCCTTAAATAATCCACTTTAGAGGCATTAGAAACCGAATATGAATTTATAATAAAATAATATTTCTAGCTTTTCCAAAGGTGCCCCTCACACCTCTTAGAAAACGGTACTCCCCCTTCTTTCTAATTTACACCTTCAAACCCTTTTGGATCGGCCATCCCCTGCCCAAATATTCTCTCAGCTTCTCTAACTTCAACATATAGGCCTTAGTTTGATCATAAAGACAACCTATGGAGCCCTTTTGATCAAATAAAAGGAAGAACCCGAAGAAGAGGTAATGTTTTCACCACCCTCTTTCAAGTTCCTTTCTTCTTCAACTTCTTCTTTCTTTGTTATTTACATTATAAAATAATAAATAAAGTATATTTTATATAATTTGATGTTATTATAAATATGGTACAACCATATTCAGTATTCTATCTATCCTTTGAATGACATGTCACCATACGTGCGTACGTACGACCTACCGTCTCCACGTCATGGTGTAATTGTTATTCAATACATTATTATTTTGATGGGTATAATAATGATGTGTAATTAACATAAATTATAATAATAACATGATAATTATTCAGTATATATTATATACCATCCAATTATATATGATTTTAAAATCAAAAGAATGATATTATCACTCGTGCGTACGTACGGACTACCGTCTCCACGAACGAGATGAGATTCATTCCCCATCATATCCATACAAGTCAAACTATCATTTTATGATTAAAAATAATTTTTAAGGACTTTATATCATTCTTTATATGAATAATATATAAATTATCGATAACAATCAAGACTTATGTAACACAACATATAAAAAAAAACGAGTAAGTTAACACCTGAAACGATGATAATACTAATATATTATTAACAAATCAATGTTAAATGATCATATATGATATCTTATTAATATATATGATTCTTTTATAATTAAATAAAAATTATTTCTCCATTATAAAGGAGGATAACCTACCCTCGACCAAGGAAAAAGTACAAATTAAGGTGTTTATTATCTCACTTTTAATTCTGTGAGATTTCAATTGTTCACCACTTATTTATTTCATGTGGTGTGTTTAATGCCCATGATTGTATTTATTGTGTAATATAAATTAATTTATGGATATTTACATCATAATTTTATGATCCTTCTTTCATTGTTGTATGTTTTTTAAGTTACCAAATCGATAACGATATTTGAAATTTCAATTTCCACTCATTCGTCTTTACGCATACTTCATTGATTATTTTACTCCAAGATTATGTGTGGAATCACTATTCATTTTATTATGTCATAATTTCCACTCCCCTTTCTGTGGATATACTTTTGATACACATAATCACTCTATTGATAATTTCTCATGTCATCGATATGAACTTGATAAGAGTAATTTTTAACACATTCTCCATTTGTTGAGTTAAATATCCAATTCATTTGTGTTGTCTTTACAAGAATATGTTTGAATGTACTCTAATTGATTTACAGTGAATACCCAATAATATTGAGTGTATTTATATTTATCACACATAATTATGTCGTTGATTTATCCTTAACCTAAATATATGGTCTTTATAAGAGATTTTATCTCAATATACATTCCATTGAGACTTCGTTGTTGTTATACACCGAATCACTTTTATATGGTGTATATATGTACTTTTACAAAGTATATCATGAATCCCATTATTCTCATGATATTAAAATGTTTTGATTACCTCAATTATTTGTATTCAAGTGTCACTCTTTTGGTTAGGAACTCTAAGTAAAATATCATTTTAAATGATTTAAAGATTTATTATTCTAAATCTTTCTCATTAATGTCAATGTTTTAAAAATGGTTTTAAAGATTTATTTATATGGACATTAAAGTTTTAAAATTAAAAGTCTTTTAAAAGATTCAAAGTGGTGTGGGATACTTTGATTCAAAAATCAATTTTTAAATGGCTTCTTGAAAAATAGTGTGACATTTAAATCTTTTCATGAAAAATGGTGATATTTCTCTAAAATAGTTTTGATGATTATTTTCATCTATATCAATATTCTTCATTATTATCGATTGAGGTTAATATGTTACTATACAATCTTAATTATTGTATTTAATGAGTTATGTTTGACTATGGATGTGCTATTTTTATACCATTAATGGTTTGTGGATATAGTATTGACATTTTGTATGCTAGTTTTAATATGAATGTTTATGTTGTTTTTCAAACTTTCCATATGAGGAATGCATTGGACTTAGTAGGTGACGGGTGGATCCTGCTATAGCTCCTCGATGCATCAGTAGGTCTCATGGGATAGACTAGTGTCTTGGCACAAGGCCTTGACAAAATATTATTTGTAGTCTTGGCACAAGTCCTTGACTATCTGGTTATGATAGTCAGGAATTATGCATTACATCATTATAAAAGTGGTTATTGATATTTCATGTTGTTTTTCAACTACTAGAATATCCATGTGACTAAGTAAATGGCATTATTTAATTTTATCTTTACCATATTATGCTGATGTTCAAGTTTAAATGGATTTTGTTTTAGTTATACATTGCCTTAAATGTTTATGCTTATTTATGAAAGTTTCTTCTATATTGTTATCCTTACTGAGCATCTGAGATCACCCCTTTAAATGTTTTATTTTTCCCAGGATGTGAAGAAGTAATTTATCTATGAACTGCAGGGATAGTATGAGGGGATATGAAGACAAGATGGTATTGTAGTTATTTACTTATGATGTAATGTAAGACTTATAAATATATCTAGTGTTTGCAAGACTACTAAACTAATCAATCTTTTGAGACTTGATCTTTTGTGATCATTCCAATATTATGTAACAATTCACCGAATGTCGGTAACTGGGGGAGAGGCGTTACAGTTGGTATCAGCGAAGGTTTACTACAAATTTTGGAAACTAGATTTAGATAAACTCTAATTAGAGGACATATCCCTAAGATAGACTTTGAGGATTAATATAGAATAACATCCTAGAATTTTTGGTATTGTATAGATTTTGTGAGTTTTCCAAGAAATACATCCATGTCTGGATACATGTAGGTAGAGGTGTCTCTGGCACAAATGTACCTAGGGGTAAAACCTGAAAACACCACTTTAAGCTAGACTCGAACGAGAACTAGTGCACGACAACCGGCTTGCTACACTCTTGGTTACGACAATCCCAAGGGATATGCTTAGGATAAATTACATTTTCTTTACAAACCAATTTGAATTATTTTAATATAAGATGAGAATAAAGGACCTTGGTTAATCCTAAGGTGTTTCAAATTGAGAATATGGTGTCATGATATTCACTAAATGAATTTATGAATACTGTTACTCACACAATTCTTTCTTGTTTTAGTCAATTGATGGAGTCCAAGGAAGTCATAGTAACTTTGAGAATGCTGTACAAGGTGGGAACGGTGGTGGAAATGAGAAAACAAATGTAATGTTGATAGGTGTAAAAGATATAATGTTCATGCCAAATCAGTTTTCCAAAATATGATCAACAACATATATATTAACCAACTCCCAGACTCAACAAAGAAGAGAAAGGTGATGAATGATAAGAGCTACAACAGTGGAGACCATGGAGAAAGGAATCCTAAATTTCCATCATGCAAGAAATGTGGAAGGAGACAACTAGAAAAGTGTCTCAACGGAACAAAGAAATACTTTATATGTGGGCAAGAAGGACATAAATTGAATAATTTCCAAGGAAAAATGAAGAGTACTATAGAAGAAAATAAAAATTGTCCCAAGAATCCATTTATAGTCATTTATCGTAAATGTAGGGGACCTAGGCATTACCCGAGTGAATGAACTATTTTATAGGATATTTTCTTTGTCAAAGAAGAAGCTATGTGAAATAAATGGTTGGATAAATGTTTAAAATTTTTAGTGATCCTTGTTGATGAGATTACTTTGGAATAATTTTATCTTGTATTTGTAACCTCGCAATTTTCCATGTGAGAATGATATTTTAGGAAGACTTATCTTTTCCCTTGTGGATATAGTTATAAATAACCATTTGGTTTTATATGATAATTGGGTTTGAGGCAATTACAAGTTATTATATTATGGGATGAAAATGAAAGGTAAGAGATAACATTTCTGGTTAAAATTATGTCATGGTTATTTTGAGGAATTTATATCATTTTGGTAATGTTATAAAATATTGTTTTTTAAGAAGGACAACATGAAGACTGTGTGATAACCGGTCATGTCGGACAAAGCTGTGGGAATCAAACCCACACCCAATGTGTGATTGGGATTTATCCCCTACCACTAGATTATGTGAAGTCCCTGGTTAGTGTGACTAATTATTTTTAGTTAAATGATTTTATTTATCAATAATAAGTTGATTTGGGTTCTTATGTCTTATCAAATGAATACCCTTAGTATAGGAAAATTATTTGGCGATTAAGTGATTAATGTAATTTTGGAAGATGTTTAATTTTTTGGGAACACTATAAACCCAAGGAAAATAAAATACTATGGGATTTCATTTAAAGAGTAAGGGTGGATTTTTATCTATGTTTTTATTGTGGATTTATAGTGATTTGGGTTATTTATAGAAATTATTAACCTATAATAAAGAATATGTGATTCGGTTAATTACTTTTATGTATGTGACTTTAAGAGTAGTTGATGTCATTTGGAGATACAATTTAACTTGGAAGACTACATAACCAAATTATTCTAAGTTTTGGGTTTCAATATTAGTTCGGATTATATTGAAGGACTTTAAGGACAATTGTTTATTAAATTGTATTTATTTAACATTGGGGTATTGTTGGTTTAATTTTAGAAATTAAGATTAGTGTTTATTTCTGTAATGGAATATCCTTTTGGGGGATCATCAGATTTTGTACAAACCGTTTTGGTTTTTATTAATCTCTAAAGACAAGGTAAATATATAGTTTCTCCTTCATGGATCATGTGATTCTATAGAAGTTTATTCTAGCTCTTCCAGTGTGAGCAAGTCTTCTTGAATACTAATCGTTTAAAAAAATGAGTTAGTGGTGGAAATTTATTAAATAATGAAACTCTACTTAAAAAGTAAATATATTACTTTATTTTCTTAGTCAATCTCATAAATTAATTCCTCGTCTTTATGTAATGTAACATAAAAAATTTTGTCTGTGTACTTTTCCTACTGGGAAACTATTGACCGTTTGTCGCATCAAAAGCTTATGGATTTCTTGTTGTTAACTTTATCCAGATCATGTTTTCTATCCCTCCCCATCAGAACTTGACACTTAGTTTATCTTCCATATCCCGGATTTCTTACATTGAATCCTAGTATGAGTTATCTTGGGTAACCTTTGTACTTCTCTTTCTTTCTTTTAAGGTGATAGTTTTATTGACTCTTTTTTCAATGTGGGACTTTCCATTATATTCCCAATCCCAATTTAAATATTTTGAGGCTGAAATTATTTGAAGGAGGGGAGAATGTAACACCCCAAGCTTCCACGGTATGCTTCTCTTTGAATAATACTGTAGCATATGGTGTACGCAACATTGAGTTCTAACACACACCACAACCAATAAAATTAGCCGTTATGAATAGTAATACCCACTTTTTGAAATTTTATAAATTTTATTTTTCAAAATGGACTTCATTTTTAGATCCGGAATATCGAAATTAGATTAAGGTGAATTTTTGGTATTTTTCTGAAAACATTCAATTTTTGATGAATAGTGTAAAAACACTGAGTTATAGTTTAAAACCGATTTTTTATTTAAATAATTTTTTATTTTATTTAAATTTAATTAAGTTTAAAATAGATACATAATACCTATATAATTTCAATGTAATTCATTGGAGTTAGTTTAGAATAATTTTAAATATATAAAAATTTTATTGAACTTTTCACAGTCTTTTACCCACCTCCTAGGAGAATTTGTAAATTCACATAAAACATAATTTTACCACTTCTGTGAGTGGAATTTAGAAATTCCAAGAGACATGGTTAATATTAAGGAGTAAAATGTGGTTCAATGAGATGAAAATAATTTTTGGTGAATAGTAACTTTTTACTTTTATTTACCACGGTTAAAAGTAAATAGGGTAATTAAGGGTAAAAATGATATTAATATTACCCTAGCACATATCCTAATTCTATTGGAAAAGTGTATCTTGACCAAAAACAACCTTAGGAATAAAATATTATCATTTAGGTCCACTTGGATTAGATTAGGACATTTATTATTATTTAATTCAAAGAAGAGTTTTTAGAGATAAAATCAAATATTAATAACTAAAACATTTTTAATATAGCGTTATTCATAAGATAAATTTGATTATAAATATTCATTAGAAATATAAAAATATTTCCTACATGATGGTATTTTATTTATAATTTTTAGACATTAAATAATTTAATCTATTTATGACACAATGGTGATGTAGTAATTACCTAATTAATGAAATATTACAATAATTGATATTATAAATATCAAAATAAATGTAATTTGAGACTTTTTATGAATTACACTAATTTTCTAGGTTAATATGACATATTATTATTGGTTATATAATTTTTTTTGGAAGTAATAATTCTGTTATGAAATTATCAAAAACAAAATACCCAATAGTGTCAAAATTGACATAAAAGAGTTTTTTAAAAACATATTATATTATTAATTGATATTCTATTCCTAAAAATCTAAGGATCGGCGAAATGACTTATATAATGATATTTTTATAATTAGTGGAACACTTGGGGGTCTCTTGGTGGTATATAGTAAGTTTATTAACTATATAATATAAAAATACAAAGAGATATGGAAAATGTCAAACTATTTAACTAAGAGTTAAATATAAATGATGAGGTTAATATAGTGACCCAAACCTGTATAAAATCTATTGGTTGAAAGGATTTTGACCCATCCCTACCTTAACCTTTAAATAATTCACATTGGAGCCATTATAAACTGAATATTAATTTATTATAAAATAATATTTCTAGCTTTTCCAAAGGTTCCCCTCACCCCTCGTATAAAAGGGTACTCCCCCTTCTCTCTAATTTACACCTTAC
Source organism: Viscum album (assembly GCA_963277665.1). Lineage (NCBI taxonomy): Eukaryota > Viridiplantae > Streptophyta > Magnoliopsida > Santalales > Viscaceae > Viscum > Viscum album. The sequence goes on along the minus strand of OY728145.1, from coordinate 1,183,097,333 downwards.
AAGCCATTTGGATCGTCAAAACCCTGCCCAAATATTCTATAAAATTCCCTAAATTAAACATAGAGGCCTTACATTGATCAGAATGACTACCTAAGGAGCCCTTGTGATCAAATCAAAAGGGAGAACCTGAAGAAGAGGTAATGTTTTCACCACCCTCTTTCAAGTTCCTTTCGTCTTCAACTTTTTATTTCTTTTTTATTTCTATTATAAAATAATTACTCCCATATATTTTATATACTGTGTTTTTATTATAAATATGGTACAACCATATTCATTATTCTATCCATCCTTTTAATGACATGTCACCATACGTGCGTACGTACAACCTACCGTCTTCACGTCGTGGTGTAATTGTTATTCAATACATTATTATTTGGATGGGTATAATAATGATGTGTAATTCATGTAAATAATAATTATAACATGATAAGGATTCTGTATATATGATATAGAATCCAATTATATATGATTTTAATATCAAAAGAATGATATTATCGCTCGTGCGTACGTACGGACTATCGTCTCCACGTTTTGATGAGATTCATTCCCCATCATATCCATACAAGTATAATTCTCATTTTATGATGAAAAATAATTTTTAAGTAATTTAAATCATTATTTATATGAATAATATACAACCTATCCATAACCAACGTGACTCATGAAACAAAAAATTTAAAATAAAACAAGTAAGTTAACACCTGAAACGATGATAACACTAAGATATTATTAACAAAACAATGTTAAAAGATCATATATGATATCATATTATTGTATATGATTATTGTATAACTCAATAAAAATTATTTCACCATTATAAAAGTGGCTAACCTACCCTCGTCCAAGGAAATGGTACAAAGTAATGGGTTTCTCATCTCACTTTTAATTCTGTGAGATTTCCATTGTTCACCACTTATTTATTGCACGTGGTGTGTGTACTGCCCATGATTGTATTCATTGTGTAATATAAATTAATTTATGGATATTTAAATCATCATTGTATGATCCTTCTTTCATGGGTGTATGTTTCTAATGTTACCAAATCGATAAAGGTATTTGAAATTTCAATTTCCACTCATTGGGTTTTACACATACTTCATTGATTATTTTACTCTAGGATTATGTGTGGAATCACTATTCATTTTCTTATGTCATAATTTCCACTCCCCTTTCTATGGATATACTTTTGATACACATAATCACTCCATTGATAATTTCTCAATTCATCGATATGAACTTGATAAGAGTAATTTTTAACTCATTCTTCATTTGTTGAGTTAAATATCCAATTCATTGGTGTTGTCTTTACAAGAATATGTGTGCATGTCCTCTGATTGATTTACAGTGAATATCCAATCATATTGAGTGTATTTATATTTATCACACATAATTATGTCGTTGATTTATCATTAACCTGAGGATATGGTCTTTATAAGAGATTTCATCTCAATTTACATTCCATTCAGACTTCTTTGTTATTATACACCAAATCACTTTTATATGGTGTATATAATGTACTTTGACATTTTATATCATGAATCCATTTATTCTCAAGATATTACAATGTTTTTATTACCTCAATTATTTTTATTCAAGTGTCACTCTTTTGGTTAGGAACTCTAACTAAAAAAAAATTTAAATGATTTAAAGATTTATTATTCTAAATATCTCTCATTAATGTCCATGTTTTAAAAATGGTTTTAACGATTTAATTATATGGACATTAAAGTTTTAAAATTAAACTCTTTTTAAAAGTTTCAATTTGGTATGAAACACTTTTATTCAAAAATCTATTTTTAAATGGCTTCTTCAAAAATAGTGTGACTTTTAAATGTTTTCATGAAAAAGGGGGATATTTCTCTCAAATAGTTTTGATGATTATTTTCATCTATGTCAATATCCTTTATTATTATCGACCGAGGTTAATATGATACAATACAATATTCTTTATTTCATTGAATGAGTTATTTTTGACTATGGAAGTGCTATTTTTATACCATTAATGGTTTGTGGATAAAGTATTGACATTTTTTATGCTAGTTTTAATACGAATGTTTATTTTATGTTTCAAAATTTTCATATGTGGAATTCATTGGACATAGTAAGTGATGGGTGGAGCCCGCTATAGTTCCTTGATGCATCGATAGGTCTCATGAGACAAACTAGTGTCTTGGCACAAGGCATTGACAAAATCTTATTTGTAGTCTTGTCACGAGGCTTTGACTATGTGGTTATGATAGTCTGGAATTATGCATTCCATCATTATGAAAGTGGTTATAGATATTTCATGTGGTTATTCTACTAGTAGAATATCCATGTGAATAAGTAAATGGAATTATTTCATTTTATATTTGCCATATTATGCGGATGTTCATGTTTAAAAGTCTTTTGTTTTAGTTATACATTGCCTTAAATGTTTATCCTTATTTATGAAAGTTTCCGCTATATTGTTATCTTTACTGAGCATTTGAGCTCACCCTTATCAATGTTTTATTTTTCCAGGATGTGAAGAATTAATTTATGAATGAACTACAGGGATCATATGAGTGGATATGAAGACAAGATGTTGTTGTAGTTTTATTTTACTTTATGATGTAATGTAATACTTATGAATATATCTAGTGTTTCCAAGACTACTAAACTAATCGGTATTTTGAGACTTGATATTTTCTGATCATTCCAATGTTATGTAATAATGCACTGACTCTGGGTAACTGGGGTCAGGGCCTTACAAATCATCTGTGTAAGTGTATTTTTTCCATTTGTAAATTTATCTAGGTCCTTTTTCAATTTCTAATTAGATAACATTAGTTCATTATTCACCTTACGTAATAGAACATTTTTATCTTTCTCTACAACAAGTTCATATTTGACTGTAGTGGTTAATGAATGATGTTTCTTTAAATATTTGTATATATATTTTAGCTCATTAAAAGTGTCTTAAATAATATTTCAGTATTCAAACAATTCATTAGTAGTCATATTTTATTCATTGTAAGATTAATCTCTAGAATAATAGGAATTATGTATAGGATACTCAAGGGTTAACTTATATGTTTTTGTTATAAAACACATGTTGGCTTTGTCTTCCTTTTCATCATGTTCAGACTCTGAGTCACATGAACTGTCCTTGGAAGCACTCCATGATTCCTTCATGGCCATTTTATACTTTCTATATTTTTCCTAATATTTCTTCTTATATTTCACCTTAGGATAATAATCCTTTACATGTCCTTTTCTTTTCTACTCATAGAAAATTATTTCATCAGATTTGTCACCTCTTTTCCAATATTTATTCTATTTTCCCTTGTGATCATATATTCCTTTGATGTTAACATTTCTGAAAAATGTCTTTCTTTTATAAAATTACTTAAATCATCTATCTAATTGAGACATTTCATAATCACTGTCTGATAATGAATCTTCATTACATGTACTGTCATAATGAGGGTATCCTTTTCTTTTCCTTACTCTTAGAAGTAGTGGTTTTGAAAGCCACTGAATTTCACTTCGGTTCATCTTCCTCTTCCTTGTAGACTTTTAATTATTCCTCATACATCATCAACATTCCACTCAACTCCTTGACTGGTAGTTTGGTAATATTGCAATATTCTCTAATTGAGACCGATGTTCCTCTCTATCTATATGGTATAAATCTGAGTATTCTCGTAATTTTCTCCTTGGTTGTAACATATATTCCCAGTGAGATCATAGTGTTCACAATCTCATTAAAACTGAGATACATGTCAAAAAATAGGCTCATCAGGCTTTATTTTATAGTTATCTTATTGAACAGTATATGTGTTAAGTCTCATTTCATTAACACTAGAGTTTCCTTCATGTGAAATAGATAAAGTATCCAAAATTTCATGGGCTATTTTTCATGTAGGTATTCTGTTAAACTCATCATATCCTTTGGAACATTATAAATCATTCACGGCTTTGCAATTATTTTATAAGAATTCGTATTTGGGTCATCCCAAATTGTTCTTACAGTATAAGGAATCTTATTTTCATCTATAATTGAAGACCAAATATCAAAACCCATACTTTCTATGTGAATCTTCATTTTAATTTTCCATTGTGCATAATTTGTTTCATTATAGAATAGAGGTCTGTTGGTAGCAACACCTTCCAATCTATTATGCATACTTAGAGAATAAAGTGTAGAATTTTTTATAGAACTAAAAATTAAGAACTAACAAAAAATTTAAGATATTTAAAACACAACTAAAATTAAAGTTTAAAAATATTTTAAATAGATTTAAATCTTTGAAAATAGGGATTTTAAAAAATCATTTGATACTAAATATTGGTGGGAGTAGGACACTCAAGAGGGGGGTGAATTGAGTTCCTACTTAAAAATATTTCCCCCAATTAAAATAAATCAGGTCAGTTAACCAAATTAGTAAAATTATAATAGTCTAACTGTTCAAATAGATTCTCATAAGATTTAGTAATTCTTAGTGATATCAATAAGAGATATTGATACAACTTTTGAAACAACTCTAATAATGAAAAAAGTTATAACTACTATCTAAGACTAACTATCAATGTAAAATTTAGTTTTTTGAAATATAAGTTAAAATAGTGAAAGAAAAAATTGAAAGACACAGAAGATAAAACAAGTGGTTCTATCCCAAGTCGAGACCTAATCCACTCCAATTTGTGATCACCTGACACCAAACTATATATATATAAGGCTTTTATCCACACCCTAGATAATGTTTAACAACAGTACACAAGACTATCCATATCCCAAGACCTCTTCAACAGTTATTCATGGAAAAACAAATTACCTTGTAACACAGGACCTCTTCCAAAATTATACGTGGGACAAAAAAGTTTAAGAAGATATGTGTTTGAGTATATCTAGTACCCTCTAGTTTAGCATAAGAGACAATGTTTGTATTCTTACAGACACACATACAAGTCAATGAAAAATATTTTAAGGAGGGATTAGAGGTGCTCTAAGAGTGATTAAATTCATCTCTGGACTCTCTAATATGTCATAGTTGAATCTTGAGTCCTCTTTTGGAAATAGACACTAAAAACATAATGTCATGGAGCACAGTGTTTTGTCTTCCAAAAGGTGAGATTTTCTTCTCCTTTGGTTTTGTTGGATGCTGCTGAGATAATGGAAATTTAATAATTGTCATCTCTTTGGTTCACAAAAACTAGGAATGAATAATTCTTCATGCATTCTTCTTTTTTGGTATGATGCTCCTTATAATTCTTCTTCTGTTTTCATGAATCTGTCTGTTTTTTTCATGAACTCTCCATTTAATATATATAATTATAGCCCAACAATATGAATATTTGAGGTAGACATAGTACCTCGTATTTCTAACATCCTCATTTATGAATTCATGAAAAAGTTAGTAAATTAATTAGTCTCATTAAAACACTCAAAATATTACCGTTAGAAATAATTTTAAAATTGAAAAAAAAAACTAAACAGTCTATTGGTGAGTCCTCGGTATGTATCTCCTTCTGTTAGTGACTCATCCCATCAGTTTTTCATTATGTCAATATCTCATTCTATCAGTGACTCATTACATCTTTGAATCGTTTTAACTTTCAGTGATTCCTTGGTCACTACCTACTTCTATCAATGACTCATCCTATCGGTATTTCATTCGGTCGATATCTCCTTCTCTTGGTGACTCATTATATCAGTGACTCTTTTTAACTATCGGGGAGTCCTTGCGTTGGTAGCACAATACATCAGTATATCTTTTGTACTGACATTAGGTCGTCTATGTCGATAATTAATCTATGTGAGTAAGTCATTTTCATTGGTAGGTCATCTATATCGGTAAGTCATTTGTGTTGGTAGGTCATCTGCATCGGTGAGTCATTGAATCGGTAGGTCATCTGAACATTTGGTATCTCACCTGTTCTCTTGGTGTCAGTCTATTATACTTGGAATATATTTTTATCTAGAATGTATTACAATATAAATGTAAAAAATATAAACCAAATTTATACAAGATCACAGATAGATGTAATTGCACATATTGAAACATAAATAATTATTATTGAAATGTTAAGACATGATTAATATGAATTGACATGATTTGTGATTATTAAAACTACTAATACTAGAGAGGCTGGGAATCTATCTTATATTGGCCAATAGTTTATTATTTTAGATATTAAAATGCGTTATAAATATCATACTTATATATTAAATTCTCCATTGTGACCAGTCTGGTAATATGGGGATGGAAAATGAAGCATGTTGTGTCGGGGAGGTGGTTTTCCATACATACAAATGATTTCAATTTTCACTTTTCTTAAGGGCGGGAGAGTAGATAATGTATGTCCCATAAACATAAAAACATTTAATTATATAGTAAATAGTTATTTTATTAGGTCATAATGTTTAATAAAAGTTTAATGAAAAAAAATATAGAAGGAAAAATATTAGAGATTTAGAGTTTATTACTTTGAGATAATGAAAATTCTCATGAAGTACTTCTTCGAAATGAAGAACTGTAAGAACCCAGACATTCATTTCAGGTACGTTATTCCTTTTATTGGAGTTTTTGAGGAAAGATAAGTTTCTGGAAAATTTTGTAGTACTCTTCATGTAATTTATGAGTACGCGCTGTGTACTTTGATGCCACTCGAGGTCGCGTGCTGGCCGTGTCAAGACCAAGCACACGGCCATATAGAGGTGACGTGGAGGCCGCCTAAAGAAGAGTACAGAAAAGCCTGGTAAACATCGTGTACTTTTTTTTTTATTAAACGGACCAGGGTCGCGTCTTTACCCCAAAAACGTCTTTATCTCCAGCTTCTACGACCGAGGGAATCCCATACGGATGTGAATCTCCTCCAAGATCCTGAGCCTTCGTACATCGTCCGAATTGACCGTTGTCGATTGCATTGGAACCATAGCGGTAATATCTTCCTTCTCCTAGATATTTGTTTTCCAATTCTTCTTTTTTTGCAAGTTATTATGGGTTGAACATTTTGTTCATTTTCGTAGATCTATGACGTTCTAAGGAGGTTCAAGCCTCGTGGTTTGAGTATATCAATCTTATAGCATCAAGGTAGGTGGTTTGTGCCTTTCTATAGGAATTATGTGAGTATTCGGTGCAAATTCCACCAATACCCTTGAACGGGGTATTTTGTGTTTCCTATTTTGCCCTTGTTGTTTGCCTGTTTTGCTTATATGCCTGAGTAGAGGATATTGCTTGTGAATAGGTTAATTTATTGTGCTTTGGATGTCTTTCCCATGTATGTTTTCCTATTTATGGCTGTTTGTTCTAGTTTTTCCTGTTAGGCTTTTTCCAGTTCCATGCCTAGTTTATAGAATTGTTTGGTTGTTCTTCCATAGTGAGATGTTGTAGACTGCAAGCCATGTAGTTCTTGATAATACTTTTTCCATTACGCAATTTGATTCTTGCTGTATTTACACAGGGCTTTGAGAACCTAGTGTAGTAGACCGTAGAGAGAATGAATGTAAGGGCTTCTCCAGAGTGTCTTTAATTTACAATGTGAGGCCATAGGGGGAATTGACGTTGAGTTCTTCCTTAGAGTGTATTTAGTTCCTCGACATAGGCCAGAGGGGGAATGAGACGTTGAGTGCTTCCACAAAGCGCCTTTAGTATGATATGAGACTATAGGGGGAATTGACGGTGAGTTCTTCCCCAGAGAGTCTATTCTTTCTTTAGCTAAACCATAGGGGTGAGACTGTGGGTGCCTCCCTGAGGGTTGCTAGTTCTAGTAGGTTGAACCATTGGGGTTAGGATGTGGGAACTACACAGAGGTTACATGTTTGTTCTGCTTTCTTGAGTGATTGTTTACTTGTTTGTAACTATGTGCTAGAAACTGTGGATTGTTTTCCATTTATTAATTCCCGGTTTACTGCTTTCTATACTTTTACATATCATATATTCACCGATTATTAGGCACAGATCTTTGGGTGGTTGCCTACAGGGACATTGTCTCACACCCTGTTTGGTCCATGATTTTGGGCCCAAATAGATTATATTATTTCATGCATAGATAAGGGCAAGTACCCTTCTACTTTAGGTTCTTGAGTGCACTGGAGATGGAAGGCATTGTACCAAGACAAGGATTGCGATGCTGAGGAGTCGCTCATCTGTTTTTCTTTTGTACTTGGTTTAGTACGGTTCGCAGCATTATGACTTGTTTGGATGTTTTGTAGACATATATTTATCATGCATAATTTACATATATTTCTGCTCTAGTTGTTTATTTATCAATATTCTGTTGTTACTGCTGTTTGGTATTTACTTCTTCCTTTGTTGTATGATTGTTTATCTTCTGTTGTGTTACTCTACAATGAGGGCATTGTTTCCCCAATATCACATCCAAGGCCCTTGCTGCAAGTCGACAGCCTCTGGCGTTTGGGGAAATGTTCTTGAGGCCATGTGACCAACCGGGTTTTGGGCGCCTCTAGGCTGCTTCGGAACTGGGGCGCTACAAAGTTGTATCAGAGGGAGGTTATTTTCTCTTAACTTACTGTTTGGAGCCTTTAGCCAGGGATAGGATGGAATATGTACTTGGTAATATGTTGTTCTCAGGAGTATCTAATCCATGTATAGAAAAAAGTCATACTACTTCATTTATTACAATTTTACTAGTTTGCAATTTTATAGTTGATTTGATTTCACCTTGAGTGACTCGCATGAGGTGTGTTGTTACTGTTGATATTATTGAGGTTCTATTTCTATTTAAACCCGATGAGATGAAGGTATTCCATCTCATGCATCATATAGGAACTTTCTATAAATCACATGTCATGCATTTTTTCCATTCCATCCAGGATGCATTAGTGATTGCCTGTTATTGTGATAGATTATGTGTAAAATATGCATGTTGTTGTGATAATTTCCTTGATAGAAATACTTGTTGTTTTATAGGAAATTTTTTGTGTAGAGGTTTATTAGAATGAACTCCAAATTTTGATTCTTGAGGTGTTATGGGCCCTCATAAATTGGAACATGGTGGATCATTGACGAGTTTCCCTTGTATATGACATGTAGGAGATGCCATGCTTTGAATAAAGGGGAGTATGGGCCCTCACGGATCAGAATTTTGCACCTTCATGCTTGTTTTCTATGTTCTCTGGGCTTTAGAATAGTTTCTAATCTATAGGCTGGAAAACCCCAGAATACATAGCGTGTACTTTATGAATACATGCCGTGGAGTTTTCTATACCGTGTTGCTGACTGTGTGGGTAGAAACATGGGGTTGTGGAAAATATTCAAGAACACGCCGTGTATGGTAACTACACACCGTGTTGTAGTGACCATGTGTCTACTCGTGTGATTGATGACGCTGTTGGATAAACTACGACCTTGCACTCCGCGTCCTGTTTGTACATGTCGTGCCTTGTAATCTAAGTACCCGGCCATGTCACTAACAACACGGGTCGGGGAAAGTCCTTCAAGTACATGTCGTGTATCCATTGAGCACACCGTGTAGTGTCAGCCATGTGGCAGGACGTGCCGGTAACAACATGGGCCTAGTAAGGAATGTCTAGCACATGTTGTGATCTTCTAGAACACGCTGTTAGTGTGGCCTGGGTACACAGGCCGTGTCACTAACAAACACGGGCCAGTGAAGTTTGTTGCATACACGTCTTGTCTACCTCGAACACGCTGTGTAGTTTTGTCTTAGGAGAGCCGTGTAGATTAATCATGTAGAAAGACTCGGGAAGGGGAAGAGGTTTATTGTACATGCTGTGTGTTGGGATAACACGCCGTGTGTTGGGGGTGTTACATGACCAGTTTTGGCAAAAGGGCATGCCCATGTAAATGACTTAAGGTAAAACGCTGTGTTGGGAAAGAACACGCCGTGTAGTGATGTTTTTCATAACATGAATGACTTATTTTCTCTATTATATCTAGTGCCTTCAGTTTTTAGTCCTTTTTAATCCCTAATATAAGGTGTGCTTTTGACCTTTCAAGGCTATGGCACCGAGATGTTCTCCAGTTGTTCTCCAATTGCAGGGCAGTGATCAGATGCCAGATATGGCTGATCAGGGACCTCCTACAGATCCTCCTGCTGTGCCATCCTTGGCACTAGCAGTTATACCAGTTAAAGGCGCTGATGAATAGTTTAGGGAAGGTTTTCTGAGGATTATGTAGACCTTATAGGGATCTCTGCCTCTATCCTCAACTATGGAAGACCTTACGCGGGTTTTCCAGCAGAAGCATCCTCTCACCTTATCAGGGGAAGGAGGACCTTTGGCTACAGAGTCATGGATAGAATCCATGATGATGATCATCGAGCATTTTTAGACTCCTCTAGAAAGGTGGGTCCATCTCACTACCTACATGTTACGAGACTCCTTTAAGAGGGGGTGGGATGTGATCTCATAGGCGGGTCATCAGCAGGTTATGGCGTGGGAGGAGTTTCTTCGCATCTTTTATGATTACTTCTATCCAGAGACCCTGAGGGCCGATCGAGCCCATCATTTCAAGATCCAGGAGCAGGGTACTCTTTCTATCATGTTATATTCCTCTTGTTTCACCGATCTTCATCATTTCACACCCCTCCAGAGCGCAGATGGGTTGTTCTTGGCAAGGAAGTTTGAGGATGGTCTCAAGCAGGAGATCTGCTTGCAGGTGAATATCTTCAAGATGACTTCCATCGCTTCCATCATCAACGAGGCACTGATTGTAGAGTGAAATTTGAGAGATTCTAGAGAAGAGAGCTAGGGCATTTCCTCTTCCAGAGTCAGTGCTCCACCAGCTGACAGTATGAATCACCGTAGGGAGTCTACGCATGGTGATCTGAGGCGGAGAGACACATATTCAGGTAGCCAGGTAGTATGCTACCATTTTGGAAGGGTTGGACATACGAGGCCGTAGTGCCAGAGGGACCCAGTGGAGTGCTGATCTTGCTGAAAAATAGGTCACCTTATGCTCTTCTGTCAGGTTTTGTCACCAGTAGCTGGTGATAGAGGTTCATCCATGACTCCTTATCCAGGAGCAACGCCACCAATTTCCCACCAGTCTGGGAACTGGAGTTCTTCCGACCGTTCGGGCCGAGGTGGAGGTCATGACATGGGTGGTCAGTCGTCGGCTATTAGTGAAAACATGGTGGATCAACTCGGAGCAGTCAGGAAGGGCCACAGGGTAATGGTATAGGTCAGGCTTTTGAAGTGGAGCAGACCCAGCCGAAGCAGGATCCCGAACCTTCTACAGTTCGAGGTATGATCTTAGTAGCCTCAGTTTTATCTTCAACACTTTTCAATACTGGTGTTACACATAACTTTATCTCTGTTGCTGTTATGGAGATCCTTGGGCTCTGCATCTTTTCCTCTGCTGATACATTGACTCTAGACACACCGTTGAGGACTAGAGCAGTTAGTGTACGTCAGTGCAGAGTGTTCCCTCTTGAGGTTGTAGGGTTTCACTTATTATTGGACCTCTATTTCCTAGAGATGAAAAACTATGATGTCATTCTAGTAATGGACCGGCTAGTTATCTTCCAAGAAGTCATTGACTATTATCACTAAAGTGTGGGTTTTCTATCCCCAGAGGGTAGATCCTTTCTTCATAAGGGTGAGTGGGATGCCCAGGCGAGTATAGCAGGACCCGAGCTTCATTGGCTAGGTTGAGTTACAGCTCAGATTGATAGTCTATATCTAGATGACCAGGGGACTTCACAGTTAGACTTTCCTCCAGTGGTTGATCATTTCAGAGATGTCTTTGAAGAGGACTTTTTAGGTTTTCCTCTGGAGCTTGAGGTACACTTCTCGATTGAGCTCACTCTAGGAGTGGCACTGGGGTCTATTCCTCCTTATAGGATGGTGACACCTGAGCTACAGGAGCTCAAGAAAAAATTGGAGGAGTTGTAGGAAAAGGGTTTCATCCGACCCAGTACTTCTCCGTGGGGATCATATATCCTATTTGTGAAGAAGGAAGATGGTACCCTCAGGCTGTGTGTGGACTATCTAAAGTTGAACTAGTTGACGGTCAAGAACCGATATCCCTTACTGAGGATTGATGAACTCTTTGATCAGCTTCAAGGATCCCAGGTGTTCTCAATGATCGATTTGAGGTTTGGTTATCATCAGTTGCGCGTCAGACCATCAGATATACCTCTTACAGCCTTCAGAATTAGGTATGGTCTATACGAGTTTATGGTTAGGCCGTTTGGCCTCACAAACGTGCCTGCAGTTTTCATGGCACTGATGAACCGAGTGTTCCATCCATACTTGGATTCCTTCATGGTGGTTGTTTTAGACGACATCTTGGTGTACTCTCATACTAGACACGACAATGCTACCCATCTTGATATCGTTTTGAGTACAGTAGGAGAGCATCAGTTATATGCTAATCTCTCGAAATTGCATTTTTGGATGGATCAGATTCACTTTCTGGGTCATGTTATCTTAGAGAAAGGAGTATCAGTAGACCCAGAGAAAGTGAGAGCGTTTTCTGGGAGCTTACAAAGAACGTATTTGTGGTTTGGAGTTTTCTAGGGCTGGCTGGATACTACAGATGCTTCATATAGGACTATTCATGCTTAGTAGTACCGCTAACAGGTCTGATTAAGAAGGGTGAAAAGTTCCTGTGGTCAGATTTTTCTGAGTCAGACTTTTAAGATCTGAAGGGGAGGGTGACATCAACACCGATACTAGTCATTCCAGAGCTGGGAAAGGGCTACACTATTTACTGTGATGCATCAGGTATCATGTTGGGAGTTATCCTTATGTAGGGAGATGGATTCATCACCTACGGGTCTCGGCAGTTGAGGCCACATGAGAGGAACTACCCGATGCCCGACCTGGAGTTGGAAGCTGTTGTTCATGCCTTACACTATTGGAGACATTATCTTCTGGGAGAGCACTTTGTGGTTTTCACCAACCACAAGAGTATCAAATACATTTTCACTCAGCGTGATCTGAATCTGAGACAACACAGGTGGGTCGAGTATCATCAGTCCTTTGACTTTGAGTTACCTATATGCCTGGGAAGGGAAACGCAGTGGCTAATGCGTTAAGCAGGAGGACTCAGATACAGGATGTTCAGGAGGCTAGTAGTGAGTGGAATCTTGTGGCACTTTTCTCTAAGATGCATTTGGAGGTACACGACAGACAGAGGAATACTTTCCTATCTTATGTAACTGTTACCTCTACTCTTCTCGATCAGGTATGGAGGAGGCAGTTATTCGACTCAAAAGGCCCAGTCATGTGGGAAAGCGTATCAGGAGAAGACCCTATTCCATGATGGATAGTGGGCGAGGATGAGATCTTGAATTTCTAGGGATGTTTATGGTTTCCAGTAGAATATGTGAGGAGATGGTGCAGGATTTTCATTTCTCAGTTTGGGCAGTTCATCCTGGCGTCACTAAGATGTATCATGATATACACCGCCAGTATTGGTGGCTAGGTATAAAGAGGGATGTTGCTGGTTTTTTCATGAGGTTTTCCACTTTTCAGCAGGTGAAGGTGGAACATCAGTGACCAGCAAGTCATTTACAAGAGTTACCCATTACTGAGTGGAAGTGGAATGACGCCACGATGGACTTCGTGACCAGTTTTCGGAGATTTCTTCGAGGGAATGACATTGTTTGGGTTGTCATTGATAGGCTCAAGAAGGTTTCTCACTTCTTGTCGATCAAGTAGATCTTCAGTGTTGATGATCTGGGACGGTTGTACATCTGAGAGATTTTACGTCTGCATGGAGTTCCACACTCCATTATTTCAGACAGAGATGCTCACTTTACTTCTCAGTTCTGGCCGAGGCTTCAGAAGGCCTTGGGTACCCAGTTACTTTTTAGTACAACGTACCATCCCCAGAAAGATGGCCAGTCTGAGTGTAGGATTTAGGTGCTTGAGGATATGCTCTGAGCATGCATTCTTGACTTTAAAGGTTCTTGGTAGAAGATTATACCTCTTGTGGAGTTTCCTTACAATAATAGTTTTCAAGAAACTATTCAGATGGCCCCTTATGAGGTTTTTCATAGAAGTCTATGCTGATCAACCTTATATTGGCTGGAGGTAGGAGAGGTAGCATTGCTGGGACCTCATCTCATTCAGGAGACCTCAAAGAAGATAGAGTTGATTCTGAAAAAGATGGCTACTACACAGTCACTTCAGAAGTCTTATGATGATCAGCAGACACGACCTCTAGAGTTTGAGGTCAGGCATCATGTTTTCTTGGGTGTCGCACAATGTTTGGGACACAAGAGAATTCGGAGACAGGGTAAGATTTCACCACGATATGTCGGGCTGTTTGAGGTGTTGGAGAGAGTTGGGCTAGTCTCCTATCAGTTGCAGTTACCTCAGAGGTACCAGGATATGCATGAAATCTTCCACGTTTCTCAGCTCTGACGTTACTTTTCAGACACGTCTCATGTCTTTCAACCTGAGGAGGTTGACCTTGAAGCGGATGCATCGTTTAAGTATCATCCTATCTGGATTTTCGATGGCAGTACAAAGCTTCTCCATCGCCGGCCTATTTCTCTGGTACGGTTTCTATGGAAGCATGGGCAAGTACAGGACGAGACATGGGAGAGGGAGGCTGATATGTGATAGCAGTGGCCAGATCTGTTTGGGGTTTCTTCCTCTACGCATCGTTAGGGAAATTCGGGGATGAATTTATTTATGTGGGGAAGTTTGTAAGAACCTAGACCTACTTTTCAGGTACGTTTTTCCTTTTTCTGGAGTTTTTGAGAAAAGAGGACTTTCTAGAAAATTTTGAAGTACACAAAGTGTACTTTATGAGTACATGCCTTGTGCTTTAATGCTTCTCGAGGCCGTGTGTTGGCTGTGTCATGACCATGCACGTGGCCATGTAGGGGTGATGTGGAGGCCTTCTAAAGTGGAGTACGGAAAATACTGGTACACACCGTGTACTCTAAAAGTACCCGCCGTGTACTTTCTTTTTTATTAAATAGACCTGGGTCGCGTCTTAACCCCAAAAAAGTCTTCTTCTCCAGCTTCTTCGTCCAAGGGCAGCATGTACGGCTGCAAATCTCCAATGAGCTCCCGAGCCTTCAACCATCCTCCGAATCGACTATCATCGATTGCGTTGGAACCGGAACAGTAATATCTTCCTTGTCCTAGAGATTTGTTTTCAAATTCCACATATTTTGAATGTTATCTTAGGTTGAACGTTTTTTTGCGTTTTCATAGATCTACGATGTTATAAGGAGGTTCAAGCCTCTTGGTTCGAGTATATCAATCTCCTAGCATCAAGGTAGGTGGTTTGTTCCTTTCTGTAGTAAGTTTGTGAGTATTTTGTGAAAATTCCTCCAATACCCTTGAACATGGTATTGTGTGTTTCATGTTTTTCCCTTGTTGTTTTCATGTTTTTATTATATGCCTAATTAGAGGATATTTCTTGTGAATAGGGTAATTTATTGTGCTTTGGATGTTTTTCCCATGCATGTTTCCCTGTTTATGACCATTTGGTCTAGTTTTTATTTTAGGATTTTTCCAGTTCCATGCCTATTTTATGGGATGGTGTGACTGTTCTTCCATGATGAGATGTTGTAGACTACAAGCCAAGTAGTTCTTGAGGATACTTTGGTCATTATGCGATGCGATTCTTGCTGGATTTACACAGAGCAGTGAAAACCTATTGTAGTAGACCATAGGGAGAAAGGACGTAAGGGCTTCTCCATAGTGTCTTTAATTTATGATGTGAGACCACATGGGGAATTGAAATTGAGTGACTCCTTAGAGTGTCTATAGTTCGTCGACGTGGGACACAGGGAGAATGAGACATTGAGTGCTTCCCCAGAGAACCTTTAGTACAATATGAGACTATAGGGGGAATTGACGGTGAGTGCTTCCCCATAGAGTCTATTTTTTCTTTAGCTGAACCAGAGGGGTGAGACTGTGTGTGCCTCCTAGATGGTTTCTAATGATGGTAGGTTGAACCATAGAGGTTATACTGTGAGAACTACATAGAGGTTACCTGTTTTTTCTTCTTTCATTAGTGATTGTTTACTTGTTTGTAACTATGTGCTAGAAACTATGGATTGTTTGTCGTTTAGTACTTCCCTGTTTACTGATTTCTGTACTTTTACCTACCATATATTCACTGATTGTTAGGCACAGATTATTGAGTGGTTACCTAATGGGACTTTTCCTCACACCCTGTTTGGGCCATGCTTTTGGGCCCAACCAGATTATATTTTTGTAGGTATAGATAAGGGAATGTTCCCTTCTACTTCAGGTTCTTGAGTACACTGGTGCTGGAGAGCATGTGACCAAACCGAGGCTTGCAATGCTGAGGATTCTCTCATCTGTTTTTCATTTGTACTTGGTTTAGTACTGTTCTCAGCATTGTGACTTGTTTGGCTATTTTCTAGACATATATGTATCATGCTTCATTTATATATATTTTTACTCTAGTTGTTTATTTATCAGTCTTCCACTATTACTACTGTTGGGTATTTACTACTTCCGCTGTTGTATGATTGTTTATCTTCTATTGTGTTACTCACCCAATGAGGGAATAGTTTCCCCAATATCACATCCAAGGACCTCAATGCTTGTTGACAGCCTCTGTCGTTCGGGGAAATGTGCTTGAGGCCATGTGACCAACTGGGTACGGGGCGCCTCTGGGTAGCTTCGAAACCAGGGCATTACAAGGACCTTCTACAATAACGTATGACAAAAAACATAAGGTAAATAAGAATTTATGGGTGAAGTAAATTTTCTATATTTTTAATTGGAATTATAATTTTTAGAGTGTTCTTTAAGAGAAGTATAGAGGATCCTTTTATAAGTGGTCAGAATGGCATTTTTGTAAATATAACGACTTAATATAAATAGATCACATGTTTTACAAGTCAGTTGGATCCCAAAAATTATAATAATGGAGTTTATAATGATATATGGTTGATAATATATCAAAAAAATAATTTTAAACATATATTAAATTTGTTTCAATCTCATTACCCTGTGATTTATTTCTTTTTACTATTTTATATTTTATCATGATAACTAGTTTTTACCTATGTAAATAATTTCTTAAGAGTAAAAATAAAATAGATCTTATTAAACAAATTGGACCAATAGATTCCAAATATTAAATTATCTTTATTATTTAAAATTTCCCTGTTTTTAAATATTATTTTTATCATTAGAGAAAGTAATGCGTACAACCCAGTTTATAGAAAACGTTTATTTTTAAGACAATTGTTTTGTGTTGGGTAAAATTAAAAATGATTTTTATTTTCATGAAATAAATTTTTCTATTATAAAACATACCATAGTTATGTTTCTTTAAAATAAATCCAAAAAAATTATGAAAATATTTATCAATTAAAAGAAAAGGCCAAGAATAGTTTTTTTGAAAAAATATTACTTAGGCCATTACAATGTTAATAATTGGTTTTTAAATTTCTTAAAAAAATTTAATTTTTTTTCCATTTTAAATACATATTTTACCAATTAATAGGGCTTAAACAATTCTAGTTCTTGCTTATTAAATTCACCGTTTTAGTAAAAAATATATCTTTCACTGTTCACCTAAAAATCTATTATTTTGTAAAGGTCTCAAAGGTTCACCCTAAGCTAATACTAAAATTCATAATTTTAAAATTAAGTTTATTTCATCAATATATTACTCCGAAATTTATATTTTTTTTCTTTTAAATAATAAATATAATGAAACCCCGTTTTTATAAAAAATTCTATTTTCATTAAAAGTCGAAATGGAAAATGTGTAAAATATATGTGATAAATACCTTATTAAATTAATATTTTCATTATCATGTCATAATAATATCTAGTTACATATCCCTTAATTATCTCTACATAATATATAAGAATATGGTAAGCTATGTTGGTAATCAAGGGTGGTGATTCTACTAGTATAGATCTAATGGATATTTCTACAGGAATTAATGTCTCTTAGATATGATTTCAATCATACTATAATTGTTCTCATATGACTTGGGATTGGCCTAAAAACCCCTAGTTAACCTAAATCCTTCGCTAGCCTAGATAAATGAGCTTTATAAGGTAGATATCATCTACTCAGTTCCTTTCTTTCCTTTTTTGTAAGACCTCATGTCCATATAGGTTTAATGTTTTCTATGAAATTTGAATTTTTGAGTTGATGGATGGGAAATATTTTATACAAGGATTCAAAATGTAATTTTAGGAGTTTAAATGTATTAAAATGATGTTTTTAGACATGTAAAAAGGCACATAAAGTGGATTAGGTTCTTTAGTGAGACATTTGAGCTTCAGGTCGAGGTCAAGAGTTTTCGAATATTTTTTCCATGGAACACAGTTTGGGGTGCACATTTTAGGGGAAACTATGTGGTACCCCAAATCTCTAGGGGGGGGGGGCAGGAAATTATTTTTAATCATATTTAGAGCATGTTTAATGCAATACAATGAAAACAATTATAGGGTATTATGAGAAATCTTTTAGGAGTTTTAGATCTGACCTTTACATTTGGCATAATATTTGAAAAAATGTAATACATAACCATGCAAGGAGGGTGGATTTAAGTGGTTCTATCCATAGTGTTAGTGCATGGTTCAACCAATAATGCCCCCAAATCTTTCTTCCTATTAAAAAGGAAAAAATTATTACATTTCCCCTATGAATATTTCATGTGGTAGCACATTTCCTTTCTCCCTCAGTTTTGTGTGACCCACCTTTGTCCTCCCCTTCTCCCATTTCTTAACACATCAATTTTGGGTGTTCTTGGTTTGTTATTTTGTGATTATTGGTAATTATTTTACTCTATTATAATTTCTTGTCATTATATTTGTATTCCTATAATTTTATTGTTTCCCAGTTAGGATTTTGATTTTGATACCTCTGAATCATGGAGGAATCATAAACTAATGATGGGGTTTCCACTATGCCATGGAAGAGGGAATCTTGATACCCCTTATACATGTAGTCACCCGACATTTTGATGATGATTTTCACTATGGTGATTTTTATAATGTTTTTTTATTAAATTTAATGAATATTCATATGTAATTGGTGTCGTGTGTTTGGTATTTTTCCTATTATGAGTTTGAGGGCATGCCATATGTTATTAGAGTTAGTTAGATTGAGGTTTTTAGGAGACGTGGTCTTCTGGTTTGGTTTTAATTTTTTTAAAATAAATTAATTTGTTTTTCAAATGTAATTTTTTTAATTAATTACAATGTTGTTATATATTGTTAATATGGTCTGTTTGGAAAGAGTTAAATGTATAGGGATAATGGCAATGGTTAGAGGTGGTGTGACATTCCTGGATGAACTTGGAAAAGCCTCATAAAGAATTACCAAGCTATAAATTAATTTATAGAAATCTATAAAATTAAGAAATATTTCCTCTATACTAGACTAAGGGTTATTTCATGATGTTTATATGTATTTAGATATGTGGACTTACTATTAGGGTGGTCACCCCTTTATTATTGAATCAATTAATTTAATTTAAATAGTTTAATTTAATTTAAATTGATTAATTTTTTTGAGAACACGAGTATGTGGAGACAAAGGACCAAGGACACTAAGGAACTTGTGCAATATCTTGACACCTCGACCATTGATGGATGAGGACTTGGATTAGGATATACTTGGACACATGGAAACTCTCTAGAGTGCTTATGATGATAATTGAGATGAACATCCCTAGTAGGTCAGGTGAGGACCCTTGGAATATATTAGGAAAATTTTGATTACAATTGCAAAAATTTTATGTGGGTTGGGGTGGGTAGAATAGTTTGGAATGTCCCAAGACACAAAGGTTGGACATTACCTATCTCTTGAAATAGTCACTAGTGTGGAATGCCCCTATGGCCCGTATGGTTGTAAGTTGAATTGATCCTGTCAAGGGATGGGATATCATCTGAGCATTGGGTATTTTCTCGAGAGACCAGTTGTGATCAATAATTATTTATCCGAATGCATCTCTTTTGATTTAACCTAGGGGACCTAGTGGGTGTTCTAAAGACAGATCGACGATGAGTGGGTGCATTTGGGAAAGGGTCAAGACGGTAGTGGATGTTACCCTAGAACCTATACTAAAGAGGTGATCCTGGGGGGTTGAGGACATTGATGATGAGTTTAGGCATTTCACTAGCCCTTAACTTGTATTTATTGATTTTACTCATTTTTTATTGATATAGTTGATGACCCCCAAATTTAATTTCTTGGACCTGGCCTTCAAACCTATGAGATTATAATATACTTAAAATACCCATAGGTTCTTTCTAGGATCTAAATTTGATCCTTATATGATATAATGGTAATATTGGGGATTCCCAAAGAAACATTATTGGATCTATCTTTGTGGATTATGATATAATTATGTGATACTGATGTTGTAAATCTCAAACTATGATGTCGTCATTGATGAATGATACTGCCTGGGATCCGGTTGTTGATTCTCCAAAAACATGCATGGGGTGCCAGGATTTGACCATGATTTTATAAGGGATATGTTGGATGACATGGGTCCCTAATATACCTATATTATATAAGACTCAACTTTTTTGGATTGTGTGTTTATTTTATTTATTTTTATTATGATGATGAGATGCCCTAAAAATCCCTTGGAAATTTCCAGTCGAGCCTGGTATTTTAATCTTTCTTCATCATGATTCCTCTGATGTCTGGTAGCCAACCACTTAGTATACTGACATAGGGATAACCTAAGGATCAATGAAATTCTATGATTTCTGATAATTAACTTCAAGCATTTTCTTATACATGGATTTTGTAGATATTCTTAAGACTCCTAGGATCTATCTATTAAGAAATCATGATGAGCTATTGGTTATTTTATCATGAGAAATTATGATTCCTTCCCTTTAACCTAGTATTTAGTAATATATGAAGGAACTATCATCATGAAGATCTTATAGGCACCCCGAAACTGGAAAAAATATGTATGGTCGATTAGGGTGATAGACCTGCATATCAACATTGGTTATTTTATTTGTTTATTTATCTATAGTGTATTTGTTTATTCCATGAATTAAACATAAAAATATAACTTATTTTTTTGTTATTTATTGGAACTCATTGGTGGTTCCCTATTTATTTTTTCTTCACACCCTACTTTGGAACCTAATGTAATAGACTACCTGAGCATACTCTAACATGGTTACAGGGACAGGTTGGGTATTGAGATAAAGTTGATCAAATAGGATAACTCATGTGATTTCTTGGAACATGGGATGCGGTATGACTCGAGTTATTAGAAACTTCCTATGCCTTTCTTATTATTTTATTCGATTTTCTTGTTTATGTGTGATCATCCTAATGGGTGATCAACCCTATATTCCTATATTCTTCATTTCATTTTATTGTATCATGTTCTATTTATTATTTCCTTCTATATACTTTTATGTTTATTTTTTTAGTTATTTGGTTTGTATTTTACACTATAATATTGGTGGTATAGTATACCTAAACCAATATTGTAGATCCCCATTTCTAGTTGGTATACTTTTATGTAAGGGGAGGTTCTCTTGAGTTCTTTTTCGTAACAAACCTCAGGTATCAGATGAGTGGACATTTGTATTGGAGCTTTGAAAAGTTTCCTTAGAGCCTTATTTTTCTTTACTTTTCTAGATTTAATATCTAAAAGATATTAGAATGTGAAATTTCTTATGATGGTACCGATCTAGTTCATAATGCACACCTATTTTAGTAGCAATTCCAGGCTACTAGGGATGAAATTTTTCTTCTCTCTTTTTGTTGGTATAATAGATATGATTTCCACTAAATGCGACACACATGCTATTTCTTGTTTATGATTTCTACTGGATCTCTGGTTCATATCCTATTGGGATGAATCGATTTGTCATATTTGACTCCTATCCTATAGAGGAAATAAGCATATCTTATATTAACAGTTATCATATAGGATTCACATGGAATTTTTGGGCATTCGTGTGCGATGTTTATCAATGATGAGCGGTTCAACTTTTAAATATGTCAACATATTCTCATGTAGAATTTATTAGTATAAGAACATAGAGACATTATACTAAGTTAGATTGAAATTCAAATATATTCTTCCTTCTTATAGTAGTTCATGTAGATCTATGGTGAGATGCTCCTTAACAATGGTGATATAACCCCTCTGTGTGTAGGACATTGTAACAACATGAGATTTTTATGAGATATATTTTTTAAAATTTCTTTGATGTATTGTGTTTTATGCTACAACAAGATAATATTATGCATCATGCACCACTGTATTATCTTGAAATATATAAAACACCATTCTTGGCTTATGTTACGCATAATTTTGAGTTGTTTTTATAGATTTCATTTGATGAAAAACCAAGTTTAAGAGAACAACAAAATATTATTATGTTACCTTATAACCTAGCCATTATAATGATGGGTATATAAAATATTAAGTGAATTATTATAATATTCCTTACACATGTATGTATAATAAATTATTTTTGTGTTAAATTGATTATAAATGAAAATAAAACACATTTTAAATATAAGTAAATGTTTTTATGAAAAACTATTTAAATAAAATTAAGTGTGTTAATACACCAATAAAATCATTCTTGATGGATTTTATTAATGAAATATATATGTAATATAGTCAATATACTGTTCTAAATTCATTTTATATGTTTCTAAATAAGATAAAAGAAAATATTCAATTTTTCTAAATAAAAGAAGTATTTTTTCAAAAAAATAGTTTTACCGCCTTTTGATGGAACACCCATTTTAAATATACTTTTTAACAATATTTTATATTATATTTAATAATATAATATTCTTATTTGAAAGTGGGATTTAAAAATTTACTTTGTATTAATTGTTTATTTTTTTATGATAACTTTCAAGTTTTATTGAATAGTAAAAATATACTAAATTTTAATTGAAAACAAATTTTTCCATTGAAATAATTTATTTAGGTAAATTATATTTTTAATGGTTTTAAATTATAAAATTATTATATTTGTACCATTTAATATCAATTAGTTCATTGGGAATAATATTATATTGAATTCATATGTAAAAACATTTAAGTCTTTTGTAATGTTTTAACTTTTAAAAACTTGTTTTCTCATTCTTACAATGAAATTTACTTTAAATTAATTAATGAAACTTCTATTTTATAAATATTTAAAAATAGATCCCATATTTGTAATCGGTAGGTACAAATTATGTAAATATATTGCTTCTATTTTTTGGTATTATGAATAGAAACTTCATTAATTTTTATTATTATGGTAAAAAGGTAAATTGGGTAATTAAGGGTAAAAATAATATTATAAAATTATCCCAACAATTTCCCTAATATCATTGGATGAATTTTCTTTTACATAAATTATCCTTGTTTTGAAATGGTATCCTTTAGAAGCCACTTGAATGAGATTATAACAATTAATTTATTTTATTTAAAGAAAAGTTTAATACGTTTTACTCAAATATTAATAAATATATCATTTTTAGAATAAGGTTATATTAAATCTAAGTTATACTATATATAGTCATTTGAAATATATGTTTTTTTCCTTTATCATGTTATTTTATTTGTAATTTTTTAGAAATAAATAATTACCTTAAAGGCTTATACATTGATGATGCAAAATTAATTCATGAAAAATCAATAAAATAATTTTTATTAAAATGATAATAACTGTTAAAATAAAGCAATAGTTGACCAAATATTATATTTTGAGTATATATCAACCATAATCATCCAAGGGTGGGGTTATTGACCATTTGGATCTATATGGAATATATTATGACACTTATAATATTTTATTTAAAGTGATGTTAAAGATGTCACATCCATATTTTAAAATATATAACATTTTTAATATAGTATTTTGAAGAATATATATCTGACTATAAGTATTATTATTAAATATAAATGAATTTATCTTAATAATAATATTTTATTTTTAATTTTTATTCAGAAAATAAGATAAATAAATTATTTATCAAACCTAATGTTGTAATTATTTTATTAATGGAAATAAACAAATTATTTTTATTAAAAATATTAAAATTAATATTATTTTGGATAATTAAAATATAAAATATATTTATCATATTACATTGATCCCTTAGATAAATAATAAAATATTTGGTTTGAGTATAACATCTTGTCTTGAAATTTTTTAAAAATCAATAAATTGAATTGTGTCAAAATTGAAACTATTGATTATTTTTCAAAAAAATGAATTATTTAATTACATAAAAATCCTAATTTTTATTAAAATAATATAATAATTATTATATGTTATAATATGTTATACTTTTTTTATTTAAATAAGTAAAAATTACTCTATTTTAATATTGAATAATTTTTTACCTTAGTTAAAATTAAAATAGAATAACTAATTGTTCATTGAAATGATAAGGTTTAAATTGATATAAAAACTTGTATAAAATGTATTGGTTGATTATATTACAACATTATCTGATATCATGTTTGAAACTAATAAATTTTTGAGGTTTTTGGATTGGTTTTCATTTTATTATAAATTAATTTTTTTAGAAATTCCAAAGGTTCCACCAACCTCAATTTTAAAAGGGAACTTCCTCTTTCATTTCTTCACAACTAATTAAACATTAAAATTCATCAATATCATGCCCATTTCCATTATCAGCTTCCTTAGTCACGTTATATAGGTGTTTTCCTTCATAAAAGACCAACTCTAGTGCCTTTAAGAGGAGATCTAGAGGGAGATCATTGAAGAGTAGGTAATCTCATTTACCGACTCTCTCAAGATCATTTTTTCTTCTACTTAATCTTCCATTATTGATCCAATTATATTGTAATAAATAAATTATCACCAATATAAGGATATTTTATTTTGGTTATTTAAAAATCATACACCACTTTCTACCCATCCTTTGAAAAACGAAATCACCACGTGTGCGTAGGTACGACTTACCGTCACTACGCCATAGTGTAATCTGTTTTTCATCACCACTTTATTTGGATGGGTATAATAAAGAAATTAATATCTATATATGATTACTATAACAATATATTGACTCTAGAAAAATATATATACTACCCACTTCCATTCCATTCCACAATTAAGGGAATGATATTGTCACTCGTGTGTTTGTACGACATACCATCTCTACGATGTGATGTTATTCATTCTACATGATCTTCATTAATTAATGATTATATAAATATATAGACTGAATAAATATGATATATATTATATTAATATAATTATATAAATGGTATAAATTTAACCTAATAATAGGAAAAAGAACTTATCCTAAAACATTTGCGTAAGAAAATAAGGTAATTAATACCTGAAGGATGAGTAATAATGTTATTAACAAACAGGTAGTAATATGATCACTTATGATATAATAAAAATGAATATGATTATATAATAAGTTGATGAACTTATTTAAATCATTAATATGGAGGTTTGTATACATAAAAAGGATATCATACCTCTTGTAAGGGATTATTTTGTCTCACTTTTATTTCTATGGGACATATACCTTATACACCACCTATTTTTTGTGGTATTTTTGTTTCCCATGAATGTTTTTATGATACTTATTATGAATTTTATGATATTTAAATATGAATATAATTTAATTTATTCTATGAGGAATACGATTTTACTAAGTATAATTTGGTAAGAGATAATTTCACAATCTCGTTATTATTTGAGACTGTTTATATGTAAGTATTTATTATGGTTTATTTATCATCCATGTCCATGTTTTCTAAAAATTATTTCCTAAAACGATTTAATATTCTACTATGGATGTTTAAATTCCTTTTTAACCATTTTTAACTTTTACTACACTGTTTGAAAGAAATATTTCTTTCATTTTTCATACGATGTACTTTTTTACTTTTCAAGAAAAATTACGAGAAGAATGTTTTTTAACTTATACGAAAGGAACATATTTTTACCCTTTCATAACACCTTGTTTATATGAAGTTTCCCCTAAAATATTTAAAATTTATATTTAAGTAAATTATTTTCTTTTAAAATTGCGTGGCATTTTAGGAAAATGTTATAAAAATGTGGAAGTATATTTTCCCCAAGAATTATTTTCATGTAATATCTCAATATTATTTTCTATTTATATAATTTTATGTTACTTATGTTTTAATGGGAATGTTTTTCAATAATGTTATCCCTATTACTCTTATGGTTTCATTATATTTATGATGAGATTTTATTTATGAAATCCATTTTTTTTACATGGATTGTGTTATGATGGAATGATGTTTAAAATCTCCATTCTATTCTATGGGTTATGCTATGATGAATGATTTATGTTTCTTGGAACAAGTAAGAATGATTTAATTATGATATTTGTGGGACCTATAACTCCCTCAAAATTATGGGTTAAAGATTTATATATCATGAGATAGACTGGACTAGAATGGAAATGATCTCAGTTTTGTAATCCAGAGATGGAATGGAAAGTAAAAATTGTTCAGTAATATTGGTCTGGAAAGAGGAGTGAAATCAGTTCAGTAGTGGACTATGTTGGGTATGATGGTCTTCAAAATTATCCTTGACTAATGTTAAAATAATTTATGTGCTTATGTGTATGCCAGAAATTCTTTGACTTATGCTATGCCTTTTGGGAAAATTTCCATTGAATCTTTTTGAACTGTTATGATTTAGTCCATGCCATGATATCATGATATTTGATATACAGGATACAATTTTTAACTATTATGTTCTTTTATATTATGATTATAATACTATTGATATCTCCCTTATTTACCCTTATTGATCATTTTAGATAACCCCCTTTTATGTTTCTTTTTCCCATGATATTTAGAATGGTATTAAGTACAATGCTTTAAAAGGGGTTTTAGTTATGAAGGAAAATGAAGAAGACGATGTGGTTGTCTTATGAACTAGTTGTTTATGTTTCTTAGTTTCCAAAGACACTAAACTAATATGGTATTTGGTCATTTGTTTGTTTCATGTATTATGTATTCTGAAAAAGTAATGTAATGTCTATGTACGTCATTCATGGGTCGTTAGAGTTGGTATCAGATGGAATGTTTACTTAACCTATGGAAAATAAGATGAAAAAACTCTAGTGATATCCTTAGATATATTTCTAAGGATAAGTCTAGGGATTTCCTAAAGATAAATCTTATTGTAGGCTCTAATTCTAGAATTTTGGTAATAGTAATGGATAACATAGGACAAAACCTATGATGTTAAATATTGAAAGTACTTTCCCATTATTATGTTTTTTTCCTAGTATTATTTTTTCTGCTCAAACATTTCTTTTTAGATTTTAGAAAATGGATAGAAATAGTAGTATTCATGTTAATAGAGATTATCATGGACAATGGAATGATATTTTTCATGATAAACAAAATGAAATTGGTATTGGAAAGTGAAACATCATTATTATCCTTAATCAGCAATATCATAAAATGATCAATAATCTCAACTTTGGTGGTTTTCCTAACCCACCTAATAATAGAGTGATAGAGTTTCATGATGACCACAGAGGAATGAAAGTTCAATTTTACTCATTTAAATCATGTGGGAAGAGGCATCAAGGATAATTTTTCAATGTAACTGGAAGATGATGTGAATGAAGAAAATAAGACACAAATTAAGTAATTACAAATAAAATAGTTCAGTTAAAAAAATGTAAAAGAACAATGGTATTTCTAAGGCATCAATTACGGTTAAATGATTTAAATGTGGAATGTATGGGCATAATGTAAATAAATTCCCTAGGGGAAAATATCATGAAGAGAATTATCACAGTCATATGAGTTGTATTAATATTGATGATGATAAAGAGACTATGAAAAATATATGAGATGAAAGAAGTATTAAGGAATAAAAGGGTGAATCTTGTTCAATGGTTTCAGAATTTAGGGAAATGATAGCATGTTTATCATGAATAATATAGTATAAGTAATTTTATAGTATTATGTGACAAAGAAACATATAAAGGTTGTTACACTATTGTTTCTCCTTAAGTATTTGAAATTATATGTTGAATGGTTTGGTAACCATGAAATGTGATTCAAATATTTTTGGAAAACACATTAAGGTTAGGATAACCCTTAATATGTGTGTACTGTTGAGATAAGGAAATAAAGAGATGTTTAATAGTATTAATAAAATTGGGATTGATATAATGAAATCATAGATTGATTTCAGATTTTTTGGATTTATGGTATGTGGTAAGAGTTAATTTTTGAAATCATGCATGTTTTCACCAAGGTTCTACGGTAATTAAAGTTATTACCATGTTTCATGAAAATATAAGATGAAGGTATTAACATATTTGGAATGTAACCAACAAGAGATACATTATGATATATGGGGGATACATTCTAAGACGAATTATTGAAAATCTTTCATATGTTTTGGGTTTTCAACTTTTAGAAGGATTGTAAGGTTATCAATTTCTAAAAAGTATAAGTTAAACTTCACAAGATGTTTGTTAGAATAAATTGTTATCTCACCGTAGGTGGACTTATGCATAATTGATAAATTAAAATAACCATTTTTTGTGATAGAAATATGGAATAACTATCATTATATTTATTGATCGCATGATTTTGTAACACTTTAGGAATGAAAATTTTAAATTCATTTCTTTGAATAAGAGGTGAAGAGGAAATATTTCAAGGAACTACCAACGATGAGATTATACTGAAATCAAGTAAGTATTTCTTCACATGTTCTTTAACTTTAGGGAAAGGATCTTAAAACCCAAAAAATTTATCCTAGTACCTTTTTATCTGATTAATTAAATATTTCCTTAGATTATCATAGATTTATGGATTTTTAATTTTTTAATTTCTCCTAACTATGTCCTCTATCTCTCTCCATTAAAAAAAGATAGTTATATTTTTCTTCCATATCCAAGTTTTCACATTCCATCTATGTTATCATATGTGGAAACCTAGTGTTGAGTTACATTGGGTAAATATAATGTTTCTAACATTCTTTTTAAAAAATGTTTTTGTATTCATTTTTATGATTTGGGATTCTATGAAAAAAACATTCAATTATTATTCCTTTTATTACCAAAATGAATTTTGAGGGTGAAATTCATTTTAAGGGGGGTAGAATGTAATAGTATTTTATTTTCATGAGATATATTTTTATTAATTCTTTTGATGTCTTGTGTTGTATAATACACTAAGATAATCTTGTGCTATAGACAACAATGTATTACTTGATTATTAAGAAATACTAATCCAGAAATTTGTTACACATAATTTCGAGTTCTTTTGATTGATTTTATTTCATGATAAACCAAGTTTAAGAAGGAAAATAAATATTATTATGTTACCTTATAAACAATCCATTATAATATAGGTTATTAACAATATTAACTGAATTATAAAAATATTCTTTACACATGTATGTATAAAAAACTCTTTTGTGAGCAATCAATTATAAATGAAAATAAAACCCTTTTTAAATAAAAGGAATTTTTTTCGGAAAAAATATTTAAATAAAAATAAGTTAGTTTATAAAATAATAAAATCACTCTTTATAGATTTTATTAATGAAATATATATTTAATAAGTTAAATATAATGTTTTAAATTCATATTATATGTTTTATAGGCATGATATAATAACAAATTCAATTTTTTGGATAAAAGAAGTATTTTTTAAAAAAAATGTAGTTTTACCACCTTTTGATGGAACACCCATTTTAAATATAGTTTTGACACTTTTATATATTCTATTTAACAAAATAAACTTCTTATTTGAAATCAGGATATAAAAATTTACTTTTCATGAATTTTTTAGATTTTTCTGATAACTTTCATGTTTTGATGATTAGTAAAAATATACTAAATTTTACTTGAAAACAACTTTTTCATCAAAATAATTTATGTGGATTGATTATATTATTTAATAATTTTAAAGAATAAACAGAATATATTTTCATCATTTAATATCATTTATGTATTTTCATTAATTTTACATTGAATTCATATGTAAAAAACATTTCAATATTTTGCAATGCTTTTACTTTTAAAAACATGTTTTTTATTTTGAAAATGAGATTTATTTTAAAAAAATTATTGTAAATTTTATTTTTTGAATTTTGAAAAATGGATACCATATTTTCAATACATAGGTCCAAATTATGTGTATTTCTTTCCTTTATTTTTAGGCATTATGGATAGTAACTTCGGTAATTTGTATTATTACGGTAAAAGGGTAAATCATGTAATTAAGGGTAACAATGATATTATAAAATTACCCTAACAGCTTTCCTAATATCTTTAGATGATGTTTTATACCTAAATAAAATTTTACTTTAAATGGAATCCTTTATAAGCCACTTGTATGTGATTGGGACATTAAATTTATTTTATTTAAAGATAAATTAAATATGTCTTACTCAATTTATAATAACTATATCATTTTTTATATATGGTTATATAAAAGAAAAGTTCTACTATAAATACTCATATTAAATGAAAAATGTATTCCTTTATCATGGAATTTTATTTTTAATTTTTATGAAATAAATAATTACCTTTAATCCTTATACATTGATGATGTAGAAATTATTTAACTGATGAATACTCAATAAAAAATTCTTTATTGAAATAATAATAACCATTAAAATACAAAAAAACTTGAGAAAATATTATTTTTCTAGTTTATCATGGATGTAATTATCAAAGGGTAGATTTATTTCCCATTTTAATCCATATTGAAATAATTATGACACTTATAATATTTTATTTAAAGTTGTATTAAACTTGTCACATTTATGTTTTGATAAATATATCATTATTAATGTAGGATTTTCCAGTAGATATATTTGACTGTAAGTATTCTTATAAAATATAGAGGATTTATATTTTTAATAGTATTTTATTTTTTATTTTTATTCAGAAATTAAGTATAACAAATAATTACACAATACTAATGTGGTAACTATTTTATTAATTGAAATAACAAATTAATGCATTTAAAATATAAAATTAAATATTATTTTGAATAATGAAAATATAAAATTAATTTTTTAGATGGCCTTGGACCCTTGGGGATATAATAAAATATTTTTTAGGATAACATATTTTCTTGATATTTTTTAAAATTCAATAAATTGAATAATGTCAAAATTAACACTATATATTATTTATCCAAATAATGTATTATTAAATTTTTTAAAAATCATTAAATATTTTTAAAATTATAGAATAATTTTTATATGGTCTAAAATTTTCTAATTTATTCATTTATGGCCTAATTAACATCAAATAAGTAAGAAATTATAATATTTTAATATTCAATAATTTGTTACCTTTGATAAAATTAAAATATAATAACTAAGGGTTAATTGAAATGATAGTGCTAAATTGAAAGAAAAACATGTCTAAAATGTATTATTTTATGTTATTACAACCTTATATCGTGGAATCTTAGAAATTAAGATATTTAAGTGTTTTTTGGATGGGTTTTGATTTTATTATATATTAATATTTATGTAGATTCCAAAGGTTCTACCAACCTCAATTATAAAAGGTAACCTCCTCCCTCATTTCATAAGAACTCATTGATCCTTAAAGTTCATACATACCTGAATCAATTCCTATATAAAATACCTTATTCACATTTTAGAGTATTTGGAATTCTCAAAAGACAAACTTTGTGCCTTTAAGCGCAGATGTAGAGGGCACTCGTCGAAGAAGAGGTAATCTCCTTTACCGACTCTCTTAAGATCATTTACTTTTATACTTACTCTTCCATTTTTTCCCATTATAAAGAAATAAATCCATTATAAACTATATATTAATATTTTATTATGGTTATGGAACAACCATATACAACTTTCTACCCATCCTAGGAAAAACAAAATCATCACTCGTGCGTACGTACGATTTACCATCTCCACACCATGCTGTAATAATTTTTTCATAACCACTTTACTTAAATGGGTATAATGATTAAATATATGTTATATATGATTATAATAACAATATATCTATTCTATAACAACATATATACCATCCACTTCCATACCATTCCACAATTAAGGTAATGATATTGTCGCTCGTGTGTACGTACGACCTACCATATCCACGATGCGATGCAATTAATTATACATGATCTTCACTAAATAATGTTTATATAAATGTATATAATGAATAAATATGATATATATTATATTAATATCATTCTTGAAAAAATATAACTATAACCAAAGAAGAGGTACATGAAATTATTTAACAAAAAATGTGTAAGAAAATAATAGAGATAATACCTGAAAGATGAGTAATAATGTTATTAACAAATCAGTAATAATATGATCACTTATGGTATTATAAATATGAATATTATTCTATAATAAGTTAATTATTTTATTTATATCATTGTATAGCAGGTTTGAATACATACAAAGGATATCAGACCTAAGGTAAGAGATTATTTTTTCTCACTTTTATTTCTGTGGGACATATGCCTTATACACCACCTATTTCATTTATGTGGTGTTTCTATTACCCATGAATGTTTTTATGATTATTATTATGAATTTTATGATATTTACATATATATATAATTTTCCTTATTTTCCATGGAATACGATTCAACTGATTACAAATTAGAAAGGGATAATTTCATAATCTCATTATTATCTTGGATTGTTTGAATGTAATTATTTATTTTGGTTTATTTATCATTCATTTCCATGTTTTATAATAATTCTTTAATAATTTTTTTTCTATTCACGTAGGGATTTTAGATCCATTTTTACCAAATTTTAACTTTTACTACATGGTTTTAAAGGAATCTTTCTTTCGTTTTCCATATGATGTACTTTTTACTTTTCTGGAAAAAGTACAAGAAAAATGTTTTTTAAATTATACAGAATGAACATATTTTTACACTTTCATAACACCTTATTTCCATGAATTTTCACCTAAAATATTTCAAGTTAATTTTCAAGGATATTATTTTCTTTTAATATTGTGATTCATTTTAGGAAAACATCTTCAAAGATGAAATAATATTTCCCTCAAGAATTCTTTTCAAATGATATCTCAATATTATTTTCCATTTACATCCTTTGAAATTACATATGTTTTAAGGGGAATATTTTATAATTATTTTATCCCCATTACTCCTATGGTTTCATTATATTAATTATGAAATTTTATTTTTGAAATCCATTTGTTTTACATGGATTATGTTAAGATAGAATGATGTTTAAGAAAAACCATTTTAATCATTGGTTTATGCTATGATGAATGATTTATTTTTTTGTGGAACATTTAAGAATAATTTCATTGTGAGATATGTGAGACCTATATCCCCTACTAATTTATTGGGTAAAGATTTATATCTCATGAGATAGATAGGAACGTAATGGGAAATGATCTCGGTTCAGTAGTACAATTCTAGAATGGTAAGTAAACCTGGTTTAGTAATAAAGGAAAGGAATGAGGAGTTAACTCAATTTAGTAATATACTATGTATACTATGATGGTATTGGAAATTATCCTTGACTAATATGAAATTATTTTCTATGATTATGTGAATTCCAAAAATTCTATGTCTTATGTTATTCATTTTGGGAAAATATTCAATAATTCTTGATGAACTAATATGATTTTTTCCATGACATGATATCATGATCATTCATATATATGATACATATTTCAATTATCATGTTATTATATATTAGGATTATAATATTATTGATATCTACCTTTTTTACCCTTAATGAGTATCTGATCTCAACCCTGTATATGTTTCTTTTCCCTAAGATATGAATAATGGTATTAAGTATGATGTGTCAAAAGGGGTTACAATAATGAAGGAACCACACGATATGATGTAGATATTTTATGATCAAGTTTTTTTATGTTTCTCAATTTCCAAAGACACTAAACTAATATGGTTTTTGGGCATCTATTTGTGTCATGTATTAAGTATTCTTCAAAGGTAATTAATGTCCATGAACATTAATATTAGTTCATTAGAGACATAGAGTTACCTTAACTGGTCAATGTAGGAATTTAATGCCTTAGTGGGAAACCCATTATAGGTTTTTCTCATCTTGGATTAATTATTTAAAGTTTCTATAAAAAACCTATATGGGTTTTCTTATACATCTTGGAATGATATTATACACATCTGAGCTAGTAGATATGTTCCTTTGATATTTTTTATCTAAGATGATGTAGTTGGCTATGACAATGTTGAATGATGAGATCATGATCCTTAACGAAGTGGTCATGTGGAGGGATTATCAATGATAATTTGTTCCTTGGTAGGAGGATGGCATAGAATGAGGAACATGACCTAAGTATATGTGAGACCCTAGAGTGGGTAGTAGGCTTGTGAGATGTTGTGTGGTGTTTGATAAGGGTGTAGTGAGTATTATCCCATGGGTTATTACCCCAATGTGAGACTTGAATTTAGAACTAGTTTGGAGACTTAATTACCCTTGATATATTACTAAGGGTCATTTTGCGTTGATTCCTAGTGATGTGAAATGGTAATATTTAGGGTGGTTTGTCTTTATTGGTTTATGTTATAAGGGAAAAAAGTACTAGCACATGTTATATTTCGAGGTCAATACACTGGATGTGAAATTGAGTTTATGGAAATGTGTAATTATTATTTGTCGTTTTATAATAATATCACATGGGGTGATAGTTCCTTTGGATGTGAAGCCTTTAGAGTGTGGTAGTTTTGAGGCTGGCTTCAAAAGACAAGACTATTCAGGTTCCTGGACTTATAGATTTAGGATGCACTTCTGAGAATAGTGAAAGAGTGAAGGACACACATGGCCTCAGAAATATTCCTATTTTAAGTCAATCATGTGATAAATCATGGTACATGTGATGTGCAGAATTTTTTAGGAGGAGTTCAAAGGGTACTCTTAGTTAAATAAAATTGATATGTTGAGTAGCATGGAAAGTGTTTAGGAATGTGAACCTGGTTTAACATGTTGCAGACCAGATGATTGTGGGTCATGTTTTATTGACTGAGTGATGCAAGAGTGTATAACTTCTATGGTTTGGATGAACATTTGAAAATTTCCCTCTATAGTAGAGGAGACATATAAAATGAAATGGGTATTGTGGTACAGTTGACCCAAGGCTGGACCTTAATAGGCATTGTCCGGAAGATTTTGTGTCAGGGGTTAGTAATAGATGATCAGGGCTTAGAAGGAGAAGTAAACATTAATTATTATGGAACTTTTTAATATCATCCTTGAGGAGAAGGATAAGGTAATAAAAATGATGGGGAGTTCACCAATGGCCTTTTGAGGGTGTGACACTCATTAATGTTGAACATTATATAGAGGTAAAGGATAACATTCCATTTATCTGGGAACATGATGGTATGGCCTTAGGTTGGCTGGATCAATGAATTTAAAGGACTAGTTCTTCGATAATTGATATGGAATTGTGATACCAATGAGTAAGTAAATCTAGTTTTATCTGGTAGTTGGGTAAATACAAAATATTGGATTCAGATTTGATTTTGAATTGTGATTGAGTGTTGGTCTTAGGCTGGAGATGTTTTAAAATAGTTAGAACATCATTAGATAGGGAAGGTTTCAGTGCTTGTATATGGATCAAGATAGTGAAATTGGTTGATTGAGGACTCAACCATGGAATCACACAAGAAGTTAAGTTGAGACATTAATGGATGTATCAACATGATCTTGAGTGCCTTACGGATTTAAGGCACCATGGTCAGATAAATTAATAGCACACTAGTGGCTGAAAAAATGTTTTTTAGGAGAAAGTTGTCTAAATGGGGTTAATTTTATTTATTCATCAAATTTTATTTATCGAGCTAAAAGCCACATTGCGTGAATTATTTTAGATATTATGCTATTGTTTTGGGCAGTGGTTAGGGATTCTCAAGGAAAATATTATATGCTCATGTTGTGATTATATGGTTGATGAATGTTTGTTATAAAAGGGATTTTAGAAATGGGAATGGGTATCTAGGTTTAAATGGTGTTCTTGGGTTAGAAATGTTTTTTGGAGTTCCATCTTAGTTTTTTTGAAAAAAAAGAATTCGACCAATGGATCATGTTTCTACAATTGAGCGCCTTATATCTAAGTTTGTACTGGAGACACATTCAATGTTAAAGTACAAAATATATATTTTGAATTGGAATTTACTAACTGTTTTGGTTTCAAAAAGTGATACAATTATTGATGATATTTATGAAGGATGATAAGTTTTATGGTGGGTTAATTATAAAACTCTGTCTCTATATGGCTTAAAAATCATGGAAGAATTTGAATTTTTATGTTGATGGATGAACCAGATTTTAAACCAGTATTTTGAATGGAATTATTGGTGTTGAGATGTCTTAAAATTATTTTTATTTATATAATGAGTCTCTAATTTTAGATCAGGTGCTCAGTTCAGATTCAGGATCTTTGGTGTGAGTTTGACAGTTTTGGAGATTTTTTTCTAGGTAGAATGGTTTAAGGACCATGACTTAAGGAAAAACATTGGGTACCCTAAATCTCATGGGTTTCTAATAATTTTTCAATACTTAATGGTTTGTATTAATAGTTAAAAAATAGTTAAAGACAAACCATGAAAATTATAGTGGAAAACTTGTGATACCTTAGTGGAGTTATAAAGTGGAATCGTATAGTTGGTGCATGGTTTGGAACGATTTACGACATAACCATTTGAGGTAGATGGATTGAAGCAATTTCATACACAAAGTTAGTGCATGGTTTGGACAACCATATGGAAAAATCAAGTGGACTATTAAAAAGGGGGAATTTATAGCGACCAAATCCTTTTTTCACATATTATTATATGATTTTAAGCATAATTATCCATGAAATAGAAACCAATGGTCGAAAGTTGTAGTTTATTTTTATGACTAGGAACATAATTAAAATACATGATACTAGAATAAAACATAATTTTATTAATACCCATTATGTTCTCCTAACTCGCTCCGATCTCCATTAACTACATAGGATAACCTTGGGAATTCATAGAAAAAAGGAATGAGCTAAAAAACCTAGTAAGGGATTAAACATATGAATAAGGCATATCACATGAACTAGAAGGAATAACAAGATAACATAAAAGGTATTGATCATGAATAAACATTTGGAAGCATAACATATAGGACATGGAATCATATGATCATGGAAATATTGGAGTGTGGTAGAAAAATAAAAAATGGCATAAACATGATTAAAAAATAACTACTAATACTATATCACATGGTATAAAAATTCCCATGATAGATTAGGTTTACTCCCTAATCTCATTCATGACATCTCATGAGAATAAACATTAACCAATATATTAGAGTGCTATCTGGTTGCACCCATAATAACAAGTTCATGAATATGTGTGCCTCATATAGAATCAAACATAAGGAATAAACATAAGGGTTACCCAAGGAAAGAAATGGGTTGTAATCATGTCACAAGGTATAACTAAAAGGCGTACCATAAATGTTTTACATGAAAGATGGGATTAAATCATTATTGGAAGTTCATAAAGTTAGAATAGGAATATATTGTGGTAAATTATGTCCAACTTAAGTGTAAAAAAGATAAAATAGTGGTTAGGTAACTTTAAAAATGTTCCAGTTAAGGAGTTTTATGAAAAAAGTTAGTCTTTAAAAGGGTGTAAGAGGATAATAATTTCCCTAAAACCTTAAGTGAAGCCCAAAAAAATCATGAAAAATGATTAATTTTAGAAAATATTAGTGTATTAATACAGTATATGGAGTGTAATTTAAAAGGGGTATGAAATATAAATTTACCTTTAATCAGGTTTGTTTCTTAGTTTACATTGAGAAGGAATCCTTTTAAAACAAGTATTTACCTATAAAAGAAAGATGAATTAAGCTAAATACATTTTTCTAGAAAATATAAACAGAATATATGGAATTATACAAGACTATTTATGAAATAAATTGAAGTAAAGG
This sequence comes from Viscum album, assembly GCA_963277665.1. Classification (NCBI taxonomy): domain Eukaryota; kingdom Viridiplantae; phylum Streptophyta; class Magnoliopsida; order Santalales; family Viscaceae; genus Viscum; species Viscum album. The sequence continues at coordinate 1,183,059,463 of OY728145.1, read as the reverse complement.
GAAAGAAAGAGTAACCTAAAGGAAAAATAGAGGTTCAGAGTGTTCCCTTACCTTGTGTATGAATGCATTTCTCACTTGCACTTAATGTATTAGATAACAAAATTTGATTCCTTAATTACCTTATTGAGAAACTATTATATTTTTATTTGATTTATTATAATTTTATTGAGTTCATTTATTATTGTTTCAATGAGTTATAAATTTCAATTACATCATTTTGGGAGCAATCATTTCATGGGTTCATGGTCGGATAACATGTATATAACTATGGATGTTCTTGTAAATTGGGAATAATTATTTGGAATTGAAATAAAGTGATACTAACTCACTTAAACAAGTATAAATGGTCCCATATGTTATTTTTATGGTATGAGGATGATTCATTTGATAAAACGTTAATGATAATTTTATTGTTTTTTTGGCGGTTTTTCCGACATTGTGAACTAGTATTGTTTTATTTAATATTATGTATATATATTAGTTATATAAAATTAAAAAAGTTATAATATAAATATTTAAATATTATTTATCCATATTAAATGTTTTATGTCAAGCCTTTAATGAGGTAATGGGAAACGAAAAATCATTATCCATGGTGACGGAAAACCGCCATAATTTGGAAAACAATTTCCTTTCTTTGAATAAGAGGATATGAGAAAACAGGTGGACATAATATATTAAATTAGAAATAGAAAATTTCAATATATACATGATACTATATTTATTATTATTTTATGGATGAATGAAGTAATAATATGGTAGAAGAAGAAAAAAAATTAAAAGAGGTTGTTTGAGAAAGTTACCTCTTAAATATCACCTTCTTGAATATTCCCTTGAGGAAATTGGAATTGGACTTTTGTTGAGACCAGAGGAACATAGACGTGGTGAAGATGCTTCGAAAGGGAAACATGGTATAATATTGATAATATAAAAGGCTTATAATTTGTGGGAAGAACGGGTGGAGGGGTGGTATTTATAGTGGGAGGAGAGAGGTATTTTTTGTTATTATAATCCTTAGTTTATTATTTTTGGCTCAAGACTATCAATAGTGATGATAACTATGACTAAATATAGAAAATGTTTTAGGATAGTTTGAACCAATGGGTTATTACATCATCCATTACTCAAAGATTAATTTATTTGGGTTATAATATTAAATATCATAAATTATTGTATTTAACTATTCACCAAAAATTAAACTATTTTAAAAAAATACAAAAAATTCACCCTATCCATTTCTCAATGATTATATTTTGAAATATGGAATCCATTTTATGATAAATTTTTCTAAATATGGAAATTTTAATTTATTTTCATATAATCTTCATTATTTTGAAAAATAGTGATTTTAATATTATAATCAATTTTTTAAACCTTTAAAAAAAATTAATGTCATATAAAACTATATTCTAATTATAAAAAAACATAATATTAATTTCTGAATCTATTTTGGGAAATTAAATTTTATTTTAAATCCTTAGATTAATTATAAAATTTTAAGTAAACATTTATGTTTTACTAAAAAGTACCAACACGTAATTTCTCATTTTTAAAAAATTTATTTACTTATATCATGATATAAATATGTCATCTTTTATTCATAAGATACATAAATTTTATTAAATACTTTCAAAGATGAGGTTATTATTCTAACATCCATATTAATATTTTGAATGTTTATATTACTATTCTAACGGTCATATTTATAATGGTAATATAGGTTCCCTAATTTACACTTATTTCATTCTTTCTTCATTCACTTTAACATTTTATTTATCTCAAGGTTATATATTTTTCATATTAAAAATTAATATTATATTATAAACATTATATTTTATTTCTACATATTTTTTCATGAGTGTGGTCATTCTAGAGGATTGAGCAGATCTAAATTTTTCTATTTATTATCCCGCTGTAATATTTGGAATTATCGTCAGTTTATTTTTTTATTAATGTATAATTCTTAATTTATGATAATAATATTATTTTTAGATTGTTTAAGTGATGTATTTGTTTTATGAAAATAGTATGATAAGGTAAATTGCATTGATAAAATTATGGGTCGTTGCATTCTCCCCCTCTTATGAAATTTTACCCTAAAAATTTCATTTTACATACTAAGGTTAAAATAGGTTAGTGTACTTCTCCTTCATTTATTCCTATAGTTCCCATATCTATTATTCATATTCGGGGTTCCTTTATAGTACTCTAAAGATGTGTGTAGTCTTGTTTTGTAGAACTCTATCTCTATTATCTAAGATGTTCACTACCTACTCCCTATAAGACAGATCATTTCCCAGTTGTACTGCCTATGAATTCATTGTATGTGAGGTATCTGGTATGTACTTACTTAAGAGTGATATGTGGAATACATCATGTATTTTGACATTTTTGGTTGATGTTCTAGTCGATAGGACACAACTATGACATTATCAAGAATCTTGAAGGGGCTGATGTACCTGGGACATAGTTTTTCTTTATTCTCAAATCTCATGACCCACTTCCATAGAGATATATGGAGGAATACCTTTTCAACAACCTCAAAATATAAGTCCTGTTGAAAATTTTATGCATAGAAATTCTGTTGAATTTTGGCAACCATAATATACTACAAGATGGTCCTCACATTTTCTTCCAATTTCACAATCATTTCGATTCCCAACAACTTATGTTCACCAACATCATCCCAACATATGGCTGTTCTACATATTTTCCAATAAAGTTCTTCATATGGAACCATTTAGATGCCTAAGTAGAAAATATTGTGGTAAGATAACTCTTCCAGTGGAAGATATCAATATTATAATCCTGTAAAGCCAATTAAACATGCTATCATAATATCTTCCAATGCCTAAATAGTCTACTCATATATCCCATTGGTTTGTTTGTGATATGCCGTAATGAAGTTCAACTCAGAATTTAGATCATGTTATAGACTTTTCCAGAACACGGAAGTAAATCTTTGATCAAAATCAGATATAATATATAATGTTTCTACATGTATCCTCACCACTTATTTTTTGTACATCCATGAAACTTGGTCGAGTGAGAAGTTCTCTTGAATCACAATAATGAGATCAGTCTTTATAATATGATCCAAAATGACCCATATAGAATTATTTTGTATGGGTATATTATATTTCCAGTGAAAATTTCCATAGTGATGTTTTCACATTTCCATGTAGTTATGGGTAACTGTTTTATCATTACCTTATATGTTTTCCTTTCATCCTTCACTTACTGGAATACCAAACACATTGAGTTATATTTAGCTACATCCTTCTTCATATTGTCTAACCAATAATTATCTCAAAGATCTCGATACAACATTGTGCTCCTCGGGTGAATTGATATGGTTGATCTATGTGCATAATTCAAAATCCCTTTCTCTATCCAAATATGTTATTGTACACATAGTCATGACCCAAATCAGAAAAATCCTTCCTCATCAATTATTAATTCTAAGGATTTATGATTTTTCTAATCTTCTAACTTCTTTTAAATTTCCACATCATCTCTTGATCATACTTTATATTATATAAAAGGGAGAGTTAAGTAATAATTTTTGAAAGTAATGATGATTTTAATTCTTTTTTATTCCCATATCCATTCTTTTAAATTATAATAATATTAGATCCTTCTCGATTCTCATCATTGATAAAGTTACAGGGTTCTTTCTACATAGAGGATTTACGACTTTATTTTCTTTGATAGGATGATAGTGTATTGAGTAGTCATAATCCATTATAATATTTAACCATCTTCATAGGTGAATATTAATTTCCTTCTATGTGAATATATATTTGAGGATATTATACTTAGTATATATCTCACACTTATCCCCATAGAGATAATTCCAACATATTTTTAATGCAAATATCACATCTGCCATCTCTAGATCATGAGTGGGATATTTTTTCTCATGAACTTTCAGCTACCTTGAGTCATTGGATATTACTTATAATTTTTAAAAAGTATGTAGATTAATCAATTATTTGAAGAATCTCTTTTTACTTCAATGAGTTTCCCAATTGTCGGTAGTGTATGTATTATTGAGGTGATAATCCCATTTTTTAAATATCTAAATATGTATTCACATTCACATGTCCCAAAAAACATTACTCCATTTCAAGACATTTTTTATTAGGGATTTTAAAATCATGATAAGTTCCTCGAAAATCCTTAGTAATTACAATATGGACTAAGGACGATATGAGTCTCCATTATAGAAAATTGTCTAGGCCACTCCTCAATTTCTTTTATTTTAGAAGGTTCCATATATATTCCTTTACTAGTAATAACATGCCCCAATAATGATACTTACTCCATCCATGAATTACATATACTATAATTTTCATATAGGTTCTCTCTTCTCAAAGTCTTTAGAAGAGTATTGAAATTCCCCTCATGCTCCTCGTTGATCTTGAATTATATGAGAATATCATCTATAAAGACCCCAAAACAATTTGTAAGTTAATCACAAAATTATTTATTCATTAAATCTAGTAAAATTTCATGAGCATTAGGGAGTCTGAAGGGAATCACTATGAACCCATAATGTCAATACCTCGTTTGGAATGAAGTATTTGGAATATCTTCCAAATTTAACTTTAATTGGTGATATCCAGATCAAATTTCCACCTTAGAGAAATACTTGGACCAATATTGTTGGTCAAATAAGTCATTTATCCATGGTAAAGGATAATTGTTCTTTATCATGATTTTTTACGTTCGTGATAATAAATAAATAGGGGTACAAATTCATCATTATTATTGATAAAGAGGACCAAAACACCACATGATGAAGAACTCTGGTGTATAAAACCATTATCCATATTCTCCTGGTAATACTTATTTAGTTCCTCTAACTTAATGATGGAAATCCTATAAGAATTATTTAATATGGTTATAGATCCAGGTAAAATATATATTCAAAACTCATCCACTCTTTCAGGATTAATAACAAGAAATTCTTCAGGGAACACATAATTGTATTCCCTCATAATGGGAATGTCATTGAGAATGATCCTCTCTTTTTTCTCAATCATTTAACTAAAATATTATTTCTAATATATAAATAATATCAACAATTGAGATGATGTTTTTCAAGAAGATTCATCCTCATCGTTACAGTTTTATAGAATTGGAGGATAACTTGGGATTTGAAGAGTGATATCCCATTCCCAAAAGTTTGTATTGGATTTATATAAAGATAGCCAATTCATGACCAATATAGAATCAAACTTCACCAAAGGTAGTAAGATGTTATTTTCAAGGAGGTTTAACCCTCAAAAATTAACCAGGGAGGATTTATATATTATAGATGTAATAATATCCCCATTCTACATTCTCATAAATAACTCAACCTTCATATTTTGAGGTGGTGTTTAAATAGTTCTACTAAACATACAATATAACAATTAATTAATAGAACTGGAATCAAATAGTATGTTTACTATTCATGAATGAATAACCAGTGTACCTATCACCACAACATTTTTGGGATCCTCCTCATTATTAATGAAATAATATTTCCTTATATTCTCATTTGGAGGTTTCTGTTATTGATTTTCCCCAAAAATGCTTGCATTAGGCCATTGGCTCACATAATGCCCTTGTTTCTTATAGTTGAAACACTACACTACTAGATGAGTGTTGATCTTAACCATATTTTCTTCTTCTGCATTAGTTGGATTATTTAAATACATTTGGGAATTATTACCATGATGACCCTCTTTTTCACATTTGAAGGATCTCTAGATTCCCTTTAGTTAATTCCGAGGATACTTATTCCCACACTTTTCACATGTGGGATGTTGGGTTTTCTTTCCTCCATGGAATTTATCATCGGGTTCTACCATATTAAAGTTTATTTTCCACTTTTTATCTCAAGGAACATGAGAAAACTAAGGATCACCAATCTCTATCTCAATCTTAATGGCATAATAGGCAATCTCCATATAGCTATCAAAGTCCTAAATCCCCATGGATTTTCATAGATTTAGATTTAATTCACTAAATATATAATCCAACTTGGTTTTAGTTTTCATCAAAAATATGGATTCATATCGTGAAATCCTTATAAATATTTCCTTTTACTCCCCGATAGATTTATCTTCCTTTTCTATTATTCCAAGGAACACCCTATCCATCTTAATATGGAGTGTTAAGGGAAAATATTCATTGAAAAATAATTTTCTGAATACTTCCCGATCCTTGGAATCAATTTCCCCTTTATACTTTGTGTTTTTATCAGTTTCTACCATTGATCATCTTCCCCATCAAAACAATAGACCACCGGTATGAATTTCTCCTCTAATAAGGTTTAGATAGAAGTGAATATCTTATCAATATAGTTAATTCATTGTTTCGTGATGAGGGGATCAAAAAAATCACTAAATATATGATGTATTTCTCACACAAATTATTCAATAAAAAATTGAACTTTAATTGGATAAGGAGTTCATTCCAAATAATTCATGTTATTAGTCATAACTTAACCCATTTTAATTAGTAGTTTAATGATGTTCTGGGCTCATATTCTCATCATATTTAAAATTTAATTGGGAAAATAATCACATTGACTATCACATTGGTTATTAGAATGGGTTATCCTATTTCACTCCATAAACTAAACAAAAGGAAAAATAAGTCAATTAGGGTGATTTAATACGTATATAATTATCATATAAAATGGAAAACAAAAACATGGAGGGAATAACTTATAAAGGAAAATTATATCCTAACTTATGATTCATTAAGTTTCAATATAAGTTATCCATTGTGATAGAATTATACCTAGGTTTATTACTAAATATTTCTAGTTCTAATCCTTAAAAATAGATAGTTTGTGATCTGATACAAACTATAGAAACCCAATCCTTCTACACATGTTAGTATATGATTTTAATCATAATCTTCCATGAAATACAAGGCAAGGATCGAAAAGTCTAGTGTCTTTGGATGACTAGGTACATAATTAGAAAACATAAAACTAAAATAAAACTTCATTTTATTAATCTTCATAATGATCTCATAATTCCCTTTGTTCTCATATAACTACATAGGATAACATGAGGAATACATAGAAAAAATTGATGAGCAAAAAAATCTTTTAAGCGAGTAAACATGGGAATAAATCATAGCACATGAGTTATAATGCATAACATGACACCGTAAAAGGTATGTATCATGAATAAACATATGTAATCCTAACATTGAGAACATGGAATCAAATGTTCATAGAAATACTAGAATTTGGCAGGAAACATATAACATGACATAAACATGAGTCAAAGATAACTATGAATACTATATCACATGATATACAATGTCCCATAATGGATTAGGGTTACTCTCTAATCCTATACATGACGTCTCATAAGAATAAAAATTTCCCAATGAATGGGAGAACTATTTGGGTGAACTCATCCTAACATACTCTTGCATATTCATTCTACATAAATAATCAAACATGACAAATAAACATGAGGGTTACCCATGGAATGAAATGGCTTCATAATCATGGCATAAGAAATAACCAAAGGGTTTATCATAATGGTTTACAAAAAATAATGGAAGAAATAATTATTGTACGTTCTTAAAGGATGGATAGGAATATATTATGATACATTATGACTAAATGATGTGTAAAAATTTGAAAATAGTGGTTAGGATACATTTGAAATGTTCTACTGAAGATGAGTTTTAAGGAAAAGGCAGAGTCTTTAAAAGGGGGTAAGAGCATACTACTTTCCATAAATCTAGAAGTGAACTAAAACTATTTTTTCATAATAAAATTATTGTTTTTAGAGAATATGTGTGGATTAAAACATTTTTTGGAGTGTACTTGAAAATGGGTGATAAATAGAAAATTTACATTCAATCATGTTTGTTTATAGAGACAAATTGAGAAATGATCCTTTTAAAAATTGGATTTCCCTGTAAAATAAAGATTAGTATAGATAGATATATATTTTTGGAACATATAAAAACAATATATGAGAAGTATTGAAGAATAATTAATAAATAAATTAGAGAAAAGAGAGAAAAAGGATAACCCAAAGGACAAAATAGAGGTTCGAATAGATCCCTTACCATATGCCTGAATTTGTTCATCACTTGAACTTAATGTCCTAGATAAAAAAATTAGATTCATTAATTACTTAATTAATATTATCTTATATATGAATTTTATTTATTATAATTTTATTAACTTAATTTATAACCATTTGAATGAGTTATAAAGATCAATATCATTGTTTCAGAAGTGTTTGTTACAAGGTTTCATGGTTGGTTCACTTGTATATAATTATAGAAGTTATTTTAAAATGGAAATAATTCACCAGATGTGAAATTAAGTGGTACTAATGAACTTAAATAAGTCTAAATAGTCCCATATATCATTTTTTCTTAGTTTTAGAATAATTAATTTGATAAAACAGTATTGATAATTAATTAGTTTATTTTGGTGGTTTTTCAAACTATCAAGAACTAGTTTAATTTTTTTAATTGTATATTTGTATATTAGTTCCAAAACATGAAACAAGTTTTAATATATATTAAAATATTATTTAACCATATTAATATTTTCATGAATTTCCTTGATGCCGGTAATGGAAAATGAAAAATCATTATCTATGGTGGTGGAAAACCGCCCTAATTTGGACAATAGTTTTGTTTCATTGAATAAAAGTTGATGAGAAAAGAGTTGGAAAAAATATGTTCCACTAGAAATATAAAATTACAATATATAAATGATACAATATTTCTTATGATTTGATTTATAAAGTTAAATGGTAAGAATTTTGACATGCTACATAGCTTAGAATGTGTGAGGAGAAGGGTGGTGAGGGGTAGTGTTTATAGGGGGAGGAGAGGTGTATTTTTTATTATATTCATTAGTTTATTATTTTCTCTCAAGACAAAAAATATTTATTATTCTTATGAATTAATATAGTAAATGGTTCAAGAGATTTTGAACCAATCGGTTCTAAAATCATCTATCACTCAAATATTCTTGCATTTGGTTTATAATGTTAAATACCAAAATTTTTTATTTCAATATTCTCCAATAAAATAAACTATTAAAAAACTGAAATATTTAACCTAACCATTTTCATTGAGTATATTTCAAAAAAGGAATCCATTTTATGAAAATAATTTTCTATGTATGATAAAATTTATTTTTAAATAAAATCATCATTATTTCAAAAAATACTGATTTAAAATTAAAATTAAATTTATGACCCCTCAAAAAAATAATTAAGGTACGAAAAAATTATATTATAATTATAATAAAATATAATATCAATTTATGAATATATTTTATGAAATTACATTTTCTTTTAAATAATTATATTAATTTTAAAATTTTAAATAAACATTTATGTTTTACAAAAAATACCAACACATAATAAATCATTTTTAAAACATTTATTCACTTATAACTTCATATAAATATATCATATTTATTTATAAGATATTGAACTTTTATTTTATACTTTCATAAGTGAGGTTACTATTCTAACACCTAGATTACTATTCCTAACAGTCATATTACTATTCCAATTATCTGATTTATAACAGTCATATATGTTCCTTAATTTTCACTTTTTTCATTAATTCTTCATTTACATCGATTTTATCTCAAGGATATATATTTTCATTTTAAAAATTAATATTATATTTTTAATATTATATTTTATTTATAGAAATTATTTCATGAGTGTGGGTATTCTAGTGAATCGAGAAAATCCAAATTTACCCTTTCTTATTATCGTATTTTTTATTTATTATCCCACGGTAAAATTTGATATTCTCAATGGTCTATTTAATAACTAATGTATCATTATTCATTTATGAGAATAATTTTTTTATTCAGCTCTCTATGTGATGTTTGTTTTTTTACATAATTATAAAAATGGATGTTCTAATGCTAAAATTATAGGTCGTTATAGAATTTCTCTTTTTACCTATGAATTTTTAAAGGGGAAGACCCTTTCTTTTCTCCCTCACTCGCACAATGCCCAACTACTTCCTATTGTCCTTCCCTTTCTTCCCGCTTTGAATTGTGGTGATCTTGTTTCATTTCTCAAGTAATTCATGGTATGTCTTTGTCTTTTTTGCCCTTATTCTTATCTTAATATAATTTTCTTCTTTCCATGTTAGGGTCTTTTATTACAATATGATTAGAGCATGGTGGAATCAGACACCGATGATAGAACTTCCAGACTACTTTGTAAGAGTGAATCTTGAACCCCCATTTTCACATAGTAACATAATGTTTTTATGATTTATGTCTCCATAGTGAAATTAATAAGGGATTTTATTGAATTTAAATTAACATTATTATGGAATTTGGGTCATGTTCTAGGATTTTTTCTAACATGAGGTTGGGGAGACCCCATCTGTGATCAGTGTGTGTTTGGTTCTGTTTATAGTGTAAAGAGATCTTCTGGTGATATTTCTTTGTTTATACCAAATTAAAATTAATTTTATTTTCAAATTTAAATTTCTTAATTAAATATAATGAAGTTATAATTAATTAACAAAGCCAGTTTGGCATTAGTTAGGTGTCCAATGATGTAGGCAGTGGGAAATGGTGTTGTGACAGACATGGAAGAGATTAGATAATACTTATTGGTGTTTAATGGGATATATAATAATTGAGGTAATGATATGAAAAGAGGTAGGCGGTCCTCAATACTATACCTAAGAATTATTAAAAAATATTTATATGCATGTGGATGTGTGGCCTCTATAGTGGGATAATGACACCTTTATTATTGAATTATATAATTTTATTTAAATAGTTTAGTTTAAATTAAATTATTTAAAACTATATCTGAACTAGAGTATAAAGAGACAATGTGTTATGGAAACTGAGGAACTTTGGCACTGGCTTGATTCCTTAGCCCTTGATGGATGAGGCATGGTCTAAGGAAAGACCTAAAACCATTAACACTGCATATAGGGGGTGTGATGAGACTCAAGGTGGATTCCCCTAATAAGCTAGGTAAAGAACCTTGTAATGTATTAGTCGTAGGTGTATAAAACTTAAAACAATGTTATAATATTTTAAGTGATTTGATTAATTTTTAGTGGCCCTAGACACAAATGTGGGCCTTCATGTAACACTTAAGATTTCTATCATTATGTCATACCTTAGAGGAAAGTTATCCCTTGGGATGAATTGATTATTACAATGGATATGATGCCATATTAGTATTAGGTGTTGGCTCAATAGATTGTGATTGAGGATTATCCAGTGGAATTACTCTCTTATGGAATGACCTAGGGGAACCTAGTGGGTTCCTTGGTGACTGAAAGACCTTGAGTGGGTTCATTTGGTAATGTCTAGAGAATGTAGTGGGTGTTACCCTTGAACCCATACCAAATAGGTGAGCATGAGGGGTTTTGATTAGTGATGATTTTTTTAAGAATTCATCCAACCCCTGATTTTTTTATGATTTTACTCATTTATTGTTTATGTAGCTATATATACGCTAATGTACTTTATAAGGCATGGCCTTTGGGGATGATATGATGGTGGTATGGTGGGGATTCCTAGAAGTGATTCCTCATATATGGTTTAAGAGCCTTATATGATAAATTGATGATATTGGGGATTCCCAGAGGGTCTTCCTGGGAAATAGATTTTATAATTATGATATAATTATGTGATATTGGTGTTGTATTATGTGGTCCATGATGTCACCATGGATTCCTAGTGTCACATGAGATCCAACTACTCATATAAGTAAAGAGTTCATGGGATGTTGAGATTGGACATCAGGTCTATATGAGATGCCCTGGATTCCAATGGTCACAAGGGATTCCTAGGCTATCCATGATCAAACTGTGTAGTCTTGGGGTATTATTATAAAGTAAATTATTTTGATAATAATATGCATAGGTCATCCCTAGGATCTGACTTTTCATGAATAATGTTTTACTTATTATTGATCAGGATGCCCAGGATGCTTAGGATGTAACCATTTAACATGGTTTCATTGGGATGACCTATAGATTAGTGACTTCCTAGGATGCCTAAGAGATTGATTCAAGCAATTTTTATAAATAGAGTTTGGAGAGATGGACATTCCCCATGGTATTTAGATATCGAGCCTTCATAATGAGAAATAAAATATTTGATCATAAGTAATTTGGATTCTTTAGACACAACCAAGGATTTGATATTTATATAGAGGCACAATCATCATTATTTTCTCATAGAGACCTTGACACTAGATGAATAAGGTATGATCGATTGGAGTTATGGACCTAAGGATTGATGTTTCTTAATTTATTTATAACTTTTTGTAGTGTATTTATTTATTCTAATAATGACACATATACATATCACTGAATTTGAGGTTATTTATGGGACCATGTATGTGGTTCCCTTTTATGTTTCGTACTCACACCCTACTCAGGTTCCCATTACACTTGGGGTACCCAGGAAGACTCTAACTTGGTTGAAGGAATTGGTTAGGTAAAGGCACATTGTTGATTAAGTATGATCAATCTGGTAAGTACATGTACCATGAGATGAGGTATGGCTTGGGGTAGTATTTTTTACATCGAAACATTCATTCCATACACTTTTTTGTATGATCAATGATATTTTACTAACATAAGAAATAAGTATCGAGTTTTAATATATATGTATATCCATGCCAAAAGAATATTTAAGTTGTATTAACATGTTATAATAGACTACTCTATAGATATGGATAAGTATTCCTTAACAATTCTTCCCAATATAGTGGCTTAGTGGTGAGAAACCGCCTCTAGGAGTAGGTTATTGATTCCTAAAACTACTGATAAAAAGGTTTTGAAACATTAAAATTCATTTTTTAGAGTCTTATATGAATGTTTTGGTGTAAATTCCATATTAATGATGGTTATTTACTTTGAAACCTTCTATTTTACAAGTCACATATCCCAAATAGACTTATCATCCAACGGTTATGTATGTCGGAAGTTGGGAAAATTTTAAAAAGAAATTCAATCTCCCATGTAACAACCTTGTGCAAGACATCAGCACAACAACTTCCACAAAGGGCCTTATATCTAGTCCATTCACGGAGCCAATTAACACAGGTCCACTATTTAGTCTATAAATAAACCCCTCCACCTCCATTTTTTGTGGAATGGAAGGACTCATAGATGGAAAAGAGAACTGAGAGATCTTCTCACCCTAATTGTTGACCCCACTAGTTCGACCTTATTTGGGAGAACCACTATGGCTCGAACTCACTATGGGGAGGCCCCGAACCCAGTTCTTAAGAGACCAACACCTATATTACCCATAGTTTGGAGATACATACTTAAGGAACCCATACCTGGTCAACTAATACCTGGGTGATCAATACTTAGGAGACCTAGACCTGCGTGACCCATACTTGGGTGAGCCCCTACCTAGGAGAACCACCTAGGTGAGCCCTCATTTGGGAAAAATAATTTACGTAGCCTTCACATATGTGATGCTAATTGAGAAACCCTCCCCCTTGGCCTATACCATGCAGACTAGGCCCCTTCACCCTCACTAGTCCTCTGGCCCAGTATCTTTACCACCATCACTGACCACCATGAAAAATGGAGAGTCTCACCATGAAATTTGTTGTATGGGTTGAGAATGTTTTTAGTTTGTGAAACATACAACCCTACCTCTCATTCCCAACCACCATAAGTCAAGATAATCAACCTAGTTCCATAAATTTGATTATCATCTTAGGTGTAATCCCTAACCACACTTCCAAACCACCATGATGTGAGATAAACATCATGGTTGTAGAAATTTAGCAATCCTCCAATGTTTAATACCCAACCATGCCTCTAAATTAACTTTACTCAAAATAATATCCCGGGTTTTAGATATTTAGGCATCCTTCTAGGTGTACGACTGAACCAAAACTCCAAATCACCATGATTTGAGATCCCCCTCATGGTTCTATAGATGACAAGATGAATCGAAGAATCCTCGATGATATTCTCACCCAGGTTCTTCACCCATGTCTTGAAAACCTTCATGTAGTTCATTAAGCCTCAAAATAAATGAAGGATTATGGAGGATAATGGGATTAGATTTTCCCTATGGTTCAAACACAAAACTCCAACATAAGGTGTCTCCCCTAGTCAACGAGAACATTGGAGAAGTCCCCTTATCAGGCTAGATACATGAGTAATAGTCATCCATAGACACTTGAGGAGACCGTTGGAGCATAGAGAAAGACCTCACCTAAGTGTTGTTTCCAAGGTTTTCCATCACTCAAATGTATCTTTATTTTTCCTAGTTCTACCCTGCATGAAGCACATTCCTCTTTCACAAGCCTACCCTACACTAAGCAACTTTATCTCACCCTATCCTACCCTGCATGAGATATCCTCATCTTACCCACCCCTCACCAACGCAAGACATCTTCATCTAACTTAGGCCTTACCTGAGTGATCCACATTTTATCTTATTAGGCCTCACCTACATGATCTATCCTTTGGGCCCATTTTTCATGCTATAAATGGTATGTAACCTCTTCCCTTATATCCATCATTTGAAAGGGATTATGTTGAGGCCTCCACTAAAGCCTCCAAACATGTATAATCAGATCATAGGGAACATCAGTGTGTCCTATTGATTATACACTTTCATAGTAAATGTGGTCCAAAATTTGTCCTAAATAATAGTCTGGATCCTTTAAGTGTTATTAATTATAAATTTTCATGGAACAAGTACCCCAACATTGGAGAAAATTCTAGGAACATCCCCATTTCAGATAGTGAGTGGAAAACATGCATTTTCTTTTCATGAGTGATAGTGCTTTATCCTTCTCTACTCTTCTCTAAAAATGAGAATAGGGAATCCCTCCTATAGAAGTCCCATATTATTTCTTTCTATCCATACCCATATGGGTGAATAAGTCCCAACCCTATTTAAGAAAACAAGATAGGTGATGGTCACTCAAGATTCCTTTCTCTCTCCTGTTTCCCCAACTGCATCGTCCATCGGATGAAGGAGATCGTGTGGTTTGTTAGATCTTCCACCTCCTCTTGTTTCTCACATCAAGAATGACTCATGTTGGATTAGTGGTTAGTGAATAACATGGAATGTGAATGATAAAATACATTTCTCGATAGAGAATCCATTTTTTGGATTTTACTCTCTCCTTTCCTAAGGGTGACCATAGGTGTGGGTCCCCAAATCCATGTACCATCTCAAAGGATCATACCCCATGCGAGAAAACCCTTCAAAAGTGCATTCATTGGTATGGTTCTTAAAATCTATGTATCCATATCAAAGGTCTATTTCCCATGTGATGAAAACCTTCAGAGGCCCCCCATAGATGTGGGACATCAACGTGATGTATCCATCTCAAAGGTCCATATCCCCTATGAGACAAACCTTCAGATGACCTCTATAGGCCTGGTTCCTCAAATTCATGTATATATATCAATGGGATATATATTCTAATAGAAAAAATTTAGAGTACCTCTATAGGTTTGGGTTCTCAAATTCATGTATCCATCTCAAAGCTTCATATCCCTTACAAGAAAACCCATCAGAGGGCCTCCATAGGTGTGGGTTCTCAAATCCATGTATCCATCTCCAATGGGAAAATCATTTAGGAGGAAAACCATCAAAGGGAATCCATAAGTGTAGGATCTAGTCCTTCAAAACTATGTGGTATTTGATTGCTATTAAAATAGGATACACAAGAATACTTCCTAAATATTAAATTCATCACCCCAATCCTTCAAAACTATGTTGGATTTGATTCCTATCCAAATAGGATTCATAGGAAGGCTCCATGTGGTTCAAACCCAACACCCCAATCCTTCCAAAATACATTGGATATGATTCCCATCAAAATTGGATACATATTAATCCTCTTTGGGGGCTAAAACCCACACCTCAAATTCAGAATAATCTTCTCTAGGATATATCCACAATAGGGTAATATCCAGCATGGGAGGCTATATCCTTTCTAGGTCCCTTGGGTTTCTTCATCGTAAGTCTCACAAAATCCTTTAACTATGAAACCTTATCTGAGACTTATTTGTCACATAATGTTAAACATAATTGTTTGGTCCTCATCACATGGACATAAAAGGTATGATGTATCCCATTATGTGAAACTAAACTATGTGGGTTATAATTCCATCCACAAGGATATGTATGAATTGCTTCTACGTGGGCCTAATCCCAAAATTAAAATTACTCCCATATTCATTGATGATGATAAATTATAGAGTTACCCATTGTGAGGATTAAAACTAGGATCATAATAATAAATTACGTAATAATCTCTAATCCCCATACGAAAGAGTACCAATGATAGGGAACCTTGTATACATATAGTTTCTTCCATCAATGGGGAAACTCATATACATATAGATGATTCTAAGGCCAATATATGATTATAATTGATTATTAATATAAGGGTGAACCATGTAACATCTAGGATTTAATGAAGGATTAATGAATGCATCTTAAATATATAAGATATTCATGGAGTAGGCAATAATTCCCCAAAAAAATGTGTAATGAGACCAACCACACATCCCCTTGAAGAATGTGAGTCCACAAGTGTTGTTGGACAATTTCCAAATAACATATTTCCATTGTAAATAAGGTTCATGAAACATATCAAAAAATAGAATTGTTGGGTGTTTAAAGGTCCACAAACAAAACCCACTGGAAACCACCCAAAAATGGTGATCCAGATGTGAAATATTGTGTAATATTCAACTCTAACAATCAACTATCGGGTGTTATACTTTTTCATCAAAAAATAGTCAAGACAACATGAATCATCGACCAATATTATTGTGTCACCCACAGAAAATTCCCCTTTAACATATATAATAAATGAAATCAAAACATTATAAAAAACAATCGATTACATATGTGTTCATTTATTAATAGGCTACATTGATGGGGTTTTCTAGTTTTTTGCCTTGAATGTTCCAAGAAAATTCAAGAATAAATACCTTCATTATAAAGGCTTCATTACAACTATCACAAATGTCTTCATTGACTACTAAAAATTTTTGTTCCTCATCTAAACTGAGGAAACCATCATTAACCCATATTCTCTAACTCTAGGTTTCAAATGCAATCATTTGGGGTACCACCTAAGAGGCTCCATACCAACCTTGAAGGCTACTCAAAAATCCATCCAACTCATGAAGACCTACTAAAAATCCACTCAAAAACTGTAGTGTCCCAGAAGAAGATGACATCATTTTCTATTTTAAATCATTTAGGGACCCTATCATAGGAATGTAACAAAAAGATCCTCTGTTATCTTTGTGAGATATTCAAGAGGACACTGACAAACTCATATGGAATCCATAAGGTTCTCTCCAAATTAATCTTTATAGTATCCATAATATCCAATTACCCATGAAAACTAACCCTTATCATAATATGGTTGTTTCCCTCAGGAGTATTTCCCAGATCACACAAACTCAAAAACTCAGGACAACCCATCGAGGGTAGCGACTAGTAAATAGTAAACATGACCCTACCTTCATTCCCTCTAGAGAATCTCACCAAAAAAATTTATTAGAAAACCATGAGTAAGATCACACACCTTTAATCACATACCAAGCTTGTTAAATGAGTTTTGAAGAATTCATATAATCTATCTAATCAATTATAGAGGCAAACTACAAGAAGACAATCATGCTATCCTACACTCACAAATCCTTCCAACACAGTTTGGAAGCATCCAGATAATCCATCTAAAAAAATATGGTAGAAAACCGTGAGATGGAATGCACACCTTCCTACATATATCAAGCCTTTCATCCTATCCTGGTAGTATTAGGAGAAACTAGCTGATAGATCTCAACAAAAAATAGAGGACAAACCCATATCTCTTCCCTCGTACTTAATTACTGTTATTATATAATAATATGAAATGGAGGATAGTATAAGGTCCATAACCATCATCCTACCATAGAAAGAGAATATATCTCCATTCCAACTGCTTAAGTCACCCTGCATATCCTAAAAATGGTGAAATAGAACACACAAATTACTTCCAACATCCTAAAAACCGTCCTGTATAAAATAATGGTAATGGCAGTGGTGGGGTAGGAGGATACAAAACTCCATCCCAAAAATTATAGTGACTCATAAACACAAAAAAGGGGTCACATTAGATTTAAAAAAAAAAATTAAACTCCCATCAATGAGGGTCTTGTTCCAATCCCCACGATATATGGAGCACTAGATTGGGACTATACCCTCAATCCAACTGGAGGCCATCATTCTACCCCAGTGCCCACTCCATGGACGACACATATCCCATCCAAAATTTTAAAGAATAGTTAGAAAATTATGAAAGAAACATGGGATATAATCAAACAAGTTTCTTTATATGAAATCGATTACCCACAACAAGTTGCCCCAGTTGCTGGGAAGTAAAATTCCGAAAAGAAGCCTCACCAATGGTGAATGGAAATTGAATATCTGGTTTATAATCCCACTCATATTAATACTGGAGTTCTTGAAACCCTAAAACATTTATCTATGGAAGCTCAGGATACTACTCCTCTATTACTAAATTATAAAAATAGTAGCTGCAATTGTGAAGGTCCTTCCCGCAACCTTGTTCTTTGTAGTTTTGATGGTCCCACCCAAACATATTTCCATGAAGAATCACTTTATATATAGAATTCAATAAATCATGAGAGTCTATATCATGATGATAAATATGTAAATCATCATATTTTCCAGAATATCAAATACTAATGAGGTCATCCCTTTACTATCATCTTCTATGAAGGTCCTTCCTAGGGTACATGATACAGGAATTCTCCTTACATACAGACGCCAATCCAGGATGGTAAACCATCCTATGATGAATATCACTAATAAGGTCCTCCCTATAGTGAAAGTTAATTTTTAAGGATATTTTACCCTTAATGAAATAATTATGAGAAATACCTCCTATCGCGAGGCACTTGGGGAAATGGGGCCAGTCATGGCTGATTCCTTATCATTGAAAAGTGACATCCTTTCTCAACTAAATGATATACCAAGGGAATGACCATTCTCCAAACCACCCTTGGATTGCTGATAGAGAAAATATTTTCAATTAAATTTAATTTTAATTTCATTTTTGTGAACCCATTAAAGTGTTACTTTAAGATGAATTACTTCATTTTTATGATAATGGTGATATTTTGAGTTGACTAGTAAAAATGGCCCATTTAGTATTTTTAATTGTTTTAAATTATTTCTATATTTTAGCAATAACATTTTCTAAAATAATTCAAATTGAAAGAATATTTCTTTTCTATATTCTAAACATCCAGGGATTCATTTAATCCTACTTGATCAAAAGTTGAATCGGCCATATGGAAGCTCAAACGAAGCCCACAAATTTGACCATGAAAACTGTTTACATATCTATAAATATTTTGTGTGGGGTCCATATCTCGTTAATGGTGGGACCCATTACTCTGAAATTTGGTTGGTGGACGCACAAGAAGTTTTTATACATCTTTTATTAAATATAGGAGGCATGAATGAGACCTTTTAATAGCCATTAAGGCATTATAATCTGGAGGTTTGCAATTTGGAGAGTCTGACTGGACAGAATTAATTTTTAGAGTAAAACAAGAATAAATCTCAGAATACTAGTCCAAATAAATTGATATTTTGAGGGGAAAATACCAAGATCATTATTAAAAACTTTCAAGACGGTTAAAATGTGTTAATACATCATTTAATATGGGTACAATGTTTTAATGTTCAGGGGATAGATTTTAGCTATAAAACGAGGGGAGCTCCTCCCTCTCAAAGCATCTCATTCCATCCCATTCCTTTGAGGACACCAAGGAGGAGAAATTTTAAGCTTTATATCATTAATTTATTTTATTTTTCATAGAATTTTAATGCCTTCTTCTTCCCTATTCATCTTGATTACCCGTACCATGGTGGGTTAAACATTTTGAGTGATTGTGGAAGGGTTGGTTTTCTATTTTGTAATGCCTGAGTTCTTGGACATAATTGAATGAAATTTCTTTCCCCTTCAAAGTTGTTTTCAATTTCATATAGACGATTTTATTATCAAGTGTGATCATTTTTGTTTTTTAATTTTGTTATTGACTTTTTCCTTGGTAAAATAATCATTATCTCCCTCCACTAAGTTTGGGTTTTTATATGATGGAATAGACCCGAGATTAGTGGTGAAGCACTTGATGATCACCCATACGTGTAAAAGGGGTAGAGAATGTTCTTGATTTTTTGGGATAAACAAGACCCTATTGGGTATTTCCCATGTCAATTAAGTATATTCAATACAACTCTTTTTCACATGGAAGGAGATTTGAGCATACTGAGATCTTGGTAAGGTTTCCTCTCACCATCAAAATTTCACCATGGAAGTGAGAGGAAACGATTGTGTAAAATC
Source organism: Viscum album (assembly GCA_963277665.1). Classification (NCBI taxonomy): domain Eukaryota; kingdom Viridiplantae; phylum Streptophyta; class Magnoliopsida; order Santalales; family Viscaceae; genus Viscum; species Viscum album. The sequence continues at coordinate 1,183,039,034 of OY728145.1, read as the reverse complement.
AATTTATTCAACTAAGAAGAAGTGGTTTGAAATAAATTTAATAAGCATAGCATTACAATTGGGAAATTGACCCCAACCCAATCACCCTTTTAAAATCATAGTTTTTTAATCCTTTCAATTTTGACTTTCCTTTCAATCATTAGCTTATTGATTTATTCTAAAAACACAACATTTTTACCCTCATTTAAAAGTGACAAACTATTTTGTGTGAACTCCTCCTCAGGAGACTTTCTTGGGTTAATCACTAGACTGCACTTAGGGTATTTGAAAAAATTGTTTTCCCATGCTCTATGACAGGAATGCATCAATCATCGACCTTTTGATATTATAGATTAAACCATTTACAATCCTATTGCTTGCAATAAAGTTATGGGGAAACATCCACTTTGGTTAGACTAGGTTGACGATCCCCTTGTGAAAAGAAAAGAAAATATAATTCCCCAAAGGATATAGTTGGATAAATAAAATATACTATTCATGTTCAAGACTTTATCCACTCCCCAATAAATAATTCCTGAGTCATTTCTAGAATATTTTGTGCATGGCATCCACCTAAATATACAGACCACTCTTCATCACTTAAAAACAAAATTATTTCCTTATGAAAAATATGAAACCAATGTTATGCTAATAGAAGGGATGCACCATCAAATTTATTATGGTATCTCACCTACCAGCACAACACCTGAAATTGGGAAAAAAATATAATTTCAATGTGAATGTCTTGATGTGTTAAAAGAGTAATATCAGCTAATAATCAATGCACCATTTCGTATTCATATCTAAGAATGGGGGGAGAACATGGTTTGTTACATTTCAACTCACTCAATAATCATCAAATCCTTCCAAGGTGACATAATGTAATGTCATAACTCTAGAAAAACTTCTAGAAATGAATCATTTTCATAACATATGGAATGATCATCAAAATCCATCCCTAAATGACCCTTGAAGACAAAGGGATAGAAGAGAGCGGCCCATCAAAATACTCCTGCCTCAAGAATCCAAAAATATTGAGAAATGATATTGTTTAAGGGTATCCAATCTCCAAGAATCACTAATATATTTGTAAGCAGGTGGATCGTGATAAAATCATACAATGTACCCAACCCATGATTGAACAAAGCTCCATAAATCAAGAGATAAGTCAAAAAACAACAACCACAACAACCAAAGACAAACACTACCATACACCTTAAGGGTATTCTCAACAAAACCTTTGTGGCTAGAAAAATGGGCTCAAAAGTTTGTGGAAATGTAATAGAGCCATCCCCACCCATAGGTCTAGGGGATTTTTCACCTCAACCTTCTCCTCAAAATAAGATTGTCTTTTCCTATTTATAGGGTACAAAAACAGTAGATCCTCATAGCTCATCCTACCAAGTGACCCAACATCCTCACTTAGAACATGAATGAAAAAATTATCTTTAGATCACTTTTTTTCATAAGATCCCAATAGAACTAGTGAAGGATAGGATGAGACATCATGGTAGGTACAAACAAAAGAGATCTATCAAAGAGGCTGATGAAATTATTATAGTGTGTTACACATCAATGAATGTTGTTAGCACCACCCCTAAAGACACAACAGAACACGATACTATTACAGTGGAATAAGAGGGGGAGGTTTCTATTTGAAATAAAATCCATAGTGAATTGACAAAATAAGGTGTGCATACCTGAAACGAGATTCTAGATATGAATTTGGTTATTCCCTCAATGAATCCATTACTACCTCCTCAATGAGAATCCACTAAAGAAATGGGTAAAGGTAAGGTCATACACCACCCACCTATCGAATATGTTGAACTCATCACACTTGAGGAAATATTTTCTTAGTAGGATTAAGAGATGAAGGATTTTAAAAAAACTCATTGTAGAACTACTTTGAGGCTACATCCCTACTAGATATGTTCTATAAGTAGAGCCCCAATTGACACTCCCAACTGGTGTACCTCAACAAAGATGTTTCCTCACAACAACTAAAATGGATCCATAACATCCACTCAAAATGCGGGACAAAAGAATAATATATTTTTACCCCATAGCAGTCAGATATCTAGAGCTCCCTCCCTTGTGTACACAACCAAGGCCTGGTTAGACACTTTCTTATAGACTATCCCCTGTAGGCTACCCACCACGAGTACGAACAGATTCTCCACAGATGATCCTCCTTGTTTTCCCCTATTTCAACTCCTATTTAACTGGACACCCCTGAAAGTATTATCAATACCATTGAGTTTTTGGTATCATTATTGGATTCTATAGAATAACGGAGTGCACTAGTATAGTTGGAAATGAAGTCTTACCCTAAATGGGTTGATCTAACTCCTCCCCCACCAAATTTTGGGAAACCTACACTTCAAATATTTAACGACTCAAGTAAACTATAACCTCAATTGAATCTTTTAATATCCAATTATGAACCTATTATGAGGAAACTTTCACAATAATAAGGTTTGAAACTCCAGTTATTTTTAATAACACTATAAGGGAAGCCATTGCATGGTTTACTAGTTTTCTAGCTCAGTCAATCAATGAATGGGAAGATCATTGTTGGTAGTTTCTCTATAAATTCAGATCAATGCTATAGAATATTATAGTCCTCTACCTCTCAAACTGAAAATAGATAGAGAATGAGATGATATTATATTTCTTTTCACATAGGAATGGGTTGAGTTACTCACTAATCTTACATCTTCCCCCAAGAATATTTCTTGTCCATCTGTATAGAGAATCATCATGATGAGTTGCACACACTGCACAACTATCTGAAATATATAGGTGAGTTTTGTGACCTTACTGTAGTTTGTAAATAATTTGAGGAATCAATATTGAAATCCAAGGACAAGTCCTGAGTAATTCCTTCAACTCAATGGAAGAGAATATTGAAACCACAGGTTATTGTAGTTACATTTAAGTCGTCCCCTACACCACTCTAGCTCCAAATCCCATGCCATATCATGAGGCACCCCTCCTAGGTGTTAAAAACAACACACTCCTCTTCAATATGAGTGAAAGGAGTAGAGGAGAAAATAATGTGAGGAACTAAAAAGATATTTTTATTCATTTCAAGATGAGAAGGTCCATAGAAACATAATCATGGCATTGGGGAACAACTTTCTCATGTTGACAAGGCCCAAGAGGCCTAAAAAGGCTGGTCTCGATGATCTCTGAAAATAATTACCCTATCATTGTAAAATATGGATCAATATTTAGGAAATATTTGATTTGAAATAAATATTGAAAAAATGGTAGACTATGGGAAAGTGATGCTGGGAAAATCACTTACACAGGTAGTGTGTGTTTCTGCAGTGAATCCAGAGGAATGGATGATTGGAATGAATTTATCTTAAAGAATGTTTATAAATTAAAGTGCTTAATGACTATAAAAAAAATAAACTAGACTCATGTTTTCAATATAATAAATTTGAAATAACTAAATGTGACCCTAGTCACTTCAAGTACGACATTGATACCTCCAACCTCCAAAGTCCAGTATTCTAAAAAAGAATAGCCATAAGGGTGGGAAATAAACACAGTATGTTGAACATATACCAATAAAAAAATTATATTTTAATCTCTTGAACTTCTTACCATTATTCCTGAAATTACATGCACTATCCCACCAAATAATATTGCAAGAGTTGACCCACTATAAATAATCCTCATTAGTGAGGTATTAATCTTTGGTTTCATTAATTTATTTAAATTAATGTATCCTTACATTCATGGTAAATATTTTCGTGAACCTCAATTACCAAAATTTTATTGGTAATTCATGGGAAGATACCACGAGGTCTGAAGATATAGGCGAATACATGGCCATGATAAAAATAAATACTCTAACCACATCACTTCTTAGACTATCTATGTTGTTGAAACTCATGGGGAGCCCTTTAATGACCCCATTAGAAGAAGAAAAGTAGCCATATATCTACAAGGGTCCCCCCTAACTAAATCATCCTAGAAGGTTGATTAGAGTAAATTCAATTGTCAAATTGAATTTGAAAATAAGGCAGACCAATTCAACATAACCCACCAATGGTAGGAGTGCCTATAACTTCTATTTCAATGGATGATCTTCCTATCTTAAATTCTTTAGTCCATAAGGATCCCATGATAAAGTAGCCTCATGCTAGTAATAATATACATTTAGACAATATGTAAAAAATTCAAGAGAAATTTTTCATAATTCTATACATTTTTCTGATCTTGGATTCTAAAAGTATATCGAAATACCTCCATGAAGAACTCATAGAAGCATTGTTTATCCCATCGGAGTTTGATGTTGATGATTCTGTTGATGAAGTATATTGTGTATATATCAATCCTTATAAATGCCACACTATCATCTCTTTCACAAAGTATAAAAGTTATTTCATTATACAATGACATATCATACCCTTATATGTATATGATATGATAAATTATGTTGATTTTCGATGGGATTTTATGGATAATATCTTAGGAGTCTACATCATTATAGTCTGAACACTTCATCAACAAGGTTACAATGAATACAAAATTATCCTTCCACTTTCATTATACATATTTGTGACAAAATAAATAAAAATTCTCTTAGAAGGATCAAGATCAACACCCAGTTTGGGGACCTTATTTATGAATCATAATTTCTATTTGTCCAACCAAACATGACCTTCAACATTCTTCTAAGATGGACTTGGTTTCATCATCACATGCCAGTCCCCTTTTCATACCACCAATGACCCAAATATTTTATTAATGGTGAAATTGTGATGAATTATGGTGATAATTCCCCATTTGAATCCTTTAAACCACAATATATTGATGTGGGATTATACTAAGTTGAAGGGAAAACCCCATGGCTGAAAGTGTCACATGATTTACCACCCATAAAATAACCCAGGCCTAACCATTAAAAAATTAGTTAATAATATGTGCTACACATTAATTAGATCAAATATATGTTCCCAAATTTTGGTTCATATTCAACAATCTTCATGATGCTAGTCATGAAAACTGAACCTGACATCACTGAAAAGGTTATTCACTCTCCAGATAGTGGTAAAAGCTCATATAAAACATCCCTCACTCCATCCCTTGAGATTAAATGGATAAATAACTCATTAGATGAGTTAAAATTGGTGTTCATGACACCAATATACAGTGAATATACTCATTATTTGTCTCTTATCACCCCTTTGAAACTTAAAATAAACCCTATGTCGTTAGTTGGGTCGGAGGAAGCTGTTTCACCATATTGTTGTTAAAATGTTGACCCCTTTACTAAATCTAGGGAGTTTCATTCATTAATAACTTCCCCACAATAGTTAATAAGAATAGTAACATGAAGAGAGAGAGGAAGAGGAAGAGTAGGAGAACCTCATGGATCCCCCACTAGCATTTGAGGAAGGTGTCTCAACCTCTATTGATAAACTCGAACAAATAAAATTTATATATAGGAGGATCCACAACCCACATTGACCAGTGCAACCATATTTCATAAGAAAAAGAGTTATATAACTCCTTCCTGAAGAAAAATTGTGACTTATTTTATTGTAATTACATTGAAATTCAAGGCCTTTATCTTAATGTGGCCACTAACCACCAGTGATTGGTGGAAAACCGCATGGGATACAAACAAGTAGCCAAAAGGACGTACTTGACTCACGTCGCAAAAATTGTGGATAACGGTGAAAAATATATCAAGGAAAATTTCATTTTGGAAATATTAAATCCATAAAGGATATCCATCATAGAAATAATAATGAAGAATAATGCGAAAATTAGGGTTTGAGTTTATTTTAGAAATCTCAATCAGCACTATCTAAAAGATGATTTCCCAATTACAATCACAGAGCTTCTAACTAATGCAATGACTGGATATTAATCCCTCTATTTCATTGATGGATATTTTTGGTATAATAAAATATTAATAGACCCAAAAGATGAAGAATAGGCCAACTGTGGAGTATTATTCTACCAAGTGATTCCATTTGACTTGAAGAATGTCAGTGCTACATATCAATGTGTCATGAATCACATATGAAACCCCTTTTTGGGAAGGATAATCAAATTCAAAATTCTACGATCTTGTGGTTAATTCTTGACCGTGTTCTGAACACCTAGCTGATCTTGAGACAATATTCAATAAATTGTGATATCATATCCTGAATATAAACCCATTGAAATGAACATTCTTAGTTACAATGAAAACTTTTCTAGGATTCATGGTATTCCAACAAGGAATTAATGTTGATATCAAGGGGGAAAATGTTTTCCTTAATATGTCACCTCTTAAAACCCTCAAAGAGTTGAGGGTATTATAGGGACACCTTACCTATATCAAATGATTTATAGAAAAGCTTGTGGGTAACTGTTTTACCTTAACCATGTTGATGAAAAAGGATGTCACATATCAGTTGACTGATGAATATCAGGAACTATTCAATAGTATCAAGAAATATTATTTGAGTCCGCAAGTGTTAATTCCACCTGTTGTGGAGAAACCAATAATTGTTTAGATGATATACATGGAATGATCAATGGGTTCTTCCCTCGGACAAAATAGAGATGTTGAGAATGAAAATAGAATTTATTATCTTAGTAGATCCATGTTCGATACCAATACATGTTATTAAGATATTGATAAGATTTGTCTAGTGTTAATCTTCATGGTTTCAATGATGAGGCATTACCTATAGAACCAAGAGTTCCATTGGGTCACTCGAAACAATCTAATAAAATATATCCTCAGTTGTCCTATGTTAAATAGATATTTTTAATTGTGGGTGGTGGTCTTATAGTAGTTTGAAATTCATGTCAGGCCTCAGAATGTGGTAAAATTCAATGCTTTAGATGATTTCCTTGTAGAGATTATATATATAGGAAAAAAATAATTGAATACCAAATTTCCTGATTAAGAGATCTAATCTATTCAAGATGGGACCCATACACGGGTAATGTATTTTGAGGGCACATCCAAAATCCAAACATGGAAGAGAATGGGAGACCCTATTCTTAACAAAGTCAGGTTGGGTGTTCTGCCCATTTGTCCTGCAATTACTGTACTGCCTTAATCCTTACTATTGTAAGATGGCTGTAAAAACAACGAGGTAGAATATCAGGGCCTCATCACAAGTCTAGAATTATCACATCAAGTGCCAATGGACCAGTTGAAGGTAAAAGAAGATGCAGAGTTAGTAATCAGGAAAATCAATGAAGATTATTCTATTAGAAAGTAGGATCTAATCCCCATTCTTGAATATGTCTGGGGACTAATGGGAGAATTCCTCTTGTAGAAAATAGAGACTCACATTCCATGATCATAGAATTCCCAAGAATATTCCTTGGCTAATGTAACTACATCATTGGAAGATCAAGATTAGGATAAAATAGTCATTAGCATTGCATACTGCCAAATGGTGTCACCTTTTACTCATGTCAACATGGATGAAATAAATGTGGTTAATTACATCCATGAACCTGATGGTCCTACCACTGGTTAGATGATTCCCATCATGTAATACCTTCAAAATGGAATGATCTCATTATAAAAATATAGAAAACGGAAAACCTAGTGATGTGCGACCCAATTCACTATTTATAACGGACCAAGTTACAAGAAATTCCTCTATAAATGGGGCTTTGTTGGTCTCATTATCAAGTTAATTGATAGAGAATGTAGTATTTTTTCATGAATGAAGTATATATGGGAGCCTATGGTGCACATTATTTAGGGTTTAGTCATTCCAATCATATTTTATTACTTGGATATTTCTATCCTCCAATGATGCATGACAGCACAAAATTCACCAAGAAGTTTCATTCCTTCCAAGTGCATTATAACTTCATCCATCTACCCCTAGAGTTTCTATACAAATCCAAATACTCTTATCCATTTTACCTATGGGGAATGAATTTTTTAGGTCTGTATCTTCTACTTACTACAAATAATTTAAAATACATCCTCACTACTGCTGAATTCTTCTCCAAAAAGGCTGAAGTAATACCCATTAAATAAGTCCGGACCAAAATCATTTTCAATTTTTTAAAATCAAACATCACTACCTGATTCAGTGTCCCTCGTACAATATTGATAGAAAATGGCACCAATTTATATTATGTTGAGTTGGAGAAGCTATATTAGGAGTATAAAATCATGTCCAACCATTCCTCTCACTATTATGCAGTGGCTAATGAACAGTTAGAGCCCCTTAAAAAGACCCTATCAAATATACTTAAAAATATTTTGGATAAAGATAAAAATATCGGCATGTCAAGCTCTTGAATACGTTGTGGGATTAAAAAACTATAACCTGCATCACCACACAAGAAACCATGTATTTGTTGGTACACAAGACAGAATTTTTTCTTCCCATTGAGGTCCAGTTTTCCTCACACCACATTTCCATATGGGATTAACAATATGCATATGAGAAATCCCAAAAATGAAGGTCTAAATTGGAGTGACCTGATGAGAAAATAGTACATACCTTTCATCACTTGAACTTTCATAAATACTAGATAGCATTAGATTTTTGTAATAATTATAAGGCCCCGGCCTTAAACCTTACTTAATATTGAATTAAATGAATAATTCACATTGAGGATCTTTTCAGGTTTAGAGTTTTAGAGAATTAGGACATAACTATTACATCTCAAAAGATTACAAAGTAGACACATCTACTATGTTTTCATAAAATAAAAAAAAACTCTTAAAAAGAGACATCTCTAGTTCTATGTTTTATATAGCATGACTTTCCATTGATCCCATCCTTGACCCTATTCCACATTAAGTCCTGTGAAAAACATTTCAAAAAAATTTGGGGTGAGCATAAAGAGCTCAGTAAGGGATACACAAAGAATGAAAACTGTTAGTTTTTTTTCAAACATCAGGTAAACCATGTATAACTTTATCAAAGTAATACCTTCACCTTCATGAAGTAGTAAAAACTCTTTACTGAATAAAATATCATTACTTACCTTTTTGTAACCAAAGGATTACCATTAAACCCATATAAAGAACACATAACATATAAAGGTAACTTGGGACATAAACATACTTAAGTGGAATAACCATACAGTCGACTTCCATACATATCACTTAATGGAATAGCCATACGGCCAACTTCCATACATACTTAATGGAATAGACATACGGCCGACTTCCATACCCAATGCATTGGAGGTTATAACGTAACCACCCATCCTGGTATTCACAGCACCACCCGTCATATGGTTTATCACGTAACCACCTATCAAATGTCCCAGTACCAATATAAAATCATAAAACATAAAACCAATATAAAGGAATGATAACATTTCCACATTTCAATCACAATATATAATTTAAATATATTGACATAATAGAATCCTTTATCAAAACCATTTTCAATACTAAAATACATAAAAGAATATATGGTATTTATTTTATTTTAAAAACATTACGGCTTGTTGAGGAAGCCAAATACCAAATAATATTCGCGGTGGCGGAAAAGGTCGTTGTCACCGCGTACGTTAAAAAAACATTCCTTTTTGTCATTTAGTAAAATGCTTCGTAGAAAAAGATTCCTTTTGTATAAAAGTAAAAGTCAAAGGGGTTTATAAACCGTATAAAAGAAAGTTGTGTATAAAACGAAATATGCCTCAATGGAAGGAGATTGAGACGAAGTCCCTTACCTCGGGTCTGACTTGACTCGATCGTTCTTTAACGTCCTGAATAATAAACTTGAGTTAATTTCTATTTTCTTAAGAACATTTTTCAAGTTCATTATTCGTTTTAGATCACTTATTTCCATGTTATAAACATTATGTAACCATTTAAGTTAATAATGTTTGTTTTGTCGATATTTGGTTCTTAAGTCGAAAGTGGACTTCTTACAATTACATTTTGTTCGTGTGGTCAAAGGTTCTTTATATCCAGAATGTCATTCCTGATTTGGATATCATATATATCATCTATATCCAAAATATACATGTATTTATAATATTACATAATCAATTAGAGGTATGAAATAAAATGCACCGTTCATGGAGACGGTAAGCCGTACGTACGCATGAACGCTACTTTCATTTCTTTGCCATATTAATGGAATTAAAACTAAATGATAGGTACGTATATTTTAATTCCCGAATTATATTCATCATTTATATGTATCATTCATCATATATATCCATTATATACATGTACTTATAATAGTACATTATATTTGGGGATAAGAAATGAGATGCACCGTTCATGGAGACGGTAAGCCGTACGTAGGCATGAACGCTACTTTCATTTCTATCACATACTTTAATTGGAAGAAATAATAATGATATAGAGGTATATTATAATTCCAGTATAAAATCATATATAATAACTTTAAATCCATCCTTTAAATGTCCCACATATGGCATTAACGAATCACATCACTTTGAGGGGGCGGTAGTCCGCACTTCCTTAAATGAAGATATCTCGTTTACCCATAATGGAAACCATAAAAGGAATGCCCAAAATGAAAAATACAGAAGCTTAAGGAAAACATAAACATATTATATATCATATATAAATATAGTGTCATATTAATGGCCACCTTTTAAGGTTTTAAAAAAATGTTGAACAATCATCGTTTCAGGAGGCAGAAATTCGCCATCCACGAAAACAGTATGTTCTTTAACCATTAGATGTAGGTGTGTGTAAGTGTAGCTCGAATCCTTCTTATAACAACATACTAGTATATTGAGGATACTGGAGTTGTTACAAAATAAAATAATAAAAAGAGTTTATGGGGTTGGATAAGAAAAATAAAACAAAAGGACTCCAAAGAAGACATTACCTCAAAATCGGGTAACTCTCTTTGGTTTGAGTTAAATGGCTTCTTTGGGAAGACTTCTGCCCAAAGTGAGGCTTCAAGGAGTAAGAGAGAAAAGTGGAGAGACAAAATGGGCAGAGTTTGGCCGATCCAAAGGCTTTGGGAGTGTGGGTAAGGTGGTAGAGGTGGGGGCCTTTTATAAGAGGAGAGGAGGGGCACTCTTGTTATAACGACCCATACTTTACATACATTGTTAATACTTCAAAATTGAAGCACACTTATTACAACATATGATAAAACCACAAAGGACCGTATAGGTATAGTGTCTTTAGAAACTGGGAAACATAAACAACTGGTTCATAAATCTTCTACAGTGTCTCCCATTTATTTCATCATATCTAGGGTCCCTTTTAGCATATTCTACTTAATATCCATCTTCCTGACCTGGGGAAAAGAAAACATAAAAGGGTGAGCTCAAATGCTCAGCAAGGGCAAATAAAGGAAATAAAAATCATATCATATCTTTATGAAAATCAAAACCTACAAAAGTGATCATAATATCTTAACATGGAATAAATCATAGAAGTGAAAATGAGATCCCCATAATCATAACATAAAACTTGAAACTTTGTGGCATGCACACATAATCATGGAAAATCATTTCTTGTTAGTCATGACCTATTGCCAAGACTATCTTAGTGGACAAAGTCCCTTTCTGAACCGAGTTCACTCCTCGTTTCAGTCCTGTATCACTGAACCGAAATAACCTTCCGTTCCAGCCATGTCTATCTCATGAGATATAAAATCTTTACCCAATGCATTGGAGGGAGATATAGGTCCCACCCATCTTATAATGAATCCTTTCTTATGTGTGCCACATAATCATAAAACATACATCATTGCATAACACATGTAACAAAAATGGGATTCTTGAAACATCATGACATCATAAATCAATTCATATAAGATAAAGGAATTCATAAACATAATTCCATCACAACATAGTCAAAACAATGTAAAAATATGGATAGAAACAGAACCCTTTATTATCTTAGATGGAAAATAATTTTGATAAAACACTTGATTTGAATTCTTGAGGAAAATATCCTTTCTTCTTCAAAAACATTTTTTCCTTTCATAACATGTCATACGACTTTAAAATTAAAGAAGTTGATTAAAAATAGACTTGAAAACTTGTAAAGTAATCTTCTTGGAAATAATGCTTTAAAAATCCATTCATGCCGTATAAGTTAAAAAAAACATTCTTCGTACTTTTGTCGGAAAAGTAAAAAAAGTACCTCGTACGGAAAAACGACAAAAGATTCCTTGCATATTCTTTACTAAAAACTCACCTAAGGGTAAAATTGGATTTAAACTATTGCAAGTGGATGGAAACAATATTACATATTGAGGGAACATGGATGTGGATGATAAAATACACCCCAGTAAATACTTACGAATAAACAATCTCGGATAAAAATGAGATTGTGATATTTCCCTTACCTTAGGTCCGATTTGCTTTGTACGTGTCCGAAGCTCCTGTATAATGGTTTAAATAATGTTATTGACTTATTCCAGAATCATACATGTTGATATGATATCATATATGGTCATATTATTAGCTTTTTGTTAGTAATATTTCATTGTTACTTGTTACTCGGGTCTTTATAACTTTTTGTTCTTATGCGTGTTTTGTCGAATAAATTCTTATTCTTATCTTTAGGTTATAGATAATTCATTTACAGAATGGTATTAGTGTAGTATATACCATATTCATTCATTCAATTCATTTATATAATCATTATGAAATGAAGATCATGTAGAACGAGTCGCATCACATCGTGGAGACGGTATTCCGTACGTACGCACGAGTGATGATATCGTTCCTATGATCATGGAATTGTATTGGAGTATATATATATATTATTTCAGTATCAATATTACTTCATAATAATCATATATAGTTACTTATTACACCATTATAACCATCCTTGTAAGGTGATGGTGGAAAAATAGATTACACCACGGCGTGGAGACGGTATTCCGTACGTACGCACGCGCGGTGATTTTATTTTTCCGTAGGATGGATAGAAGGTGAATTAGGGTTGTTTAATATTTATAATAACATATCAGTATGTAAGTAATACTTATGTTATTACTTTGTCATGAAACAACTAAAGAAGAAGAAGTTGAAGACGAAAGAAATTGAAAAGATCGGTAATCGATATTACCTCTTCTTTGGAACGCCTCTTTGAATCCTCCACTTAAGGAACTAAGATTGGTCTTTGGAGAAGACCAGGACCTCTAGGATTATTCTAGGGAAGTGGAGAGGAGAAAATGGCAGGGGTTGGCCGAGCTTGAGTGCTCAATTTGGTGTGAGGAGGAGGGGGAGGAGGTGCCCTTTTATAAGGGAGGAGAGGGGCACCTTAGGAATATCTCAAAATATTATTTTATATTAAAGTCAAAATCGGTTTATAATGGTTCCAAAGGGTCTTATTTCGAAGCTAAAATGGGGATGGGTCGAAATCCCATCAACCAATAGAATTTAGACAAGTTTAGGATATTATTTTAACCTTATCAATTAGATTTAACTCTAAGTTAAATAATTTAACATTTACCGTGTCTTTTTGTTTTCTTTCACTATATGGTTAATACACTTACTATAACATGCCAAACGAACCACAAATTTTTTATTATTAATATATATATCCTTATCTAAGTCATTTGGCCGAACCTTAGATTTTTAGGAATAAAATAACAATTAGTAATATAATATTTGATTTAAAAACTATTTTGTGTCAATTTTGACACTATTTGATATATGATTTTTGTGAAAGTCATAACAGAATTATATGTTCGATCCAAATTGATTAAATCAACACTAATATATCATAGTAACCTAGAAAATTAGTGGAATTCATAAAAAGTGTCAAATTACATTTATTTTGGTGTTTATAACATCAATTATGTCAATATTTCGTTAACAAGATAATTACTGCATCATCTTTGTGTCATAAATAAATTAAATTATTTGATGTCTAAAAATTACAAATAAAATACCATCATGTAGGAAATCCTTTTAGCTTTCTAATGAATATTTACAATCGAATTTATCTTATGTATAACCCCATATTAAAAATGTTTTAGTAAATAAACTTTGATTTTAACTCTTTTAACCCTTCTTTAAATAAATTAATAATAAATGTCCTAATCTTACCCAAGTGGGCCTAAATGGTCATATTTTATTCCTAAGTTTGTCTTTGGTCGAAATACACTTGTCCAATAGAATTAGGACATGTGTTAGGGTAATATTGATATCATATTTACCCTTAGTTACCCTATTTACTATTAACCGCGGTAAAAATAGTAAAAAGTTACTATTCACCAAAAAATTATTTTCATCTCATTGAACCACATTTTAGTCCTTGATATTAACCGTGTCTCTCGGATTTTTGAAATTCCATTCACAGAAGCGGTAAAATTAAGTTTTATGCAAAATTCGGTTTTTAACCTACCACTTAGTGGTTTCACTATTCATCAAAAATTGAAAGTTTTCAGAAAAATACCAAACTTTCACCCTAGGCTAATTTCGATATTCTGAGTCCAAAAATGAAGTCCATTTTGAAAAATAAAATTTATAAAATTTCAAAAAGTGGTTATTACTATTCATAACGGCTAGTTTTAATAGCATATTGTTATTTAGTGAAACTCGGTATTGCGTACGACGAAAGCTATCGAGGAAGGTCGCGATTGCGTGTAAAGCAAGCCAAGCAAGTGCTGTGTAGAAAAAGATTCCTTTGATGATTTATATAACATAAAAGTCTCGGGTGTTACATTCTACCCCCCTTAAAAAGAATTTCGCCCTCGAAATTCGTCACTTTGTAACAAACAGATGAGGATACTTCTCCCTCATCATATCCTCAAGCTCCCAAGTAGCTTCTTCAAGTTGGTGGTTCCTCCATAAAACTTTCACCAAGCGAGTGGTCTTGTTTCGTAGGACTTTTTCGCTACGATCCAGAATCTCTATCGGCTGTTCTTCATAAGAAAGATCTTGCTCCAGCGGTACAACTTCTGAGCTGAGTACATGTGAAGGATCTGGTATGTACTTTCTCAGGAGAGATACATGGAACACATCGTGAACTTGAGAGAGATTCGGTGGAAGCGCCAATCGGTAAGCTACCTTCCCAACACGATCCAGTATTTCGAAAGGACCGATATATCTAGGGCTCAACTTCCCCTTCTTTCCAAATCTCATAACCCTCTTCCAGGGAGATATTCGTAAGAATACTTTATCACCTACTTCAAACTCTAGGTCTTTTCTTCGGTTGTCAGCATAACTTTTCTGTCGACTCTGAGCTGCTCTTATGTGTTGTTGAATAGATCTGACCTTTTCTGCCATTTCATCAACGAGATCAGGTCCTAATAGCTTTCTTTCCCCAACTTCATCCCAGCAAGTTGGAGTCCTGCATTTCTTTCCATAGAGAGCTTCATAAGGAGCCATCTGAATACTGGAGTGAAAGCTATTATTATAAGAAAATTCCACCAAAGGTAGGTGTTGATCCCAACCTCCTTTGAAATCTATAGAGCAAGCTCTCAACATATCTTCTAGGGTTTGAATTGTTCTCTCAGACTGACCGTCTGTCTGGGGATGATAAGCAGTGCTGAAACTCAACTCTGTATCCAGAGTATGCTGAAGACTTCGCCAGAACTTTGAGGTAAATCTCGGATCCCGATCAGATATAATAGAAAGTGGTACTCCATGCAATCTTACCACTTCCTTTACATATATCCTGGCAAGCTGATCTAGAGAGAAATCCTCTCTAATAGGAATGAAGTGTGCAGACTTTGTAAGACGATCAACTATGACCCAGATAGCATTATTGCCTTTGGATGTTTTAGGAAGTCCTGTGACAAAGTCCATAGTGATGTTTTCCCATTTCCATTCGGGTATGGGTAATGGTTGTAACATCCCCTTAGACTTTTGTCTCTCAGCTTTAACTTGTTGACAAACCAAGCATCGAGAGACATATTCAGCAACATCTCTTTTCATGCCATCCCACCAGAAGTACTCTTTCAGGTCCTTATACATCTTCGTACTTCCAGGATGAATAGAGAATGATGAACTATGAGCCTCATCCAGCAGCTCCTTCTTTAATTCGGGGATGGGAGGAACACAAACCCGATTCCTGAACTTTATTATCCCATCACAATCAAGGTTGAATTCAGGAACATTTCTCACCTTCTTTTGTAACTCGACATCTTCTTTCTGTGCCTCTTTAATCTTCACATGTATAGATGGTTGAACATTCATTTGAGAAAGATAAGATTTTTTCCCTTCCATTATAACTCCAAGATCCATCCTTTGTAAATCCATAAATATTGGATCTTTTGTGATCCTCATCATGGATAAACTAGCATGGTCTTGTCGACTTAATGCATCTGCCACCTTGTTTGCTTTCCCAGGGTGGTAATGGATTGAGCAGTCGTAATCCTTAATCAGCTCCAACCATCTTCTTTGGCTCATATTCAGCTCCTTTTGTGTGAAAATATACTTTAAACTTTTATGATCAGTATAAATATCACACCTTTCACCATAAAGGTAATGCCTCCAAATCTTTAATGCAAAGATTACCGCAGCCAACTCCAGATCATGTGTTGGGTAATTTTGCTCATGGATTTTCAACTGTCGTGAGGCATAAGCTATCACCATATCATTTTTCATAAGAACACACCCCAATCCCTTCTTGGATGCATCACTGTAGATCACAAACCTTTCTCTACTACAAGGCAGTGTGAGCACAGGTGCACTGGATAACCTTCTTTTCAACTCCTTGAAATTCTCTTCACATTCCTCTGTCCAAACAAACTTAACTCCTTTCCGAGTCAACTTGGTGAGTGGATTAGATAATCGTGAAAAATCTTTTACAAAACGTCGATAATATCCAGCCAAACCAAGAAAACTTCGGATCTCAGTTACTGTTGTTGGTCTCGACCATCTTTCGATAACCTCTGTTTTTGCTGGATCCACAGATATCCCCTCTTTTGAGATTATGTGACCCAAAAATGCAACTTTTTGAAGCCAAAATTCACACTTGGTAAATTTGGCATAAAGCTTCTCTTTTCTCAGGGTCTTCAATATAATTCTCAAGTGATCTTCATGCTCTTCCTTGCTCTTTGAATAGACAAGAATATCGTCTATAAAGACTACCACAAATTGATCAAGATAGTCTCTAAAGACTCTATTCATTAGATCCATGAAGATAGCAGGGGCATTAGTAAGACCAAATGGCATCACTATAAATTCATAGTGTCCATACCTTGTACGGAAAGCCGTCTTTGGTATATCCTCCCTTTTGACCCTTAATTGATGATACCCTGAATGAAGATCAATCTTGGAAAAGTATTGAGCTCCGCGTAGTTGGTCAAACAAGTCATCAATGCGTGGGAGAGGATATTTGTTCTTGATAGTGATCTTGTTAAGTTCTCGATAATCAATGCAGAGTCTCATTGATCCATCTTTCTTCTTAACAAATAGAACAGGTGCTCCCCAAGGTGACGCACTAGGGCGTATGAATCCCTTATCAAGATTCTCTTGGAGTTGCTTCTTCAATTCCTGCAACTCAATTGGGGCCATTCTATAAGGTGTCTTTGAAATAGGCAAATCACCCGGTACGAGTTCTATTGAAAACTCAACTTCACGATTTGGTGGAAGACCTGGTAATTCCTCCGGAAAGACATCATCAAACTCTCGTACAATGGTCATATTCTTAATCGTAAGTTTCTCTCCAACCATTTGAGATAAATAACCTTCATTTAGTGGAATCATGACCCATAAGATGGAAGGAATTTCCACTGGAAGGTTATGTTCATCCTTGCATTGATAGACGATCGTAGATTGATCTGGAATATGAAATGTGACTTCCCTTCTTTGGCAATCGATATGAGCTCCATGTAGAGAAATCCAATCCATGCCAAGAATCACATCAAATTCCACTAAAGGAAGGATCACAAGATTTGCAGGAAGCACTTTCCCACAAACTTCGATCGGAGAAGAATTATAAACTTTTGATGCGATTGATGTGCCATTAGGTGTTGTCACAGCTAACTCAACATCTAATTGTTGAGGTAATACGGTGATACCCTTAGAAAAGTCTTCAGAAATAAAAGAGTGGGTGGATCCAGAATCAAATAAAACATTTGCTACTTTAGAGTGGATGGTAAGTGTACCTTTCACCACATCGTTATCGTACTCCACATCGCTGATAGAAATTGCATGTGACTTTCCTTTGTCTTTAGCCTTAAGAGTTTGTTGACGTCGACCATCATCATCAACCCTTGGATTTAGGCATTGATTGGCATAATGCCCCATCTCCTTGCACTTGAAACATTGAAGTGTAGTAGGATCATTCTGTGTATCCCTTCCTTTATTTGCGTCATTAGACATCTTCTTCCCATTATCACGGCATTCAAATGCCCGATGACCTTCCTTTCCACATTTAAAACATTTACTTGTCCCTTTAAGACAACTCCCTCCATGTTTCTTTCCACACTTTGAGCATAAGGGAAAGTTCATCTTCTTTTCAGTGTGCTCTTTAGAGTTTCCTTTGAATTCCATCTTCCTGTTCTTATCAAACCCATGTGACTGATGGGTTACTCCAATCTCCATCTCAACTTTGAGAGCACATCGAACGATTTCCTCGTAGCTATTGAAGTCCCTTATGGCTAACGCCCTTCGAAGACTTGGTTTTAAGCCACTAAAGAATCGATCGATCTTACTCTCAGGTTGGATAATAATACCAGAAGCGTACCTTGCAAGTCTTGTAAAATTTGCTTCATAGGTACTAACAGATTCATCATCCCTTTGCTTCAGTTCAAGGAACTCTTTCTCCATCTTTGTTCGGAGAATACGAGGGAAGTACTTATTGAAAAATAAGTTCTTGAACTCGTCCCATTCCATAGACTCAATTTCATCCCTTTGCCTCGTATTCTTAACAAGATTCCACCATTGATCAGCATCTCCTTCTAAACGATACACTGCTAGGATGACTTTATCATGTTCAGAACATTGAAGAACTGAAAATATCTTTTCAGTAGTACTAATCCATTGTTCAGCAACTAATGGATCAGTAGACCCACTGAAAGAAGGTGGACGCTGCCTCATGAAGGATTCAACAGAATGTTGCTCCCTCCTTTGCTCGTTTGGAAATCCTACATGATTCATAGCTTGAGAAAGTTGTGTGAGCATGGCTACAAGATTTTGCATTCCATCTCCCATATTGTTTGGTTGCTCAGGGGGACAATCATTGCATTGCCCATCGCATTCCGCATTAACACGGTTCCTTCGGGTTCCAGCCATTGACTAAAACCAAGAAGAATAGTGTGAGCAACACTAATTATAATAGGAAAACCACATAATTCAAGAATAAAATTTTCATGCTTAAGTTCTTATCCTAGGTTATTCAAGGCCATTTCTAAAACACTAAGATTGTGTTCTATGCTTAGACTTATCCTTAGGCTTCCTACTAAGGCTTTAACATCCTAGTTTCCAAAGGTTGACTATACCTTTCCTCTGATACCAACTATAACGACCCATACTTTACATACATTGTTAATACTTCAAAATTGAAGCACACTTATTACAACATATGATAAAACCACAAAGGACCGTATAGGTATAGTGTCTTTAGAAACTGGGAAACATAAACAACTGGTTCATAAATCTTCTACAGTGTCTCCCATTTATTTCATCATATCTAGGGTCCCTTTTAGCATATTCTACTTAATATCCATCTTCCTGACCTGGGGAAAAGAAAACATAAAAGGGTGAGCTCAAATGCTCAGCAAGGGCAAATAAAGGAAATAAAAATCATATCATATCTTTATGAAAATCAAAACCTGCAAAGGAGATCATAATATCTTAACATGGAATAAATCATAGAAGTGAAAATGAGATCCCCATAATCATAACATAAAACTTGAAACTTTGTGGCATGCACACATAATCATGGAAAATCATTTCTTGTTAGTCATGACTTATTGCCAAGACTATCTTAGTGGACAAAGTCCCTTTCTGAACCGAGTTCACTCCTCGTTTCAGTCCTGTATCACTGAACCGAAATAACCTTCCGTTCCAGCCATGTCTATCTCATGAGATATAAAATCTTTACCCAATGCATTGGAGGGAGATATAGGTCCCACCCATCTTATAATGAATCCTTTCTTATGTGTGCCACATAATCATAAAACATACATCATTGCATAACACATGTAACAAAAATGGGATTCTTGAAACATCATGACATCATAAATCAATTCATATAAGATAAAGGAATTCATAAACATAATTCCATCACAACATAGTCAAAACAATGTGAAAATATGGATAGAAACAGAACCCTTTATTATCTTAGATGGAAAATAATTTTGATAAAACACTTGAATTGAATTCTTGAGGAAAATATCCTTTCTTCTTCAAAAACATTTTTTCCTTTCATAACATGTCATACGACTTTAAAATAAAAGAAGTTGATTAAAAATATACTTGAAAACTTGTAAAGGAATCTTCTTGGAAATAATGCTTTAAAAATCCATTCATTCCGTATAAGTTAAAAAAAAACATTCTTCGTACTTTTGTCGGAAAAGTCAAAAAAGTACCTCGTACGGAAAAACGACAAAAGATTCCTTTCATATTCTTTACTAAAAACTCACCTAAGGGTAAAATTGGATTTAAACTATTTCAAGTGGATGGAAACAATATTACATATTGAGGGAACATGGATGTGGATGATAAAATACACCCCAGTAAATACTTACGAATAAACAATCTCAGATAAAAATGAGATTGTGATATTTCCCTTACCTTAGGTCCGATTTGCTTTGTACGTGTCCGAAGCTCCTGTATAATAGTTTAAATAATGTTATTGACTTATTCCAGAATCATACATGTTGATATGATATCATATATGGTCATATTATTAGCTTTTTGTTAGTAATATTTCATTGTTACTTGTTACTCGGGTCTTTATAACTTTTTGTTCTTATGCGTGTTTTGTCGAATAAATTCTTATTCTTATCTTTAGGTTATAGATAATTCATTTACAGAATGGTATTAGTGTAGTATATACCATATTCATTCATTCAATTCATTTATATAATCATTATGAAATGAAGATCATGTAGAACGAGTCGCATCACATCGTGGAGATGGTATTCCGTACGTACGCACGAGTGATGATATCGTTCCTATGATCGTGGAATTGTATTGGAGTATATATATATATTATTTCAGTATCAATATTACTTCATAATAATCATATATAGTTACTTATTACACCATTATAACCATCCTTGTAAGGTGATGGTGGAAAAATAGATTACACCACGGCGTGGAGACGGTATTCCGTACGTACGCACGCGCGGTGATTTCATTTTTCCGTAGGATGGATAGAAGGTGAATTAGGGTTGTTTCATATTTATAATAACATATCAGTATGTAAGTAATACTGATGTTATTACTTTTTCATGAAACAACTAAAGAAGAAGAAGTTGAAGACGAAAGAAATTGAAAAGATCGGTAATCGATATTACCTCTTCTTTGGAACGCCTCTTTGAATCCTCCACTTAAGGAACTAAGATTGGTCTTTGGAGAAGACCAGGACCTCTAGGATTATTCTAGGGAAGTGGAGAGGAGAAAATGGCAGGGGTTGGCCGAGCTTGAGTGCTCAATTTGGTGTGAGGAGGAGGGGGAGGAGGTGCCCTTTTATAAGGGAGGAGAGGGGCACCTTAGGAATATCTCAAAATATTATTTTATATTAAAGTCAAAATCGGTTTATAATGGTTCCAAAGGGTCTTATTTAGAAGCTAAAGTGGGGATGGGTCGAAATCCCATCAAACAATAGAATTTAGACAAGTTTAGGATATTATTTTAACCTTATCAATTAGATTTAACTCTAAGTTAAATAATTTAACATTTACCGTGTCTTTTTGTTTTCTTTCACTATATGGTTAATACACTTACTATAACATGCCAAACGAACCCCAAATTGTTTATTATTAATATATATATCCTTATCTAAGTCATTTGGCCGAAACTTAGATTTTTAGGAATAAAATAACAATTAGTAATATAATATTTGATTTAAAAACTATTTTGTGTCAATTTTGACACTATTTGATATATGATTTTTGTGAAAGTCATAACAGAATTATATGTTCGATCCAAATTAATTAAATCAACACTAATATATCATAGTAACCTAGAAAATTAGTGGAATTCATAAAAAGTGTCAAATTACATTTATTTTGGTGTTTATAACATCAATTATGTCAATATTTCGTTAACAAGATAATTACTGCATCATCTTTGTGTCATAAATAAATTAAATTATTTGATGTCTACAAATTACAAATAAAATACCATCATGTAGGAAATCCTTTTATCTTTCTAATGAATATTTACAATCGAATTTATCTTATGTATAACCCCATATTAAAAATGTTTTAGTAAATAAACTTTGATTTTAACTCTTTTAACCCTTCTTTAAATAAATTAATAATAAATGTCCTAATCTAACCCAAGTGGGCCTAAATGGTCATATTTTATTCCTAAGTTTGTCTTTGGTCGAAATACACTTGTCCAATAGAATTAGGACATGTGTTAGGGTAATATTGATATCATATTTACCCTTAGTTACCCTATTTACTATTAACCGCGGTAAAAATAGTAAAAAGTTACTATTCACCAAAAAATTATTTTCATCTCATTGAACCACATTTTAGTCCTTGATATTAACCGTGTCTCTCGGATTTTTGAAATTCCATTCACAGAAGCGGTAAAATTAAGTTTTATGCAAAATTCGGTTTTTAACCTACCACTTAGTGGTTTCACTATTCATCAAAAATTGAAAGTTTTCAGAAAAATACCAAAATTTCACCCTAGGCTAATTTCGATATTCTGAGTCCAAAAATGAAGTCCATTTTGAAAAATAAAATTTATAAAATTTCAAAAAGTGGTTATTACTATTCATAACGGCTAGTTTTAATAGCATATTGTTATTTAGTGAAACTCGGTATTGCGTACGACGAAAGCTATCGAGGAAGGTCGCGATTGCGTGTAAAGCAAGCCAAGCAAGTGCTGTGTAGAAAAAGATTCCTTTGATGATTTATATAACATAAAAGTCTCGGGTGTTACACTTGTAAAGTTACAAAATGTTACTATATTTTCAAAAGAGTTTCGTATTTTAAAGGTCCCACATTGATTTAATTCGAGGATAAGGTGATAAGGGTTCGAAATCCACCCATCCAATAGGTTTTGGCCATGTGTAGGTCTTATATTTTACATTATCTTTCCATTTTATTTAAATCCATTGTTAATGAGGTAATCGTTACATCATCATGATGTCATTTATAATTTAATTTATTTAATATCCAAAAATTATAAAAAAAACATCATGATGTAGGAAATCTTTTTAGATTTCTAATGAATATTTATAGTCAAAAATATGACTTGTATAACCCCATGTAAAAATTGTTTTAGTAAAATATCTCATGTTTGTGTCATTTTTAATTTAACATTTAGTAAAAAGTTATTTATGTCATTTCCCAACCAAAGTGGCTCCATGGGGTCCCCAAGTTGACCCATGGATTGTCTTGGTCGGCCATGACACATCCAATGAGGGTAGGACATGTGTCAAGCTCATCTCATATTATTAAAACATTATTTTTTCCTTAAACTACTCTAATTATCTCTAATCGCGATTAAGAACTTAAGAGTTACTATTCACCAAAAAATTATTTTAATCTCATTGAACCACATTTTACTTCTTAATGACAACCATGTATGTCGGATTTTTGAAATTCAATACATAGAAGTGGTAAAATTTCATTTAAACGAAAAATCAGTTTTTATAAGTACCACTTAGTGGTTTCACTATTCATCAAAAATTGGAGTTTTTCAGAAAAATACCAAAAAATCACCCTAAGCTTTATTTGATATTCCGAATTCAAAAATGAAGTCTATTTTACAAAATTCAAAACATATAAGTCACATTAATTAATTTAATAATTAATTCCCGTTGTCATGACATATAGGGTGTTTTTATGAAACAATAAGTATCAAAAGATTGACACTAGTTTAAGTCTGATTTCAAAGTGAAATTAATTCCAACGACCACTATTGGATTTAATGGTAAAAATATTTTCTAATTTCACTTTAATACCAATTCAAATGATAATCTATTCATATAAATAAATTATATTAAAATGAGGTTTTGAATTAAAATACAACATTTTACACCATTCATTAAAAAAATTGAACTTTATCGGAAAGATACCAAAAATTTACACAAAGTAAATTTTTATGTTCCGATTCTAAAGAAGAGTTATATTTGGTCCAATAGAATTTATAAGATTGATCAAAACTATATTTAATGATGGTTCTCCATCAAAAGGTGATAAGTGAACCTTTAGTGAAAATTAGGGTATAAATGCCTATAATTGAATTCTTTCCGTATTTTAAGCCTTTATCTTGAAATTGGATAAATGTAAAAACATTTTAAAAACATATATAATCATATTTTAGTTATTTCTATCCATTCCCGCCAATACAATGGCTACATGTTAAATACCACTTAAAATAATATCATTATATTACTAGTGTGCAACATAAGTTTTCAAAGGAACTCATCGTTGCGTATTGGGTACGCTATCAAACATAGAAATCCCTTTAAAGTAAAATTAATATTTAATTTGTAAATATTAATAAATACGAAAATGTTTTATTCATTATTTACCTGGGATGTTACATCCTTCCCCCCTTTTGGGAATTGCGTCCTCATAATTTTATTCACTTATCATAATAAGTGGGGGTATTTATCCCTCATAGCATTTTAAGATTCCCACGTTGTCTCTTTAACCATATGGTTTTTCCACAAAACCTTTACCTGGTGGATTACCTTATTTCGCAACACTTACTCTCTTCGGTCAAGAATCTGTACTGGTTGTTCTTCATAAGAGAGATTCTCTTCCAACTAAACTACCTCTAGGCTCAAAACATGAGATGAATCTAGCATATACTTCCTCAACATCGAAACATGAAAAACATTGTGTACCTGAGATAAACTCGGAGGTAATGCCACTCTGTATTCAACTGATCCTACTCTCTCCAGAATTTCATATGGTCCAATGAACCTTGGACTCAGCTTTACTTTCTTACCAAATCACATCACACTTTTCCATGGAGAAACCTTGAGAAAAACATAGTCACCCACCTCGAAAGATAGATCCTTCCTCCGGTTATCCTCATAACTCTTCTGCCTGCTCTGAGCTGTTCTCATGTGTTTCTGAATCAACTGAACCTTTTCTGCCATCTCTTCTATCAATTCGGGTCCCATCAGCTTCCTTTCACCCACTTCAACCCAAAATGCTGGAGTTCGACACCGCTTCCCATATAATGCCTCAAATGGTGCCATCTGTATACTGGAATGAAAAATGTTATTATATGAAAACTCAACCAAAGAAAGATGTTGGTCCCAACTTCCCGGATAATCCATCGAACAAGCTCGTAGCATATCCTCCAAGGTCTGAATTGTTCGTTCTGACTGCCCATCTGATTGAGGATGAAAATCTGTACTAAAATTTAATTCAGTACCCAACGACTTCTGAAGACCTTTCCAAATGTTTGAAGTAAACCTGGGATCACGGTCAGATACAATGGAGAGTGGAAATCCATGTAACCTGACTATCTCCTTAAGATACAAATAGGAAAGTTGATCTAGGGAAAAATTATCTCGTATAGGAAGGAAATGAGCAGATTTAGTCAAGCGATCAACAATAACCCAGATTGCATTATTACCTCGAGATGTCTTCGGTAATCCCACAACAAATTCCATGGATATATTCTCCCATTTCCACTCTGGCACTGGTAGAGGCTGAAGCATCCCTTTCGGTAACTGCCGCTCTGCTTTAACCTACTGACAAGTCAAACACCTCACAGTAAAATCAGAAATATCTCTTTTCATTCCATCCCACCAGTAATACTCCCGCAGATCTCTGTACATCTTAGTACTGCCAGGATGAACTGAAAACGGGGAACTATGAGCCTCACATAACAACTCATTCTTCAACTGTGAATCACAAGGCACACACAATCTCTTCCCAAATCTCAAAACACAATCACTATCAATGTTGAATTCATGCAACTTACCTTTCTGAACTAGCTCTACCTTTTTCTGCAACTCACTGTCTTGGTTATGTGCTTGCTTGATTCTGTCTGATAGAGAAGATCTCACTGATACCTGAAACAAAACAGAAGGACATCCTGCACCAACAACTTCTATGCCAAAGTTCATCTATTCAAAAACCAAAGGATCTCGTTCCAAACGTAGCATGGTTAATGAAGAATTACTTTTTCGACTCAAAGAATCAACCACTTTATTTGCTTTTCCCGGATGGTAGTGAATTGTAAAATCATAATCCTTGATTAATTCCAGCCATCTCCTCAGTCTCATGTTCAATTATTTCTGAGTGAATATATACTTTAAACTTTTTTGATCAGTATATATTTCGCACTTTACTCCATACAAATGATGCCTCCAAATTTTTAAAGCAAAAACAACAGCAGCTAATTCCAAATCATGTGTAGGGTAATTTACCTCATGAGTTTTCAACTGACATGAAGCATAAGCAATTAACTGATCATTCTTCATAAGGACACAACCAAGTCCCTTCAACGAAGCATCACTGTATATAACAAACTCACCATTCCTGGAAGAAAGTTCCAAAACTGGATCATTCACCAATCTTCTCTTCAACTCCTGAAAACAATCATCACATTCTTTTGTCCAGATGAACTTAACACCCTTAAGAGTTAGCTTAGTCATTGGACTAGATAACCGTGAAAAAATTTCAACAAAACTTCGGTAGTAACCTGCCAAACCAAGAAAACTACAGATCTCGGTTACATTTGTAGGTCTTGGCCATTCTTCAACAGCTTTTGTTTTAGCGGGATCAACAGTTATGCCATATTTTGAAACAATGTAACCCAGGAAAGAAATTTGTTGTAACCAAAACTCACACGTGCTGAATTTTCCATATAGTTTCTTTTCTTTTAAGGTTTTAAAGATAACCCTTAAATGACTTTCATGCTCATATTTACTTTTAGAAAACACAAAAATATCATCAATAAACACAACCAACATTTTTCACCTGAGTCAATTGAGCCATCACTACAGTAAACTGCTCAATTCTGATTCATACCATCTCAGTATGCTGATTTGAAAGGTCATTTCCCTCAGTATGCCTTCCCAAAAAAAGTTGTTCTGTTTCCTCTATGAAAAATCATTCATAACACAAAAATATCTTAGGAGAAGAAACATGGTAATCTTTAAATGATATATCATTTCAATTTGACATTAAATTAATTTATGGACATTAATTTAACAATACCCTAACTCTTAAAGTTGTCTAAACCTCCCTTTGATACCAACTATAAGGCACCGGCTTTAAACCTTACTTAATATTGAATTAAATGAATAATTCACATTGAGTATCTTTTCAGGTATAGAGTTTTAGAGAATTAGGACATAACTATTACATCTCAAAAGATTACAAAGTAGACACTTCTACTATTTTTTCATAAAATAAAAAAAACTCTTAAAAACAGACATGTCTAGTTCCATGTTTTATATAGCATGACTTTCCCTTGATCCCATCCTTGACCCTATTCCATATTAAGTCCTGTGAAAAACATTTCAAAAAAACCTGGGGTGAGCATAAAGAGCTCAGTAAGGGATACACAAAGAATGAAAAATGTTAGTTTTTTTCAAACATCAAGTAAACCATGTATAACTTTGTCAAAGTAATACCTTCACCTTCATGAAGTAGTAAAAAGGCTTTACTGAATAAAATATCATTACTTACCTTTTTGTAACCAAAGGATTACCATAAAACCCATATAAAGAACACATAATATATAAAGGTAACTTGGGACATAAATATACTTAAGTGGAATAACCATACGGTCGACTTCCACACATATTACTTAATGGAATAGCCATACGGCCAACTTCCATACATACTTAATGGAATAGCCATATGGCCGACATCCATACCAAATGCATTGGAGGTTATAACGTAACCACCCGTCCTGGTATTCACGGAACCACCCGTCATATGGTTTATCACGTAACCACCTGTCAAATGTCCAAGTACCAATATAAAATCATAAAACATAAAACCAATATAAAGGAATGATAACATTTCCACATTTCAATCACAATATATAATTTAAATATATTGAAATAATTGAATCGTTTATCAAAACCATTTTCAATACCAAAATACATAAAAGAGTATATGGTATTTATTTTATTTTAAAAACATTACGGCTTGTTGAGGAAGCCAAATAACAAATAATACTCGCGGCGGCAGAAAAGGTCGTTGTCACCGCATACGTTAAAAAAACATGCCTTTTTTTCGTTTAGTAAAACGCTTCGTAGAAAAAGATTCCTTTTGTATAAAAGTAAAATTCAAAGGGGTTTATACACCGTATAAAAGAAAGTTGTGTATAAAACGAAATATGCCTCAATGAAAGGAGATTGAGACGAAGTCCCTTACCTCGGGTCTGACTTGACTCGATTGTTCTTTAACATCCTGAATAATAAACTTGAGTTAATTTCTATTTTCTTAAAAACCATTTTAAAGTTCATTATTCTTTTTATATCACTAATTGCCATGTTATAAACATTATTTAACCATTTATGTTAATAGTGTTTGTTTTGTCGATATTTGGTTCTTAAGTCGAAAGTGGACTTCTTACAATTACATGTTGTTCGTGTGGTCAAAGGTTCATTATATCCAGAATGACATTCCTGATTTGGATATCATATATATCCAGAATATACATGTATTTATAATATTACATAATCATTTAGAGGTATGAAATGAAATGCACCGTTCATGGAGACGGTAAGCCGTACGTACGCATGAACGCTACTTTCATTTCTTTGCCAAATTAATGGAATTAAAACTAAATGAGAGGTATGTATATTTTAATTCCAGAATTATATTAATCATTTAGATGTATCATTCATCATATATATCCATTATATACATGTACTTATAATAGTACATTACATTTGGGGATAAGAAATGAGATGCACCGTTCATCGAGACGATAAGCCGTACGTACGCATGAACGCTACTTTCATTTATATCTCCTACTTTAATGGAAAGAAATAATAATGATATAGAGGTATATTATAATTCTAGTATAACATCATATATAATAACTTTAAATCCATCCTTTACATGTCCCACATATGACATTAACGAATCACATCACTTTGAGGGGGCGGTAGTCCACACTTCCTTCAATGAAGATATTGTGTTTACCCATAATGGAAACCATAAAAGGTATGCCCAAAACGAAAAATACAGAAGCTTAAAGAAAAAATAAACATATTATATATCATATATAAATATAGTGTCATCTTAATGGCCACCTTTGAAGGTGTTAAAAGAATGTTGAACAATCATCGTTTCGGGAGGCAGAAATTCGCCATCCACGGAAACATTATGTTCTTTAACCATTAGATGTAGGTGTGTATAAGTGTAGCTCGAATACTTCTTATAAAAACATCCTAGTATATTGAGGATACATTATTTGTTACAAAAGAAAATAATAAAAAGAGTTTAGGGGGTTGGAGAAGCAAAATAAAACAAAAGGACTCAAAAGAAGACATTAACTCAAAATCGGGTAACTCCCTTTGGTTTGAGCTCAAAGGCTTCCTTGGGAAGACTTCTGCCCAACGTGAGGCATCAAGGAGTAAGAGGAGGAAGTGGAGAGACAAAATGGTCAGAGGATGGCCGAGCCAAAGGCTTTGGGTGTGTGGGTAAGGTGGTAGAGGTGGGGGCCTTTTATAAGAGGAGAGGAGGGGCACTCTTGTAAAGTTACAAAATGTTACTTTATTTTCAAAAGATTTTCGGATTTTAAAGGTCCCAAATTGATTTAATTAGAGGATAAGGTGATAAGGGTTTGAAATCCGCCCATAAAATAGGTTTTTTCCATGTTTAGTTCTTAGATTTTACATTATCATTCCATTTTATTTAAATCCGTTATTAATGAGGTAATCGCTGCATCATCATGATGTCAAAAATAATATAATTTATTTAATGTCTAAAAATTATAAAAAAAATATAATGATGTAGTAAATCGTTTTAGATTTCTAATGAATATTTATAGTCAAAAATATGACTTGTATAACCCCATGTAAAAATTGTTTTAGTAAAACATCTCATGTTTGTGTCATTTGTACTTTAACATTTAATAAAAAGTTATTTATGTCATTTCCCAACCAAAGTGGCTCCATGGGGTCCCAAAGTTGACCCATGGATTTTCTTGGTCGGACATGACACATCCAATGAGGGTAGGACATGTGTCAAGCTCATCTCATATTATAAAAACATTATTTTACCTTAAACTACACTAATTACCTCTAATCGCGATTAAGAACTTAAGAGTTACTATTCAACAAAAAATTATTTTAATCTCATTGAACCAAATTTTACTTCTTAATGACAACCATGCATGTCGGATTTTTGATATTCAAAACACAGAAGTGCTAACATTTCATTTAAACAAAAAATCAGTTTTTATAAGTACCACTTAGTGGTTTCACTATTCATCAAAAATTGGAGTTTTTCAGAAAAATACCAAAAATTCACCCTAAGATATATTTGATATTCCGAATTAAAAAATTATGTATATTTTACAAAATTCAAAACATATAAGTCACATTAATTAATTTAATAATTAATTCCCACTGTCATGACAAATAGCGTGTTTTTATGAAACAATTAGTATCAAAAGATTGACACTAGTTTAAGTCTGATTTCAAAGTGAAATTAATTCCAATGACCACTATTGGATTTAATGGTAAAAATATTTTCTAATTTCACTTTAAAACAAATACAAATGATAATCTAATCATATAAATAAATTTGATTAAAAAGAGGTTTTGAATTAAAATACAACATTTTACACTATTCATTAAAAAAATGAACTTTATCGGAAAGATACCAAAAATTTACACAAAGTAAATTTTGATGTCCCGATTCTAAATAAGAGTTATATTTGGTCCAATAGAATTTATAATATTGATCAAAACTATATTTAATGACGGTTCTCCATCAAAAGGTGATAAGTGAACCTTTAGTGAAAATTAGGGTATAAATGCCTAAAATTGAATTCTTTCCGTATTTTAAGCCTTTATCTTTTATTGGATAAATGTAAAAACATTTAAAATAACATATATAATCATATTTTAGTTATTTCTATCCATTCCCTCCAATACAACGGCTACATGTTAACTACCATTTAAAATAATATCATTATATTACTAGTGTGCAATGTAAGTTTTCAAAGGAACTCATCGTTGCGTATCGGGTACGCTATCGAACATAGAAACCCCTTTAAAGTAAAATTAATATTTAATTCGTAAATATTAATAAATACGAAAATTTTTTATTCATTATTTACCTGGGATGTTACAAGAATGTTCTGCTATACTCATTCCCCCAATGAGAACTGGTACTGGTCCGCAAGACCCCAATGACACTAAGGAAAAAACCTCCAAATCTTAATCCAAAGTGGGAGGAACCTTATAACATACACAAGGTCCACTCTAAAGGATCTTATTACTTGATATCGATGGATGTAGAGATTGTTACGGCCTCAACCAATGTATGTTTTCCCAGGAAAAACATGGTAAGCTAAAGCAACACCCTCATCTTTGTTGCACGATGTTAAAATTTTTGGAATCATTGGTCATTTATATATGACCTTAAAAGGAACACCATGTCACCCTTGTCGCATGATGATAAAGTACATGAAATTTTGTTCTAGAGGAAACACCATAAAAGGAACACTATATGGTTCTTCATGTAAGACCTTAAAAGGACCACCAAACGGTCTTCATTGCCTGACCTTAAAAGACATGGATTGTAGTCCTAGTAATAGGACACAAAACTACAAGATTCAACAGTACTCGAATTAATAAACTAAAATATATAACCGAACATACTAGTAATTAGATGTCTAACTATGTGATAATGTCTTTTCCACATTGTAATGTCCCGGTTCCGGAAGCCACCCAGAGGTGCCCCGTAATCGGTTGGTCAGAGAGCCTTATGTGCATTTACCCAAACACCAGAGGCTTCCGACTAGCAGCAAAGGCCTTGGATGTGATAGTTGGGAAACTATTCCCTCATTGGAAGAGTAACACAGCGAACGAAAACAATATCAGTATGAGAAATAGTGACAACCCATATAAAAGTAAATATCAGAAGACTGGAAATAATAAACTAGAGCACACACACATATATATATATGAATGATGCATGATACATATGTCTAGGAAGACAACCAAACAAATAACAATTCTGGAATACAACACTATTAAACCAAAGTACGAAAGAAAGCAAGTAAGCAACTCCTCAGCATCGCAAGTCATAGCTTGGTCCCATGCTCTCCAACTCCACAGTAATCAAGTACCTGAAGTAGAAGTGTGCTTTACCTTATAAATACCTACAGCAAAATAATCTATTTTTTCCCAAAATCATGGCCCAAACAGGGTGTGATACTAAATCCCAATAGGAAATCACCACGAGATATGTGCCTAACAGTAAATGAATATATGGTAGGTAAATTACGGAAGGCAGTAAACAAGGAAGTATTCAGTAGTAAACAATCCACAGTTTCAAAGCATTCAAATCACCACATAACATGAATTAGATAATCAAAATAGAAAAACACAATAGGTAACCCTCTGGGAAGTACCCACAGCCTATCCCCTCTGGTCCTACCTAGAAACACAATCAAGAAAATAAACATAAGGTAACCCTCTGGGAAGTACTCACAACGTATACCCTCTAGTCCTACCTAACAAGTACAAGTAAACCTCTGGGCAATACAGTCAGTCTAACCCCTCTGGTTCAGCTTAAGCATAGACTCTCTGAGGAATCACTCGCTGTCAATTCCTCCTATAGTATCTTATTAGTATCTAAAGGTTCTCTAAGTAAGCACTTATGACACACTCCCTCTATGGCCTGCGTCGAAGAACTACATACACTCTAAGGAAGTACTCAACGTAAATTCCCCCTACGGCCTTGCATCATATGTAAAACAGACACTCTGGAGAATCCCTCAATGTCCATTCTCCCTATGTTTTTTTACATCAGGTTCTCATGGCCATGTGTAAGTCAAGAAAGTGTAGCAGTGCATATTGGCCAAGGTAAACCTCAAGAACTAATTGGCTATCATTCTACATCATAACAACATAACAAAACAACAGTCACACCATCCTACAATACTAGGCAAGGGAAAGTAAATAGCAGCCTAACAGGAAGACTATACCCAAAGGTAAAAATAGGAAAACCATGAATAGGTAACACAACTAAAGCACATCAATTAACTCTTTTCACAATCAATTATCATCTACTCAAGCATACAAGCATAGAAGGCTGGAAATAGTGCTAAAACGGTAAATGCGCGATATCCCGTCCATGGGTATTGGGAAAAATTGCACATATAACTCAAATAATTCCTATAGAAAGGAATAAACCACCTAACTCGATGTTAGGAGATCTCTATATGTGAACCATGAGGGTTGAATCACCTTAGAACGATGAATATCTAAAAAAATGTATATAAGGTTCAACAAAGGATAACGTGAGAAAGAAGAGGAATCATGAAACGAGGCTCAAGAAGAAGAGAGAGCATACCAATTAAATCCCAACACGATCAACGGCGGTCGAATTGAAGATCAAAAGGAGGCTCGAGGGTTCATAGAAGGATCATGGTCGTACGGGTTCTATTGAACGAATGAGACCTAGAAGAAGGGCGTTCTATCCGTCAGACGCGACCCCTATGCGTTTAATGAAAAAAAGTACACCACGTCTACATTTTGAAGTACATAGAGTGTACTTCCAATTTTTGTACCTCGTATTAGGCAGCCTCCAGGTCACCCCCACATGGTCGTGTGCAAGGTCACTACACGACCAGCACACAGCTACCCACAGTAACTAAGTACACAGCGTGTACTCAGAAAGTACAAGGCATGTACTTTGAAATTTTCCATAAATTCCCCAGTCTCTCAAAAACGACTAGAATAATGAAACAAACATGAAAAGAAGGTTCAGGTTCTTACAAACTTCCCCCCCTAAAAAAGATTTATTCAAGAATTTCCAAAGCAAGGCAGTGTAGAAGAAGGAACCCCAAATAGCTTCAGCTATTGTGATTGTACGTCTGCCTCCCCCTCCCAAGTCTCATCCTATAATCGCTCGTGCTACAAAAGCACTCATACCAGAGGAACAGACCGGCCAAAAATAACCTTCGTACTTCGATCTACAATCCATATAGGATGCTCCTAAAAGGATGCATCCACTTCTAACTCAACCTCCTCAGGTTGGAAGACGTGACATGGTTCTGAGAAGTAATTTCAAAGCTGAGAAACATGGAAGACGTCGTGCATAGCCCAATACCTCTGAGGTAACTGCAACCGATACGCAATTGGCCCAACTCTCTCCAACACCTCAAACGGCCCAATGTACCTCGGTGAAATCTTACCCCATCTCATAATCCTCTTGTGTCCCCACCTCGGTGTGAAACGCAGGAAAACCTGATCCCTGACCTCGAACTCTAGAGGTTGTCTCCAATGATTAGTATAAGACTTCTGTCAAGACTGTACAATATCCATCCTCTTTCGAATCAACTCTATCTACTTTGTGGTCTCTAGAATAAGGTGAGGTCACCGAAAAGCTTCCTATCCTGCCTCCAACTAACATAAGGGTGATCGACATGCCTACCATACGAAGCCTCATAAAGTTACATCTGAATAGTTTCTTGAAAACTATTGTTTTAGGTAAAATATACAAGTGGTATATATGATTCTCCCAAGAGCCTTCAAAATCTAGAATGCATTCTCGGAGAATGACCTCAGGAACCTAAATCGTATGCTCGGACTGGTCATCTGTCTGGGGATGGTAAGTTGTACTCAAAAGTACCTATGTACCCAAAGCCTTCTGAAGCCCCTGCCAAACCTGAGAAGTAAAACGATAATCTTTGTCTGAAACAATGGAGTGTGGAACTCCAAGTAAGCGCACAATCTCACAAATGTACAACCTTCCCATCTCATCAACACTGAAGGTCTCCTTGATTGGAAATAAGTGAGAAACCTTTTTAAGTTTGTCAACGATAACCCAAAGTGCATCATTCCCTCGAGGCGACCTTGGCAACCCAGTCACAAAATCGATCACGACATCATTCCACTTACACTTGGGAATGGGTAACTTCTTCAAAAGCCTTACTGGTCGCTGATGCTCCACCTTCACCTACCGACAGGTGGAACTCTTCATTACAAAACTAGCAACATCTCTCTTCATACCTAGCCACCAATACTGACGGTGCATATCATGATACATCTTGGTGACGCCAGAATGAACTTCCCAAACTGAGGATTGAATGTACTGCATCATCTCCTCACGTATATCTGCTGGAAACCATACTCACCCTAGGAAATGCAAGATCTCATCCCCACCTATGGTCAATCCTGTAATAGGGTCCTCTCCTAACACGTTCTTCTGTAGGGCTTGGCCTTCAGAATCAGATAGCTTCCTCATTCACACTCGATCAAGAAGAGTAGAGGTGACTGCTACAGAAGATTGAAATGTACGCCCATGTCTGTCGTGCACCTCCAAATTCATCTCAGAGAACAGAGCCATATGCTGCCACTCACTGCTGGCCTCCTAAACTGCCTGTATCTGAGTCATCCTGCTTAGTAAATCAGCCACTGTGTTGCCTTTTCTAGGCTTATAGGAAAGCTCGAAGTCAAAATAATGAAGGTACTAGACCCACCTTTGCTATTTAAAATTCAGATCATGCTGATTGAAGATATACTTGAGAATTTTTATGGTCAGTGAAAACCACAAAATTCTATCCCAGTAGATAATGTATCCAATAGAATAAGGTATGAACAACAACAGCCATCTCGAGATCATGTTTCGGGTAATTCCTCTCATGTGGTTGCAACTGCTGATACTCATATGCAATGACTACTTCCCCCTGCATAAGCACAGCTCCCGGCCCGATACCTGAAGCATCACAATACCCAGTATAGCTCGTTCCTGTTTCTGTAAGGACTAGTATTGATGATGAAGTCAACCACCCCTTAAGCTCCTGAAAGGATGACTCACAAGAATATGACCACAAGAACTTTGAACCCTTCTTAGTCAGACCCATCAGTGGTGCTGCTAAGCGTGAAAAGTCATGTATGAAGCATTTGTAGTATCTAGACATCCCCAGAAAACTTCACACCTCAATGAATTTATTCGGATTCTCCCAGAAAATTACTTCTCTAACATTATATGGGTCGGCTAATACTATTATCTCTGAAATAACATGACCCATGAAGTAAATATGATCCATCCAAAAGTGTCATTTTGAGAGCTTAGCATACAACTGATGCTCTATAAGTGTACTCAGAATGATCTCAAGATGTGTATCATGGTCGTGTCAAGTGTGAGATTACACCAAGATATCATCCACGAAGACCACCAATAAAGAATCCAAGTATGGATGGAACACTCGGTTCATCAGTGCCATGAAAACTACAGGCGTGTTCATGAGACCGAACAGTATAACCATATACTCGTATGGACCATACCTGCTCCGGAAGGCTGTGAGAGGTATATCAGATGGTCTAACGTGCAATTTATGATAATTGGACCTCAAGTCAATCTTCAAGAACACCTGGGATCCTCAAAGTAGATCAAAGAGATCATCAATCCTTGGTAAAGGATATCAGTTCTTGACTGTCAACTGGTTCAACTTCCGATAATCCACACAATGTCTGAGGGTACCCTCTGCCTTCTTCACAAACAAGACAGGAGAACCCCAAGGAGAAGTACTGGGTCAGATGAAACCCTTTTCCCACAACTCCTCCAATGGGTTCTTGAGCTCCTGTAACTTTGGTGTAGTCATCCTATAAGGAGTAATGGACACCGGTACCGCTCCAGGCACGAGCTCAATAGAAAATTCCACTTCTCGCTCTGGAGGAAAACCTGAAAAGTCCTCTGGAAAGACATCCCTGAAACAATCCACCATTGTAGGAACGTCTAACTGTGAAGTCCTATGATCATCCATATATAAACTAAAAATCTGGGCTGTAACTCCTCCCAACCCATGATGCTCGGGTCCTGCTCTGCTCACCAGGACATCCCACTCGAAAAGATCCAACCTATGGTGATTTGAAACTCACCCTATGACGGTAACAGTCGATGAATGCCTAGATGGTAACTAGCCAGTCCATTCCGATAATGACATCATAGCCTGTCATCTCTATGACATAGAGCTCCCATAAAAAGTGACACCCACCATCCTCTAGATGGAACTCCTTACTCTGATGTACACTAGCCATTCTGTTCCCAAACGGAGTGTCTAATGTCAAGGTATCAGTAGAAGAAAATTTATAGAGCCCAAGTCTCTCTACAATAGAAACAGATATAAATCTATGGGAAGCCCCTATATTGAATAGAGCAGAAGATAAAACTGGGGCAACTAAGATCGTACCTCGAACTGTAGAGGGTCTGGGATCCTACTCCTGCTAGGTCTGCTCCACTGTAAAAGTCTAACCACCCCGAGCTAATCCAACCTGTTTTCACTAAAATCCAGGAGACTAGATACCATGTCCACGACCTCCACCACAGCCCGAACGGCCGTAAGAACACCAGTTCCCCGAAAGGTGAGAAACTAGTGGTGCTTCTCTTGAATGAGGAGTCATGGAAGAACCCATGTCACCATATTCGGGTGAGAAGATCTGACTGAAACCCTGAAGGTAACCCATCTTTCCACAAGATTGGAACTCCACTGGGTCTCTCGGGCAATGTGACCTCATATGACCGCTCTTCCTACACTGGTAGCACACCACCTGGCTACCAGAAGAAGTGTCTTGCCTCCTTGGATCACCGTGCAAGGACTCCCTACTATGCTTCCTGATGTCAATAGGAGGAATACAAACCCTAAATGTCAAGACACTCTACCTAACAACTCTATAATACCTCACATTGTGCTCTATTATTAGCGCCTTGTTGACTATAGAAGTGATAGAAGTCAACTGGAAGATGTTCACCTGTGATCGGATGTCGTGCCTCATACCATCCTCGAACTTCCTTTCCATGAATAACTGATAATCTCTTGGAATAGGTGTGAATCACTACAGCTCAGTAAAGTGGTAGGAATACTCCATGATAGAAGGAGTTCCCTACTTCAGACTCAAAAACACTCAGGCTCAATCGAACCTCAAGGTCTCTGGATAGATGTAGTCAAATAAGATGCGTTGAAACTCATCCCAAGCCATGATCTTCTGGCCTCCCACCTGTGAGATCACATCCCACCACCTCTTGGAGGAATCCCAAAGCATATAGGTTGAGAGCTTGACCCTCCTCTCGGGAGGCATCTCCAGATGCTTGAAGATCATAAGCATGGATTCTATCCATGACTTTACAGCCTGGGGTCCTCCATCCCCTCAGAAAGTGGGAGGATACTACTGTTGTAAGACCTACGTCAAATCAGCCATCGATGGGGTAAGAGGTAGTGCTCCCTGAAAGGTCTGCACCATCCTCATAAAGCCTTACCGGAACTGTGCATCAGCACCTATGTCTGTTATAAAGATCACTGCCAAGACTGGAACAATAGTAGGATCTACTAGAAGTCCCTGATCAGGCATATCCGGTGTCTGATCACCGCCTGGCAACTGGCGTACAACCAGAGGACATCTCAGTGGCATGACTCTGAAAGGTCAAGTGCACACCTTAGATAAATATTATCATGTCCTGAAAACTACAAGTGAAAGAATGGTAAAAGGATGAATTAATCATTAAAGTTTTACAAAACATGACTATAGGGCGTGTATAATTCCTACACGGCATGTTCCCTTAAGCCACTCACATGGGTGTGTACTTCTTCCCAATTGGTCATGTAACACCCAAACCACATGGTATGTTTCCCTAACACACAGCGTGTACTTGAATCCTCTTCCCCTGCCTGAGTCCTTCTATACGAATAATCCACATGGATCTCCTAAGAAAAGACTACATGATGTGTTCAAGATATACATGGTGTGTACTAGACAAGCTTCGCCTTGACCGTATTGTTAGTGACACGACCTAACACACGGATCACACTACACAGTGAGTTCCAGACAGACACTGCATGTATGTGAAAGGATAACACCAACTTGTGTTGTTCGTGACACAGTCGGGTACCAGGGTTAGACTACATGGAATGTTCAAGATAGACACTACATGTATTAGATAAGACTCAGCCAACCTGTGTCGTTAGTGACATGGGTGGGCACAGGGTCGACACAACACGACGTGATTGGATGGTACATGGAGTTTTCACTCCAGGTCTTCCATATCCCGTGTCCCTGCCACAAGTCCTAATACATGGATAGAGACTACACGATGTGTACATATGGTACACGGTGTGTACTTACCAAAAATAGTTCCTTCCCGAACAGAAGAACACATGGTGTGTAGTCAAAACTACACAGGGTGTATTCTATGTTTTTCCGGATTGTAAGACTCAAAAACTACTCCTGAGCCTAGAAAAACATTGAAACAAATAGTGAAGTGCCAAATTCTGATCCATGAGGGCCCATACTCCCTGACAATCAAATCTTAGAATCTATACATGCTATAAACAAGGTAAACCAGGCAATGATCCACCAATTTCTAGTCTATGGGGGCCCATAACACATCAAGAACCAAAGTTTGGCATCCATTCAACAAACCCTTATACAAAAAATACCCTATCAACCAGAAGGTATTTTATCAAGGAAACTATCACAAAAATATGCATATCTAGCACAACAACTATCACAATAACATGCAATCGCTAATGCACCCTAAATAGCATGACAAAAATGCACGACATGTGATTTCTATCAAGTTCCTATATGATGCATGATGTGGCATACCCTCATCTCATCAGGTTGCGACAGAAATAGAACTTTAATAACGTTAAGAGTAATAGAAAAAAGCATGTGGGTCACCCAATCGTGAAAATAAAATCAACCGTAAACTTGCAATGCCAGAAAATTGCAATAAACGAGGTAGATTGGCTTTTCCCTATACACGGGTTAGCTACTCCCATGCACAACTTATTACCAAGTACCTATTCCTTCTTATCTCTTGGTAAAGGCTCCAAATAGTAATTCAAGAGAAAAAAATCTCCTTTGATACCACTTTTTTACATCCCGGTTCTGGAAGCCTCCTAGAGGCTCCCCGTAACCGGTTGGTCACATGCCCTCAAGCGCATTTCCCCAAAATCCAGAGGCTGCCGACTAGTAGCGAGGGCCTTGGGAGTGATAGTGGGGAATCTATGCCCTCATTGGAAGAGTATCACAGTGAAAGAAAACAATAGCAGTAGCCGAAACAGTGAAAAACCATACAAAAGTAAATAGCAGAAGACTAGAAATAATAAACTGGAGCACACACACACACACACACACACATATATATATATATGAATCTTGCATGATACATATGTCTAGGAAAATAGCAAAACAAATCACAGTTCTAGAATACAATAGTACTAAACCAATGTACAAAAGAAATCAAGTAAACACCTTCTCAGCATCACAAGCCATAGCTTGGTCTCATGCTATCCCGCTCCACAGCAATCAAGTACCTGAAGTAGAAGGGTGCTTTCCCTTATCTATACTTGCAACAATATAATCTATTTAGGCCCAAAAACATGGCCCAAACAGGGTGTAAGACTAAATCTCAATAGGAATCCACTATGATATATGTACCTAATAGTTAGTGAATATATGGAAGGTAAAGTACAGAAGGTAGTAAACCAGGAAGTACTCAGCAGTAAACAATCCACAGTTCAAAAGCTTTCAAATCACCACTTAACATGCAAAAGATAATCAAAACAGATAAACACAACATGTAAACCTATGGGATGTACCCATGGTCTATCCCCTTTGGTCCTACTTAGTAAAAAAATATATCACCTAAACACAAGGTAACTCTCTAGGAAGAACTCACAACCTATCACATCTATTCCTACCTAACAAGTACAAGCAACCCTCTGGGAATTACATTGAGTCTAACCCCTCTGGTTCATCTTAAGCATATAATCTCTAAGGAAAAACCCGCTATCAATTCCTCATATAGTCTCATATTGGCATCTAAAGGTAATCTAGGGAAGCTCTTACATCACATTCCCTCTGTGGACCCCATCGAGTAACTATAGACACTCTGAGGAAGCACTCAACATCAATTCCCCCTGTGGTCTCACATCGTAAGTAAAACAGACACTTTAGAGAAGCCCTCAGCGTCCACTGTCCCTATGGTCTATACATCAGGTTCTCACAGCCCTATGTAAGATAAGAAAGTGTAGCAGTGTGTATCAGCCAAGTTAAACCTCAAGAACTAATTGGCTAGCATTCTACAACATAAAAGCATAAAATAACAATAGTCACACCATCCTACAATACATGGCATCAGAAAGTAAACAGAAGCCTAACAGGAAGACTATACCCAAAGCTCAAAACACGCAAAACATGCATGGGCAACATAGCCAAAGCACAAAAATTCACCCTTTTCACAATCAATTATCATCTACTAAAACATACAAGCATAACAGGCAAACAATAGGGATAAAATGGTAAACATGCAATACCCCATTCATGGGTATTGGGAAAAATTGCACATATAACTGAAAGACTTCCTACAGAAAGGCACAAACCACCTACCTCGACGTTAGGAGATCACTATATATGAACTTTGAGGCTTGAATCACCTTAGAATGATGAATATTTATTAAAAATTCTAAAATGTTCGACAAAGGATAACATGAGAAAGAATAGGAATCATGAAACAAGGCTCAAGAAGAAGAGAGATATTTCTAAGGCGATCCCAATGCGATTGACAGCAGTTGAATCAGAGATCGAATAGAGGATCAGGGGCTCAGAGAAGAATCATGGTCATACGGTTTCTCTCGGACGAATGAGACCTAGAATAAGGGTGTTCTGTCTAATAGACGTGACCCCAGTGCGTTTAATGAAAAAAAAAATACACGGTGTGTACTTTTGAAGTACATGGCGTGTACTTTCTGTTTTCGTTCCCAGCATTAGGTGGCCTCCAGGTCACCCCCACATGTTCTTGTGCATAGCCGCTACACGGCTAGCACATGGCTACCCGCGGTAACTGAGTACACGACGTGTACTCAGAAAGTACATGGTGTGTACTTTGAAAATTTCCATAAATTCCCCTTTCTATAAAAAATGACTAGAAGAAGGAATCATACTTGAAAAGAAGGTCTAGGTTCTAACACACATGATATAAAACTTTATGGTTCACATCCTTGTTGCATGGCAAACAAACTGCATAACATGTTGATCTGTTCTTGAGCAGATCACTATCCTTGTTGTTTGTCTTTCACCACACCTCTATTCAAGAACTAAATGTGCAATGATTATTATCTCAATGGGATACTTAGTGACTCATATACCTTCTATTGTATGACCAACCATGAAGCAATGTAAACAAACCTATCATGTATAAAAACAAATATCTATGAAGGGTAATTCACACTCCATATCCAATGTCGATCTAAATTATACCTTTGTGCTCGGACACATTTCTTCCACATACATACTATTTATCCTAGGGAATATCGATCTCTATCAGCTTTCCCTAGACATTAATGACATAATGTATGATTTCTGAGGAAACCTTTTTTACTATACATTGATATGCCCCATTTTGTATTTTCATTAGTCAACCAAAAAGGGCATGTCAACTAGAGGATGTCATTTTTGACTATTCATTGATACATCACAGTTTGGATTTTGATAAGTTTCCCACAAAAAGACCTATCAACTAGAGACATGTTAATCTTTGGAAAATCATCTTTTATCACCATAATCCCAAAAAAAATCTTTCTAGAAACCACTTTTCGATCCTGGTTTGCAGTCACTCCTTTCCTACTTGTCCCATACCACTTATCCTGTTTCGAGAACCCCCAATATATTGGTTTAAAATTTTATTCATCAAGTATAAATTATTTTGGATCATACTATTTCTAATAATCCTTACACCACTCACCATTTACTTGACATTAGGCAATCTTCATCCTTGATATATGAAGCTAAGTAACATATTTTTTCAGAACTACATACAACTAGATTCTCATTCCAATGAGATATATAGTGATGCCTGGATCCTAAATCTAGGTATAGCTACCTCAATATCAAAATACCCATATCCTCTCTTTTAATAACCTCTATGTGGTGAAATAAACCTTTTCCACTCCTTGTTTCTCACTTCGAGCATAGCTCATGTGAGATTAAGACTTCTGGTAGAGTCTTCCCCACATGATCAAGGAATATCCATTCACTTCAAAGTTATCATAGTCCTTGATGAAATAAATTAAAAGGCACACCAAAAATCCTTACTGATGACATTAAAATACATGGTTGACTTCTATTTAATTACATAAATTTAAAAAATATGTTGGATTGATTCTTGCTTTTTCAAGATATGTAGTGATTCCAAGATCCAATATCCTGGTCCTGCCGTAATATAAAAAAAATCACCAACTCTTCTATATATGAGCTAGATATTTATAATAGGTTCCATTATGTCTTTTCACACTGTTAATGAGGGAATATTAAAAAAACTACATCCTTTACACAAAAAAAGTCGATCAATGTCAAGAATATTTCATAGAACAATGTGTAGCTTTATTTTTTCTTTGATGATATACATGATGATTCTAAGATCCTATGTCATGGGCCCAACTACAATATAAAAATATCCTCCTTCCCTGATTATAGGTTAAACTTGTTTCAAAAATATGTCTCCCCATTCTTGGTTGATTTTGATATGGAATGTTCCTTTCTTACTCATTCACTTTCCTTACACAAACCAAACATTGTGTCATGGGAATCCTCAATCTCTATAAACTCTCTCCAGCCATCAGTAATAAAATTTTCAATTCCTGAGACCAAATTTATTTTCACTATGCATTGATACTCACCAGTTTTTCTTTGCATAATTATCCCATAAAAGACCATGTCATCCCAAGGATGTATGTAAGAAGATGTATTTTTCTTAACCCATCTCTCATTCAGTTTTTCATTTGATCCTTGGTGGATGAGTCTTGTTCATTGAAAGATATCCTTTTTATGGAAAATGAATTAATGTCCAAGGATGTATGTTTGTTTTAATTAATAGATTTTAGCTATAAATTTGTTAAATGAGCTTATGGGTGTGTTTTATTATTGGAATTATTTATAGTTATTTGGATCCTTATACATGAATTTTGATTAAAATCTATTTGTAGAGGATTTACTTACCATGTACAAGAGTTACATGGCATGTACATTTCACAAAAAAAATGTTTTGAAACAAATAAAGGGTATGAAATGGTTACACATAGTGTAAACCATTCACATCATGTATTAATTGACCAAGACAAATATTAACCTGAGGCGATGGGGTTTTCAGAATATCCCTT
Source organism: Viscum album (assembly GCA_963277665.1). Taxonomy (NCBI): domain Eukaryota; kingdom Viridiplantae; phylum Streptophyta; class Magnoliopsida; order Santalales; family Viscaceae; genus Viscum; species Viscum album. The sequence goes on along the minus strand of OY728145.1, from coordinate 1,182,994,664 downwards.
TAAAAAGAATTTTATAATGACTAAAAGAGTTACATATCATGTAATTTACCAAAAAATAATTTTAAAGGTTGTAATATATATGATTCCACATTCATCTCATGTACATATTTCTCCTCTTGACCATATGAAATCTTCTAGATAATTTTAGAGAACCTATGTTGTTTCTGGACATCCCAATCATGCATCGGATCCCATGTAAATGGTTTTAGTTAGGTTTTCCCTTATCTCAGTTTTTCTCCAACTATTTTAGTGTAACTTCTTGACCGCGTGCATTACTAGTTTTGATGTTGATCAGTTATGATATAGGAACCTAATTTTGATCATTTATACCTATTTTCTTATTATAGAATCATGTCGGAATCATTGGTTGTTTGTTAGTTAAAGGTAGGGGTGTGAAACATAACTCGATGGGCTTATATTTTTCAAGTATTTGAAATATTTCAATTGTGCCAACATATCATGTGCCTATATAAATTAAACAAACAGTTGGATTATTCTTTATAGTCCATTTGGATCCAATTGGTTATTGCCCTGGTTTGTAGCTACCGTTCGGGAAAATGAACCCTTGATTATAAATAAAATTTTTAATGGATTATAGTGTGTTAAGAAAGACATGATATTTGGATGTATTCTTAATATAGATTCTCTTTTTATTGTCCTAAATATTGAAATGATTCTCTTGTTTTTGGTTTATGAAAAAAGGATAAATGAAATGTGAAATTGAAATATAAATGGTAATTTTCATAATTAAAAATTGATCATCATGATGTGATATTGTGATATCCTTGTTTATATGACATGTTTTCTGTTTTCTATGTTGTGATTCTTATGTTGGGTATTTGACCGATTTACATGAAAAAATTATTATATAATTAGATAATACCTAATACAAGCTAAAATTATTATATATCATTCTATGTACCAAGACATGCTGAAATGATTATATATCGGGCTACGCCCTGAGACATGCTGAAAATATTATATATCAGGATAAGCCCTGATAAATGTTGAAATTATTATATACTGGGATTGGCCCTAATTAAATGATGATATGGTTATATAGAGAGATTTTAACCAGATCTATGCCAATTAATCTTTGGTTATAAGGTTATGTTTCACTATGTTTGTATTCAAACAGTTATGGATGTCATGGTTGTGGGACATGTTCAGAAGAATTCTTTCATGGATTTGAGGAAGGTTATGTTTTTCCATGGATATATGGTTATGGTTGGAATGGTTGTGAGACATGATCAAAGATATTTTGGTATGGCATCGACGAAGGATGACATGGTATTAATTTAATTATTTAATTAATTAATGCACTTATTGATTGTATTATTGCAAGCACTTATTATCAACCTGGTTTGGCTTAGAAATGCTGGTGTTAACCTAATGATTTATAATCAAACCCTATTTGGGCTGTTTTTGTAACCTAATAAGATTTCATGGAAGATGGTTTGGACAATGGAAGGGGAACTTGTTGTTGAATATTGCTTATTGGATGGGCTAGAGTTTGGAGATGGGACTGACATGGGGTTCAGGACCAGGTTGTTTTGAATCATTATTTGACTCTGGTGGTATTTTATTTTTATTTATTTTATCCTGAGGATTAGTTACATTCAATCATGTCATTCCTTTATTCCTTTATTATTTATTAGATTACTCAATTGGCATTATTTGTTGGTTTCCACTATACAATATTGTTTCCATTATTTCATCACTCTTATATTTATTTATTAAATAATTATTTTGTTATGTTGTAACTCTGTAACTAGGGTTATAGTCTACCCATAGTACTTATCACACCCTTTCTACTTTTTGGCAGCCTCTAGCATATGGGGAGGTGTGCATGAGGTCCCATAACCTACCTGATTTTGACACCTAAGAGAGTTCTTGGTCGGTGGATATTAAAAAGTGGAATCAATGGAGTAAATGTTTCATTTCTATTTATTTACTATTTTGGAAATTTATAAAAGATAATAAGATGTTTCAATACTTATTAATGATCTTATGTGTGGGAGTAATGAACCTATGTATGGGGGAAAATATGAGTGCCCAATGGTTGATTGTTGTTTATACTTTTTTCTTATTACAGTTTATGTTATTTGATCCTGAATGATTCACATATTATGTTAGGTCATTATTTCATGATGTTATTGGTTCTTGATATTTATCTACATTGATCAGTATAGAAAAGGATGATTATTCGTGTATCATAATAGATACAAAGGGATATATATTGGCATAATTTGTTCATGATAGTGTCATATCTATTGAATGTGATATATATGTTCCTATTTGAATATTTTTGTAAGATAATTTTTATATCAGTTAAATGAAATGAAATAAATGAATTGTTATTTCATGATAAAAAACTTGTAATCCATGTTTAGAGAGACCATGATTCAGTGGTTCTCTATTATTGTCACTTTTTGATGTTGAATTTGTTACATCAAGTGTTCCAATGAGTGTGATTTTATTTTAGATAATATACCCCCTCATCATCTTTGATTGGATATTCAGGAGAGTGGAAATTAGAATGCTCCTAGCATAGCTGATCTAGTTCTTCTTGTATTACTTGAAAACCATATGGATTTTCATCATCATGAAAGCTTTTTGAGGGTCATGCAATCCATAGAGAGGGATGTAGCTTGCATTGTACCTTCAATGTATAAGCTGAAGAGAGAGGTTCAGCTATAGCATCCACCTATGTTCACTAGGGAGGGAGGCCCCCCGAAATCTGAGTTTTAGATTAATTCAGTCTAATTGATCTCTAAACATCTGGAGACACACAAACATAAGCGGGTGAATATTGAGGAATATATGACTCACAGACCAACCAAGCATTGGTGGGACATACTAGAGTTGGATGGGATACATGAGGGATTATCTTCGAAGGACTTTGAGACAATGTTCCAAAGCCACTTCTATCACAATATTTTTAGGGATGAGAAGGATCATGAGTTCATATACCTAACACAAGAAATATTTTTAGCGTTGTAGTAAACTAAATTTTTCACCAACCTATAGCACTTTTTTCCCTATTGGAAGCTGGAGAGGTCTCTAGGGTGAGATAATTTTAGTATGATCTTTTCTATGAGATTATGCCACATGTGAATGTGTTCCATTTGAGAAATTTTGAAAATATGATGAATTAGACACTCATCATGGAAAGGAATATGAGAGAGGCCTCATGTAGTGACTATTATTCTTCTATAGAGAAAACTAGGAACACTTCTTCTAGATGAAAGAAGTGTCACTATGAAATTTTTTCACCAAGGAAATAACGATCACAGTAGTTAGGGAAGAGGGAATTCATATTAGGTTATTCTTTTGTTGTGATGCTATTAGTCTGGAAATATGGACCACAAACAACCACATTTTATGTACCCTAATTTGGAGTATCATTCTTACGGTAGAATGGGCCACCTACATAGGTTTTATAGGGGCATGAAGCAGCAGAGTAGTGGCAGGGGAATATGATAGGCACAAGAGTCTATGAAGGACTTAGCTACTTCTTAGAAGACAAGTAGATGGAGTTACAAAGGAAATTTTGTTCAAGTAAGGGGATGTGGTGAACCAATGTAGTAAATATAGTGAAAAGTAGAGGTAATAGATCAGGGAATTCATGACGGAGCTAAAGGAAGAGGGCCTATTCATCTACAAGTTATGTAGACTACTCCAGATTTTGTGGTTGTAGGATCGTCTACCATATGAGGCATGGTTATTATATCAACTACCCTTGTTTTTGTTTTTTTTAATATAAGAACATCACATTCCTTTTTATCTACAATTTTTTTAAAATTATTTTAGATTGGATTTGGAAAACATTAATGGTGTTTTAACCATCGATACCCCATTGGGAGTATAGTCATAGAATATAAAATAGTGCAATGCATGTTCTCTAGATATTTTTTTTTACCACTTTCTTTCAGAATAATTTATGATGGAAATTAAATAATTAAATTTTATTCTTCATATGGATTGGTTAGTTTTATACCAGGCTCATATCAACTGTTATCATTATATAGTTTCCTTTCTCTATCCAGAAGAAGGCAGTTATTCTCACAAAGGTGAGGGGGATCTTCAGGCTAGTCGTATAAGACCAATTCAATGTAGATTGGATTGTCTCCCAACTCATATAGCATGTCGTTCACTATATAAATTTTCAATGAAGTAGTATTATTTTCCTCTAGTGGTAGATAATGTTTATTATGTTTTTCTTGATGGGTTCTAAGGCTTACCAACTGAGCGAGAGATCAATTTTATGATAAAGTTGGGGCTCGGGGAAGAGCCAGTTTCTATCCTACCTCATAGATTGGCACCATAATATATTTAAGAGTTGAAGGTTTGGTTGGAAGATATGGAAACTAAATGTTTCATACAGATTATTACATTTCCTTGGGGTTCCCCAATTCAATTCATTAATGAATATGGTGGGACTTTTCACATGTTTAGGTATTATTAGATATTTCACCTGATGACAGTCAAGAAACGATGTCCCCTTCTTCACATTGATGATCTTTTTGACCAATTAAGAGGTTATAAGATCTTATTGAAGATTTATTTGAGATAAGGATACAAAAAATTTAGGTTGCGACTATCAGACAAACCTTGGACTACTTTTAGGAGCAGGTATGGATTCTATGAGTTTGTAGTGATGTTGTTTGGTTTGACCAATGTACCGATAGTATTCAGGAGTTTCAATAGACCTAGATAATGTTACAACCATGGTATCTTAGGAATATCCCAATAATGACATTGAGACATAGAGATTTCTAGATATAGTAGGTTATTATCAGTATTTTATCTAGGAATTCTCCCAATTGGTAGCACTAAGGTAAGGGCTAACCAATAATGGGGTGAAGTTTGTTTGGTAAAATTCTTGTGAGATATATTTTTAGGATATTAAATATATGATAACCACATCACCCATGTTAACGTTACCTATGTTGGGTAAATAATATAACATGTATTTTGATGCATTAAGTGTTGAAATCAGAGCAGTTATGATGTAGGATGATCAAGTGGTTGCTTATGGCTCCAGATAGTAAAGGATGCATGAGTGTAACTATCCGACTTGTGATTTGGATTTAGAAGTAGTTCTGAATTCCTTAAGATTTTGGATAAATTATCTCATGGGTGAGGGTGTTTTGGTATACACAGACCTCAAAATCCTCAGGTACATCTTTTCTCAGCGGGACTTGAACCATCGGTAGAGGAGGTAGGTCAAGTATCTACAATCTTTCAACATTGTGTTGGATTATAAATTATGAAAGGGGATCATAGTTTCTAATTCATTGATCTAAATAAAGAATTAATATTCAAAATGAGATTCTTGTGATGAGTGGTGTGTGATGTCCCTCTTTGCACACATGCACCGAGATGTTCAAAAGTCTTCAAGATAATTACGTCTGAATTCAACATCTATTATATTGATGATTTTGGATTAGAACAAGATTCAGTAGTGATTTAATCCAAATGACTTAGTGATGAGAAAGAAAATATATGGGGGAGAGACTCTATCAGGATGGTCTCTAGTCTTTAGAAATTCCATTATATGCAATTTGGGAGTATTGGTTTCTACAGACTTTCATGGGAGACAATGAGAGAGATTCTTGATTCTAGATGGGTGGTACATCCTATTTTGAAAAATATTTATCATTATTTCCATAGAAAATACTGGTGGTCAAGAATGAATAAGAAGATATTAGGAATTTTTGTGAGAATTTTCACTTGTCTGCAGATAAAATTTAGGCATCAATGGCCATCTGGGATTTTGAAGCCTTTTACCATTCCTATGTGGAAATAGGATGATGTCACTATGGATTTTCTAATAGGATTACCTAGTACAACCCATATGCATGATGTTGTATGGGTGATTTTGGATCGACGGAAAAAAGTTATTTCACTTATTTCCTATCAGGGACACTGTCACAATTGATAATTTGGGTAGCCTTTAAGTGCATGAGATAGTTTGGATACATGGTGTTCTATAGAGTATCATTTCAAAATGATATCCTCATTTTATGTCATGTTTCTGGAGAGGCCTTCAAGAGGAACTGGGATCAAAAGTTCATTTATGTATAGAATATAATCATTATATTGATGGCCAGTCTAAGTGGACTATTCAGGTTCTAGAGGATATGTTATAGGCTTGTGTTTTATATTTTTGTGGTCTATGGGATTAGCATATAGAACACGTAGTGTTTTTATATAATAACTTCTTCAAGGAATCAATCTATATTGAAAATTTTGAGGATTTATATGGAAGGTCATATAATTAGCTTCTTTGTTGGTTGGAGGCAGATGAGTCTGTGTTTGTTGGGCCTAGTCTCATGTAGGATATGTTTGAGATTGTTTATTTAATCATATTGTTGTTAGTGAATATTTTGAGTAGGTATAAATCATACTGCTGAAAATCATATATTACCTATGGAATTCAAAGTTAGTCATCATGTATTCCTTTGAGTGTCACCTAGGATTGGGAAATATTGTTTAGGAAATAAGGGAATATAGTGCCCAGGATTGTTGGGCCATTTGAGATAGTGGATAGGGTCAATCTAATGGCATGCTGATTATCCCTTCCATAATGTTACCAGTTCATGCATGACATGTTTGACATGTCCAACATTTAGATATATTATTCATACCTATCTCATGTTATGGACATAGAATATGTCAATTTTATTGTGGATGCGCACTTTGAGGAGGATCTGATATGGATTTTACCTATTAGTGGGATGTATATGTGGGGTAGTGTTATTCTTTTTGTTTGAGTTTTGTGGAAACATAGATGTGTTCAGAACGAGACCTGGGGGAGGGAGTCTATTATACAAGAACAGTGGCTATACTTATTCACTAAGACCCTATAGTGATACTTGAAGAATCTCAGGGATGAACTGTTATATGTTGGAGAGTTTGTAAGATTTTGTCTTTTCCTTAATACATGTCTCGTTGAGTTTTAAACTTGATCCATGGTGGTCAGGGCATGTTTAGAGATGGTGAGCTTTTTTGGGGATAATGAATTGATGTCTAGGGTTGTATGTTTATTTGAATTAATGGTGTCAAGTTATATATGTGTCAAATTGTATTATGAGGGTTTTCCTTACTTATAAGGATTTAGAGGTATTCATATTGTTATATAAGAGATTGTATTAAAATATATCTTTAGGGTATTTACATGCCGTGTAAAGGGGTTACATGACATGAACTTTCTTCTATATACATTTCATAAATCCAATATTTGGAATGAAATGATTACATGTCATGTAAAACATTCACATTATTTATTAATCAATTGTGATAAATATTAACATGAGGTGATAGTTTTTTAGAATATCCCTCTAAAATGAATTTTATATGTAAATGATTTACACACCATGTAATTTTTTGAGAAGTAAATATAAGGGTTGAAGTATGGATGATTCCTCATTCATATCACTTGTATCCTTCTCCTTTGAACCCTATAGTGTCTTTTAATTGATTTATGAGAACCTCTCTAGTTTATGAATGTCTTGATCACATATTTGATTTATGGTAAGTGGTTTTGGTTAGGTTTACTCTTCTCTCCCATTATTCTCCAACCATTGTGGTGCAACCTCTTGATAGTGTGCAGTGTTAGTTTTGATCTTGATTAGTTATGATCTAGGAATCTTTTTTCAATCATCTGTGCCTTATTTATTGTTGGAAAATCTCAATGGAGGCATTGGTTGGTCATCAATTAAAGTTAGGTGGTCTGGACCTTAACCCTAATGTTTTATATTTATAAATTGTGTGTAATATTTCAATTGATCCTTTATATCATGAACCTAACTAATTTAAATAATGAATTTAATTCATCATTGAAGACCCTTTGGATCCAACTGGTTATTGACCTAGATTTTGACTACTGTTTAGAGAAACAAACCATTGATTATAAATAAAATTTTTAATGGCTTAAATTGTGTATATAATGACATGGGATTTGGGTTTATGCTTGATATAGATTCACCTTGGAATTTCCTAAATACAAAAATGATTGGATTGTTTTTGGTGGATGAATAAAGTATAAATGAAATGTGTAATTGAATGATAAATTGTAATTTTCATAATAAAACATTGATCCTGATGATGTTATATTCTGATATCCTTTTTTATGTCACTTTTTATGTTTTCTATAGTGCGATTCTTATACATTTATTTGGCCTAGTTTACATTATGAAATGATTATGTGTCATGAAATTCCCTATGGCATTCCAACATGATTATATACTGGGATATTCCCTTTGATATGCTGAAATGAGTATATGTCTGTCTATTCCTTGAGACATTCTGAAATTCTTATATATTGATCTTGTCCCTAATACTTTCAGAAATGATTATATACTAGGACTAGTCTTATTTAAATGCCTAAATGCTTATATAGTGGGTTTTGTCCCAAATCAATGTGAGTTAATCCTTGGTTATATGGTTAGGTTTTATCATGTTTATATGGTTATGGATATAGTAGTAAGGGTTATGATACATGATTAGAGACATTCTATAATGGCGTTGAGTTAGTTTATGTTTTACCTTGAATACATGGTTATGGTTGGCAATGTTGTGAGACTTTCTCAAAGATATTATTGCATGGTGCCAAAGAAGGTTGATGTAATATTAATTTAATTATTTAATTCGTTAATGAAACTATTTATTTCATTATTGTATACACTTATTATTATATTACTTATGTTTAGACATGGTGGTGTAGACCTACAAGGTTATACTCAAACACTATTTAGGTTACTGGTTGGTACTTGAGCATATTACATGGATGCAGGTTTCGATAATGGAAAGGGACATAGCTGCAGATTATTATTTTTTAGATGGGTTGGAGTTTGGATATTTGACATACATGTGTTCGAAATTGGGGAATTTTGAGTCTTTTTTTAAGTCTTCTAGTATTTTATTTGTATTACTTCTAGCATGAAATTTAGTTACATTCCATCATGTCATTTCATTATTACATTATTATTTATTGGATTACTCAGTTGGATTTATTTGTTTGTTTATGTTCTACTATATTGTTTCCATTATTTCTACACTCAGATATTTATTTATTATAGGATTGTTCCATAGTATTATAACTCTATAACCAGAGGGTATAGTCTCCCCACTATACTTATCACACTCTCACTGCTAATCAAAAACCTTTGGTGTACAAGGAGGTGTTCTTGAGGTTCCGTAACCAACCTAGTTCATCCACATCAGTGAATTATATATCCGGGGTTGTTACGGTTCAATTTTTTTAATATGCATTGATTCACCTCATTTTGGATTTTCATAAGTTTCCTAGAAAAAGGGCTATAAATTGGAGGCTCATTATTCCTTAGAAGAAACTTCTTCTATATCTAAATACCCCAAATGTTTTTGAAGAAATCAAATATTCTAACATGGTCCATGATCATTCCTTTCATTCCTATCCCATATCTCTTCTCGAATAAAGAATCACATAGATTGTAACTTATAACTTTACCTCCCCATGAAAAAAAGGATGAACATTCCTGGTAAGATCACAATGAAATAGAAAATCACCAATATTTTGGTCATATAAAATTACATTAAATTTGTATACCTCAACATCTATGATATAAAATGTTAAACTAAGTTGTCCACATCTTGGTTGAAAGATAGTAAATTGAATGATGCTTCTACCCTCATTAGGGAGGAGCATTTTCTCATGATGTTTTCCATCCACCATATCACTCTAAGTAACAATTTATGACCTGATGTTAATTCAATAAATACACATAGTTATTCCTAGATCCTCTATTCTAGGACTAGCTATAATGTCAACCAAAACGTTTATATCCCCCCATTCATGAAAACAACCCCAATCTGGGTGGAGGTATTTTTTATTTCTCCCAAGACCCCTCCTTTACAAGATTATAGTTGAAATATAATTTCTCCTCCTTTAAATACAAACCAAATTTCACATAGATTGGTTTATAATTCAATGTCAGTACCAACCCATATGATCCATTTATTCTCAGACACATTCCCTTCACAAACCATGATATATGGTCTGGAGAAATATGAATCCTCAGAAAGTATCTAGCCATCAGTGATAGAATATCTGATTACTTTATACACCTTTGTATTTACTACGCATTGATATAACCAATTCATGATTTGAATAAGTTTCCACCAAAATTCTTATCAACTAGAGGCACCTTATTTCTTATTATATACCTCTTATATCTCTACAATACCAAAATATATTGTGATGGAAATTGATTTTCGAAAATAGTCCATTTTCATTACATACATATTTGTATCATATCATGTTTTAGATCCTAAAATCACAATATAATTACTAAAAACTCATATTTTTTTGTATATGAAGAACATCGGGACATTATCATCAAATAAGCCTTGCTTGGGTAATCAGTACAAAACTCATGGTCAAATATTCTTGACCTAAAACACTATTTTTATTAGTTCATATCTCTAGACTCTAGACTACCCATGAAAAGATAAATGGTACTTTCTAGGTCAAAACCCCCACAAAAGGGTACCCTGAGAAAGATTCTAGTTTTAGCCCAATGGACCTGTACTCTTCACGGTTTATAAAATAAATTGAGTAATGAAAGGAAAATACCTAAAACTTTTAGGTTGAAACCCCACAATGGGAGGCCTAATAAAAAACCAAGTCTCACATTCTAAGAATTCTAATATCCAACTTAGTAAAAAATTGGGGCAATGAGGAAAAAGGCATAACATTTTTAGAGTATTTCATGTGACTGTATATAAAGTCGTACTACACTTTCTAGGCCTTGTAAATTTTGAACAAATTGATGTCTCCTCCCAAAGTTGAGATAACTTGAAATCTGACCAAATGATTTTAGAATATGTCAAAGTTCCCTTAATTTACATTATAATTAGATTATTTTTGTTAGGAAATAATCCAATTCTAGGGGGATTTTTTTACATCATTAAATTCATGCCATACACTTTTCCATATGACCGATGATATTATCTTCACTTGGGGAACAAATTTTATGTTTGTGTAGAGATGTGTCCCCATTACAATATAAGATCAACTTTATATTCACATGTTTCAAAATATCACTCCACAACAAGGAATAAGGATTATTTATAAATTATTCCCAATCTAGTGGCCTAGTGTAGAGAATACCCCTCCAAGGGTACTCCATGGATTCCTAAAATCACTGGAAAAGATGTTTTTGACACATTAAAATTCATTTTTGAGTGAATTTTGGGAAATATTTTGTGTATACACCACTTAAAATTGATTATTTTAATTCTCAATATTTTATTTGATAGGTCGTGGAGCCTAAATTTACTTATCAATCAAAATTTATCGTTATCAAAAGTCATAAAAAAATTGACGTAATTAGATCTCTCATGCTATGCCCTCACATAATATATTTGTGTGGCCCATTTCACAAAAGGCCTTAGTGATAGTCTGTTCATGCAACCCATTTGTCTAGGTCTACAATTTGATCAATAAATAGACTCCTCAACCTCAAATTTTAGCAGAACAGATGGACTTCAATAAGACAAAGCGAGGTGAGAGCTTTGCTAGCATTACTTGTTCACAATGCTAGTTTTACCTTATTTGGGAAAACCACCATGGCACACCCACACTAGGTCTAGGCCCCCAACCTAGTACTTGGTAGACTCACACCTGGGTGACCCAAACATAGACAAGCCATACTTGGGTGACCCATACGTGGATAATCCATACTTTAGTGACCCATACCTGGGAGACTCATACCTGGGAAACCCATACTTGGAAACCCTCACCTAATAAAACCATAACTAGGTGTGCCCCCATTAGGGAAAACAACCTTGGTGATCCCTAATCTAGGAAAACTATTTCATCCAGCCTTTACCCATGTCATGAAACTTGAGAAATCATTTTCTTTCTCTCATCCTTACCATAAGGGCTGCACCCCTTCACCCCCGCTTGGGATCAAGGATGGGCTATGGTCCCAGGCCTTCGGTATAGTTTCTTCACTACTAACCCTGATCCCCACGAAGAATGTAGAGTCTCACTATAAACTTTTTGTGATGGGGAAAGTATGTTTTTGGGTTTTGAAACATACAACCACACATATCATTATAAATCAACATGAGGTGAAATGCTTCACATATTTCCTTAAATTTTTTCATCCTTTTAGGTTTAACCCCCATACCAGCATCCAAATATCCATGAGTTGAGATACACCTCATGATTCTAGAAATTTTGGCATCCTCGTAGATGTAAGCACCAAAAAACCTCTAAATTACCATGAGTTGAGATACTCTTCATGGTTACAAAAATTATGGCATCCTCCTAGGTGAAAGTCCCAAGCAAACCTATAAATAACCATGAGTTGAGATCCTTCTCATGGTTCCATAGATAGAGATAATACTATAAAATTCTTCAAAGATTAGTTTTTCTTAGTCTTTGTCTCAAGTTATTTAAATATTTAGGTAGTTCTGTAAGCCTCAAAAGAAGATAAAAATTAAGGGGGTAGTGGGATTAGATTTTCCCTACTGTTTTATAAACAAAACACATGCATGTTCCATATCCTCTAGTCCATGAACACTAGAGAGAAGTACCCTTCTTAAGCTTGAAATTTTAGCACTGGTCATCCAAGGAAACCTAAGTATACCCTTAGAGACTAGAGAAAAGAAAATTTCCAAGTTTTGCTTCCAAAGTTTCACATCACCCGAAGGAATCTCCAACTATATCAAGTATACCCTGAAAGAATCACCTTCAACTCGCCCAATCCTACCATGTGTGAAGAAAATTTATCTCACTCATGACTACATTGCATGAGACATCTTCAACTTACCCATAACTTACCTGCATGATCCATCTTCAAATCACCCAGGAATAACCTATGAGATCCACCATCTATCCACCCAGGCCTCACCTATGTGATTAATCCTTTGGGACACTTTTTCATTCCACCAATTGTAGGGAACCTATTCTATTGGATCTCTCTTCTAAGGGGGACCAAGTTGTGGCCACCACTAAAGCCTATATACATGTATAATCAGAGAATATGGAAAATCAGTTTTTCTTATTTATTATAAATTTCCATCATAATTTAGGTCCTACATTTTCCCTACACAATAGATGGGATCCTTAGAGTGTTCTCGATTATACATTATTGAGGTAATGATTACCCCAAACATAGAGGTAATTTGAAGAACCTATATATTTTCTTTAGTGATGAGAAACAAATTAATTTCCATTTTATGAGGGCTAGTGACTTATCCTTCATTCATATTAACTAAAATCTAGATTATTGAATCACTCATAGATTAATCCCCTAGTACTTCATTCATATCATACCTATATTGTTGTGTAAGTCCCAACCCTGATTATGAAAGCAAGATATGATATAGGCACACAAAATCCCTTTATCCCTCTTGTAGACATGTCCTTATCCCCTATATAATGAAGGAGATCATGTGGTTTTCCATATCTTCCACTTCCTCTTGTTTCTCACACTGATCATAACTCATGTGGTCATAGAATTTAGTTATGATCATCAAATCTACATGATCAAGTACATATCTTGGTATGAAATCCATTTTATAGATGTTATTCTCTCCTTCCATGAGGCCCTTTATAGGTGTGGGTCCTCAAAGTCATGTATCCTTCTCAAAGTGTCATATCCCCTATGAGAAAAACCTTTATAGGTCCTCCATAGGCGTGTGTCCTCAAATCCATGTATACATATTCATGGGCTATATCCAATGTGATACAAACTAGTAGAGTGCATCCATAGGAGTGGTTCATAAATTCAATGCATCCATCTCAATGTTTTATATCCCCTATGAGACAAACCCTTATAGAGCCACTATAGGTGTGGATAATAAAATCTATTTATTCATATCAAAGTGTCACATCCCCAACTAGAAAAACCATTGGAGGACCTCCAGAGGCATGGGTCCTCAAATCCATATATCCTTCCCAAATGTCCATATCCCCTACAAGAAAAATCTATATAGGGAATCCATAATTGCAGGTATTAAAATCCATGTATCCATATCAAGGGTCTATATCCCCAATGAGACAAACCTTTAAAGGGACTTCATAGGTGTAGGCCCTAATACTTTTTAACTATGTGGGAATTGATCCCCGCCCAAACTAGATTTGTAGGAACACTCCCTGAGGTTCAAAACCGACACCCCAGAATTTTTTTACTATGTTGGATTTGATTCACATACAAATAGGATATATATAAATCCTCCCAAAGGCATAAACCCAACACCCAAATCCTTCAACACTATGTGGTCTTTGATTCATGTCCAAATAGGATACGTAGGAATCGTTCCAAATTTTTATACCCAAATACTCAATACTTCTAAACTATGTTAGATTTGATTCCTACCCAAATGGGATGTGTAGGAAGTCTCCTTGAGGTACAAACCCAACAAATCAAATTCAACCTAATATTCTATGGTCCATATCCTAAAAAGGTTATATCTAGACTATTAGGACCAAGCAGAAAAGGAAGGTATTTTGTATTCAAGTGTTGTATTTTGTTGTCAAGGTATGTTTTGAAGAAAGGAAATCACTTCACATTGTTTTTTGGAAAAAATTGTTTTGGGTTTGTTTTGAAAATAATTAGACCCATGTTTTCTGATATTTGGACTCATTTATTCATAATTTTTGTTCTCAGGATTAGAATAAGAAGGAAATAAAGAAACTTGGGTGAATGGAATGTAATGATACTTTATGATGTAATTGTAATGACGCTTTGATGATTTTTATTTCATATAAATCCTGAGTTTTATTGAGAAATTTTGATGCATGATTGAGAGAAGAAAGGGGGAGTTAAGGGGTTACTACCAATCAGAAAAGAATCTTATTCAGATTTAACATGTATAGATAGCAAAGATAAAGAATTGGTATCGATTGTGTTTTAAAACAATGATATTTAGATTGAAGAGGCGGTGTTAATTGTTTTTTAAAACAATCATATCCAGATTGAAGTGGCGATGCTGATTTTTTTCAAAACAATAATATATATATTGATGAGGTAGTTTTGATTTTTTTCAAAAAAATCATTTCTATACTGAAGAGGTGGTGTCATTTGAAGGAGTCGCACCGATAATAAGAGAAAGTGATTGTATCAATTGTTTTTCAAAACAATTGGATTTTGGGTGGAAGTAAAAGAAATGGTGTTTTTTAAAGTTGGGCCTATGGAATGTGGTGCCAATGAAAAGTGGTGATGATTGAAAAAGGATGCTTATAGAAGAGTAAGTGATGGTGGTGATTGTTTTTCAAAATGATCATATCTAGGTGAAAGTGAAAGAATAGAAATGGTACTGATCAAAGATCATTGTTATCAAATTGTAATTAATAGAATATGGGTGAAAGAGAAGAGATGATTCCAATAAAAACAGAAATGTTTTTCAGATTGTATTGTTATCATATCTGGGAAGATCATCATTTTCTTATTGTATTGTATTGTTTCTAAGAAGATCATTGTTTTTAAATTGTATTTGATCATACCCAGTAATCGTAACCAGCAATCAAATCCAGAATGATCATAACCAGAATGATTATAACTAGAATGATCGTAATAAGAAATGATTGTATCTAGACCATTTGTATTCAAAAAAAATTATTCTTGGGTTGAGATGAAAATAAATAAGCTGGAATCAATGGAAAGTCACAATACATTCTAATTGAATTTAGATGATGATAACGTTGATCCTCAATGAATTCGTAGTCATGAAGTTAGTCATAATTCAATTAATAGTATTTGAATGACGTATTTTTTATCAAGAGGATTAAGAGAAATGAAAAGAGAAGAATATTTCAGAATTATTTTTTAGGGGGATTTGAACATACATATAGAAAATTTTGATTCAAATCGGTACTAATAATCGTATTCAGCAATCGACATGAGGAATCAGACACTGTTGATCAGACCCACGTATTCCTAACAATTGAAATCGTCTCAACAATTGAAATGAGAGTCTAAAGAAGAAGAAGTGATGATTGTGTATGTTTCGATAAGAATCAATAAGCATTGAGCAAGTCAGAAATTATCTGAGATTTTAGGTGAAATTAAAATGTGGGTGAATTTAAGTGGGTAGGAAAGTGTTTTGTGATTCCTACTTAAACTTGTTTCAGGTCAACTATAAAAGGGAAACAAGTACACTATAATTTCTGAGGAGGAGTACTGTTCATCGCAGAAGAGAGATAAGATTCTAGTTTCTAGTGAGAGGAAGAGATCAATTCAATTCAGATTTACAATTGTTTTTAGTGGTTCATATTCCTTCATATTCTATTCGTATTGAAAATTGTATTTAGGAGTTTAAGTGGTGTTTATTCTACTCTGTCGTATTCTATTAGAAAATTATACTGGGAGTATTGTTTTTTCAGAATTGGACTCTGATGAATCAGACTTAGAAAATATTGGACACAGTTTTTTATAACAAATCCCAAGTGATTCTTATCTTTCTTCTGGGTAAGGAATTGATGAATTGTATTTCAATTTAATACATTGTTTGAATTGAAAAGAAGTGCAGGTAATATGAGTTGCTACAAAACAACTGCATTACATTATTATGCAAAGAGGGTGAACATGCACTAGTGGGATTATTTTATGGTGCTACATGAGTGAAAGTGTAAATCCTACTCATTTTAATCCAAGGATTGATTTCAAGTGGATTGTATGGTATTGGATCATTTCCAAACCATACCAAGGACATAACTATTCTTATTTAATAGTGAAACTTTTAAATCTTTGTGTTCCTTTTGATGTGTGTTTATTTTTTTCTCATTACTTAATTGAAATATTTTATAGGTGTCAAAGGACATTTCAATTTAAAAGAAACATAAAAGAAAAATGGTATCACTGATTCACCCCTCCCCCTCTCACTGATACATTACTCCGATTGGGCACTATCAGTTGGTATAAAAGGAAGGATCCCTTCACAATTATTTGCTTATGGAGAAGGTGAACTATGTGAATAGTAGAGGTATTCTGATATTTGATGGAAAGAACTATCATATATAGAAAGATAGAATGTTTCCATATCTTAATTCTATTGGTAAATATGTCCTTGAAGTTACAACAGTTGGGTTTCCTCCCATTGATGATAGTACTCCACTTACACCTGTTGAAAATAAGTTTCTTGATAATTATGGAAGGACCAAGAATTCTATATTATCATCACTTTATGAAAGTGAATTATTGAGAGTAAAAGGTGTTTCCAGAGCTAAAGGTATATGGGATATATTGAAAAACATATATGAAGACAATACAAAAGTGAAGAAGGAAAAGTTACAAATTTGGAGATTGAAGTATGATGATTTGAATATGGGTGAGAATGAATATATTGAGGAATTATTTACAAGGGATAATGACATTGTGAGTACTATCAGATGTCTTGGTGAAAATCTAAAAGACTCTACAGTTGTTCAAAATATCTTGATAATCCTACATGAAAAATTCAACGCCAATGTTTCTTCATTTGATGATAGAGATTCTGAAACATTATCTCTTGATGATTTACATAGCACTCTTATCACTTATTTAATGAGAAGATAGAATTCTATGAAGAGAAAAAAAAAGGTTGATAGAGAATTTTTTTTCAAGTCTATGAATAAAGAATATTCAACGAAGATTGTTATTGAAGATTAATCTCATGATTATGACTCTGAAAATGAGGTATGTAAAAATCACAATGACATCCTATCATTGTTTTCTAACAATGTGAAAAGAGGTACAGGGAAATACAAAGGGAAACTTCCCTTGAAATGTTTCAAATGTGGAGATTTTGGTCACTTTACGGAAAATTGTAGTCAATGAAAGAAAGAAACAGATAGTGATATTGAATAATTAAAGACAAGATGACTGCGGAAAAAAAGGGAGACAAAGGACAAGAAAATAATTTCTTCAAATCAAAAAGAAGAAGATTCTTGTCCAAAGATGATGAATAAGAAGAGAGTGATGTTGAATCCAAAAAATCCATTGAGTATGGTAATGAAAATAATTTCATTGCAATAGTGATTGATGAAGAATTCAAAATTAGTAGTTCTGAAGAAGAATAAACTCATCTTGAAATTCATTTGAAAGAAGAGTTGAAAGAATATCTAAGAAAGATAAGTAGGCCTGAAAAGAAAAGCAAAACGTTTAATGAAAAATGCTCAAGAAACCAAGAATGTTTTTCTGGTGATAAAGAAAAGAAGGTTAAAGAGATTGATGATTTGAATAAGACTTTTGAAGATCAATAGAAATGTAATGTGTACTTGGAAGTGAAGCTGAAGGAAAAATAAGATGAGTTGGAACTTGTCCAACAAAAACATTCTGAAGAAGAAAAGAAAATTCTATGTTTCCAAAACTCTATCACTGAATTAAGTGAATGTTCTCATAATGGGAAACTTGAGAAGGTTCAACAAATGATACCTTCAAAGGGTGATAAGAGAAATGGAACTGATTCTGAAAAGAAGAATGCTAGGAACGTTATGTATGTGGTCAAAGTGAAGTATTTAGAAGTTAAAAAAAATCCTAATTCTAAAAATGTTTTATCTGGATCTGGAAAAATTTCTAATACTTCTAATCCTCTTAAGGCTAAATAGAAGCAGAATAATCCAATTGAAAGTGAAAATAATATGGTTGACAAATGTTTTCACAATTCTCATCAGTGTAGAGGTTTCAGAGGTAAATACTCTTTATATGGGTATTGCTAGTATTGTAGGGGATTTAGGAACACAACAATTATTTTTTGGTTCAATCAGCAACATTATTTTTATACCACAGGTTATTAATGGAATAGATTGATGGGAAGTCAATCTATTCAAAGAAATAAAAATGGGAAGTTTGTCTTGAATAAATCTAAAAAGAATGAAGTGAAGATTGAAAATAGGTTCCAACCCTTGGAAACTATTTTATAAAAAATGATAACAACCTAGAAACCATGAAAATGATTCATTGTGTTGTTACCATCTCAGAAAAATATTATCAATTCTTAAAATTCATAGGTGAAGAATGAAAATATAAATAAAAGGAAATTGTTGTTGAAACTATATTAAAGTCCATGAAAGGATAATGACCTTGGATACTTGATAGTGGGTGTTCTTCTCACATGATAGGTGGCATAAAATTGTTCAAGGATATGAATGATTATAAAGAAGGCACAATGTCATTTGGAAATGATGAATCATTGGAAATCGAAGGTGTTGGGTTAACCATTATTGGAAAAGAAAAGATGAAATCCAAGAAACCGTTGTATGTTGATGGGCTGAAACCCAACCTGCTAAGTGTCTCACTTTTTTGTGACGAGGGTGACAAGGTTACTTTCAAGAAAGATGGATTTGTTGTAAAGAGTGAAGAAGATGGAAATATTGTTACAATAGGTCAACATATGAAAGGAAATTTGTTTCAGGTTGGTGATTCACAAAACTCTTGTTACATGAGTATGGTGGAAGAGAATCAGTTATGGAATAAAAGTCTTGGAAATATGTGTTAGAGAAACATGAGAAAGTTATCTAAAAGTGACCGTGTTTGAGACATTATTGATTTTCCAAGAAGAATAGATTTGTGTTGCACTATCTTCCAGAAAGGAAACAATTACAGATGTTGTGCATAAGAAAGTTGATATTTGTTCAAAACAACCCATGGTGTTGATCCATTCCGATATGTATGGTTCAACGAGAAAACAATCTATATATAGAGATATGTAATTCATTACATAAATTGATGATTTTTCTCACATTACTTGTGTTATGTTCATTAAACACAAATTATATGCTTTAAAACGTTTAAAAGTTTTAGAAGAACAAATGAGAAAGAATGTGAATATTTTATGAAGAAGTTGAGAACTGATAGTGGTGGTGAAAACATAAGTGAAGAGTTTGAAGACTATCATGAGAGGAATAGAATTTACTATGAGTATAGCTCTACATACACTCCCCAAAAAATTGAGTTTTTAAAAGAAAGAATATAAGCCTGGTTGAAATGGGAAGAACCATGTTACTTGAGAATGGCCTTTCTCATTATTTTTGGAGGTAAGACACGAGTAATGTTGTTTATATTCAAGAATCATTTTTTCTACAGGTCTCAATTAGGCATGACTCCCTACGAATTTTTTTATGGAAAAAAATATAGTTTGAAGCACTTTAGAGTTATTGGGATTCCTTTAATTATAAATAAAAAAGGTGGAAACAATGGTAAGTTTGAGTAGAAAGGTGAGGATGGAATCCTCCTTGTCTATTCTCTAGAAGGAAGAGGGTACAAATTCTTCAAAAAAGAAATAAAAAGAATTGTTGATTCAGTTGATGTAAAAGTGATTGAAGTATTTGATAAAGAGAAACATGTTCATGTGGACAATGAAGTTAAAAAAGATGAAGAAGTTAAATCTAATAAGGATAAAAATGATTATAATCCTAATAAAGGTGAATAATCAGACTCATCTATTTCTCATGATGAGGAATATAATTAGAAATCTTATCCAAGGTTGAGAGAACATGTGGAGGCACAAAATATAATTGGTGATCAGCATCAGAATTTTCAAAAAAGAAGAACAACCAATTCCATTACACATACTTCTTTGTATTCAAAAGTGGAACTAAATGATATGAAAAAAGATTTGGATCATCTAGAAAGGGTTCAATCCATGAATGAAGAATAATATGAGATTGAAAATAATAATACATCGGAACTCATACCCATTCATGAAAACAAAAACCTCATTTGCACAAAATGGTTTTTCGGCACAAGATGAATGAAAAAGGAAAAGTTATAAGAAACAAAGAAAGATTGGTTTGCAAAGGGTATTCATAGATTGAGGGTATTTATTTGGATGAAACTTTTTTCCTGTGGAAAGACTTGAAACAATCTGAATCTTTATTTATATTTCCACACAATGAGGCTACAAGATCTTTCAAATGAATGATAAATCTGCATTCCTAAATGGTGATCTTAAATAATAGTTTTATATTGAACAAAATTATGGATTTGTAATTAGAAAAGATTAAGGTTATGTGTGCAGAGTGAAAAGGGAATTTTATGTCCTTAAACAAGATCAAAGGTCATGGTATTCCAAATTGGATACATATTTAGGAAAGATGAATTTTGACAAAGGAAGAGTGGATAACAATCTTTACATCAGATAAAGTAAAGATTATTTCTTCATCGTAATTGTTTATGTTGATGAAATTATCTTTGATGGGAAGGATGAACAAAGATCTGAAAGCTTTTCTGAAGAAATGAATAATGTGTTTGAAATGTCTATGCTGGGCGAAATGAAATACTTTCTTGGGGTAAAAATCCAGCAAAAGAAAGAAAACATTTTCCTCTCCTAAGAAAATAATGCAAAAGAACTTATCAAGAGGTTTAGAATTAAAAATTCAAAACATTCTTCTACACCCATTTTAGTGGGAACAAATCTGAGTAAATATGGTGAAGGAAAAGAAGTTTATCAAAAAGTGTACCAGATGCTAATTGGAAGTCTATTGTATTCGAATGCCTCAAGACCTGACATTGTGTGTATTATTTCCTTATGTGAAAGATTTCAAAGTGATCCAAAAGAATCACATTTACTTGCTGGAAAAATAATTCTTAGATACATAAAAGGCATGAAAAAATTTGGAATCAAATATTATAGCTCAAATTACATTGAATTGTTTGGGTATTATATGCATATTGGGAATGAAATGTTGATGATAGAAGATCCACATATGGTTTATTATTATTTATGGGAAATAATTGTTATAGTTTTCATTCAAAGAAACAAAATTCAGTAACTCTCGGTATGGATGAATCTGAGTATGTTGCTACTACTCAAGCCACTACTCAACTTATGTGGATGAAAACACAATTTGAAGAATTACTTGCTGAAGTGATGTTACCCTTCATATTGGGTTGTGACAATAAAAGTACAATAAATCTTACCAAGAATCATGTGTAACATTTTCATTCAAAACATATTGCTATAAAATATAATTTCATCAAAGAGGATGTGGAGAATCATGAATTGAAGCTATATTACGTTCCTACATCAGAACCAGTTGCTGATATTTTCAAAAAAACTTTATTGAAGGAATCATTCAAAAAAATGAGTTTGAACATAGTTTTACAACCTCTTTATCTTCAAGTTTGAGTTTTGTTTATTTGTTCCCTATCTCTTCTTACCTTTGGATTATTTTGTCAAGGGGGAGATTTGTTTTGTTTCATAAATCTATTTCACAAAATAAATAGTTGCAGGAAATCTGTGAATTCCGTGTTATTTAGTCTGTGAACTATTCTAACTATTTATTGTAGTGGTTGTAGGAAAAGAAATTAAATTGTTTTCCAGGGATAACGAAGAAAAGAAATAGAAATTAAAGAGGTTTTCATGATCACTATATTTTTTATAGAATGGTTTTTCTATTAATGATTATTTTTTGATACAACGAATTAGCTCACGTAGGCTTAGAATTATTAATATTTAATCCATTTCTTGATGTTAAAAGGTTTAGTAATTTATGAAACATTGTTGAAAATAAATACAATGGGGGATATTGTTAGGACCAAGATGATGAGGAATGTGTTTTTTATTGAAGTGTTATATTTTTTTGTTAAAGTATGTTTTGAAAATAGAAATCATTTCACTTTGTTTTGTGGAAAAAATTGTTTTTAGTTTGTTTTGAAAAGAATCAAACCCATGTTTTTGGACATTTAGACTCATGTAATTAGAAAGTTTGTTCTCGGGATGATAATGATAATGAAATAATGAAACTTGGGTGAATGGAAAGTTATGATATTTTTGATGTAATTTTGATGATTCTTTGTTGATTTTTATTTCATATAAATCATGAGTTGTATTGAGAACATGTGATGCAAGATTGATAGAAAAAAAGCCGGTGAAAGGGATGATGCCAATCAGAATAGAACTGCATTTAGATTTATCATATCTGGATACCAAAGAGAAAGAAGTGGTGCCGATTGTTTTTTTTTTAAAAACAATATCGAAATAAATGTAACAGTGCCGATTTTTTTTCAAAATAATCGCATCTAGATTGAAGAGGCAGTGATGATTGTTTTTCACAATAATCGTATCCAGATTGAAAAGGTAGTGCTGATTGTTTTTCAAAATAATCTTATACAGATTGAAGAGGTTGTGCCTTTTGAATAATTTCTATTGATATGAAGATAATGTAAAAGTATTAATAGTTTTTCAAAATAATTATATTCTAGGTGGAAGTAAAAGAAATGGTGTTGTTTTGAAAATTTGTGTTGATGGAATATAGTGCCAAGGAAAAGTGGTGTCGATTGAAAAAGTCTACTTATAGATGAGTAAGAGATTGTGCTTATTGTTTTTCAAAATGATCGTATCTTGGTGAAAGTGAAATAATGGACTTGGTACCGATCAAAGATTATCATTATCATATTGTAATTGATCGGATCTGGGTGAAAGAGAAGAGATGATACCAATCAAAAAGAAATATTCTTCATATTTTATAATATCATATCTGAGTAGATCATCATTTTCATATTATATTGTATCGTATCCAAGAAGATCATTATTTTTAGATTTTATTTGATCATACCCATCAATATTGACCAATAATCGTATATAGAATGATCGTAACCAGAACGATCATAACTGGAATGGTCATAAAAAAATGATCATATCCATACGATTTTTATTTAGAAAATATCATGCTTGGGTTGAGATGAAAATAAAGAAGCAGGAATGAATGGAAAGTCACAATAAATTCTAATTGAAGTCAAAAGATGCTAAAGTTGATCGTCAATGAATTCAAAGTCATGAAGGTAATCATGAATCAAGAAATGGGTTTTAAATGATGTATTTTTTATCAAGAGGTTAAAGAGAAATGAAAATAGAAGAATATTTCTGAATTATTTGTCGAGGGGGACCTAAACATTCATATAGAATATTTTGGTTCAAATCAGTTCTGAGAATTGTATTCAGAAATCGGCATGAGGAATCAGACTTAGCTGATCGGAACCATGTATTCCTAAAAATGAAAATCGGTCTTAATAACTGAAATTGGATTATGAAGAAGAATAGGTGGAGATTTTGGAGGATTCATTAATAATTGAGAAGTGTTGATGAAGTCATAATATCTCCAAGATTTCAGTTGAAATTCAAAAGTGGGTGAATATAAGTGAGTAAGAAAGTGTTTTGATATTCTTTCCAAAGCATGATTTGGGTCACCTATAAAAGGGAAACAAGTACGTTATAATTTCTAAGGAGGTGTATTGTTCACTGCAGAGGAGAGAGAAGCTCTAGGATTTTAGAGAGAAGAAGAGATCAATTCTATTTGGCTTTACAATTGTTTTGGGTGGTGCTGATTCATTCACATTCTGTTTGGATTGACAATTATATTCCGGAATTGAACTGGTGATGATTCGTCTCTATCATATTCTATCAGAAAATCGGACTGGGAGTGTTGTTATTTCAGAATCAAACTTGAAGAAATCAAACTCAGAATAGATCGGACTCAATGTTTCATAACAAATACCAGGCGATTCTTACCATTATTCTTGGTAAGGAATTGTTGAATTGTATTTCAATTGAATACATTTATTAAATAGAATATAATAATAGGAAACATGAGTTGTTACAAAACAATTGTATTACCTTATTCTGCTAAGAGGTTGCACACGCACTAGTGGGAATATTTCATAGTGCTACATGAGTGAAAGGGTGTATCCTACTCATTGTAATCCAAGGATTGATTTCTAGTGGATTTTATGGTATTGGATCATTGCCAAACCATACCAAGGACATAGCTATTATTATTGAATAGTGAGACTAGTAAATCTTTGTCTTCCTTTGGATATTTTTTGATTTTTTTCTCAGTAGAAAAATGAAATCTTTAACTGTAGGTGAAGGTTGTTTCAATTGAAAATAAACATAAAAGAAAAATGGTATCACTGATTCACCCCTCACCCTCTCAGTGATACATTACTCTGACTAGGCACATTCATAGACTAGGAGGATAAATACCTTTCATGTCCCTTGGGACACCTTGGTGTATATCCCACACTTGCCTTTGACAATGAATCTTTTTCCTAGATGTCATTGTTATATGATGTTAAAATGAATGGTTTGGTCCGCATCACATGACCCTAAAAGCTATGATGTATCCCTTTAAGTGGCACTAAACTATATAAGTTATAATTCATTTTATGAGGATTCAATGGAATACCTTCTCAATGGTCTTAATCCTGACATCAAAACATATCTTATCTTCCTATATAACGATAAATTCTAGAGTGTCCCAAGTAATTTCTTAAAACAATCATCATAATAATAAAAAACATACGAATATTTAATTTGTAGAAAAACGGTACCATCGTTAGAGAACCTAGAATACATACCAATGCATCTATCAATGAAATTCATTTGATACATATAGATGATTCAAAATCCAATATATATTAATAATTTATTGGTATCATATGGTTATCCCATGTTATATTTGGGATTTAAGAAATGATTCGTGGATATTCCTTAAATCTATAAGGGAGTTCTGTAGTAGTAAATAATTCCCCTCAGAAAGGTGCAATTAGCCCAACCTCACATTCTATCAACCAAAGTGAGTCCCCAAGTATTTTTGGGTGACTTCTCAATAATTTATTTCCTTTGAAAATTAGGTTCATGAAACATATCAAATAATGGAATCGTTTTGTGTTTTCGGTTCCAAAAAAATACCCATTGCTAACCGCCAATAATTGGTGAGCCTGATGTGAAAGATTGTGAAATATTAAACCCTCAAAATAAAAAATTGTGTGACACTATTTTTCATCAGAAATAGTAGCATAGACGCATTAATTTACTATTATTTTATTCAGTCTTCTAATATATGTGTGATATTCCCTATGGGTGGTTGGACATGTATGCCTATATTCCACATTGAATTTTATTATAGGATGTTCTTTTTATTGTTTCTTCATGTGTACTCTAATGTGAATTTCATTTAGTCTTTTTTATAGTGAACGTTATAATTTATGGCATATAGTATTCCCATGGAATTACAATAGACCACTATAGCTAGTTGATAGCCTTGAGAGTACAGGTAGGAACACCTAAGGTCTTGTGGTTAACTGGGGTTGGTAACTAGTTAAGTAGCCACTAGTTCAGGGCATTACATTTTTCATCCTAGATTCCATAATATGATTACTTTATTTTATAAATTCTTATTTAATATCTATATTATAACAATAAAATTTTATTTTAACATTTCATGGTTTTGTTTTAGTTTGGTGTTGCATTTAGAATAATATATTGACATCATATTAATTTAAGGAAAATAAATAGGGAAATTATTGGTTGTTACATCCCTACCATAAATAAATTACATCCTAAAAATTTAAATTCTTTATAACTAATTAAATAGTTAAGTGATTCTATAATATAGACATGACTCTGGATATAATTAATAATTATGTTTCATCCACACTATCCTTGGTGTCTCTAGTAAGCTCAACTTTTCTCTAACTTTGAGTTTTTATTTCACCATTTGTGCTAAATACCTCAATATAATGGGAGTAATTTTTTGAAGGGGGTGTATAGATATCCCAGTATTAATATCTGGTAATGGGATGCTTTTTAGATGTAATTTTCTTTTCTTAGAAATTTTTATGGATTTGATTTTAAGAGATTCAAGCCATTCCTAGAATCACAATAAATTTCACTAATGTAAAGTGATGTTACTAGAACATTATTAGATCATTGAGAGGGGGAGGGGTGAATTAGTGATCCCTTAATTTTATGAGTTCTTCTCTAAACACATCCTCTGAACCGTGTTAGATTTTTTGTTAGATCTACAAGGCCGAATACCCCGAGAGGGGGGGGGGTGAATAAAGGTATGATTTATTAAAACTCCAGCCTTTTTGGATCTTGTTTTATTGTTAAACAGAAATCAATTCTCTCTACCTCCCATATAAATATATGAACATATATGAAATCATGCACAAGAAATAATAATTTTTACTTGGTTCATCCTAACTGGGCTACGTTCTAAGGAGCATACAACTGTAATATGCTGATGTACTAATTTCACTAAGGCTCACAGCTAATAATGAGTACAATGTTCATACTAGATCTTCCATACCCAGGCTCATTGCCTTTTCATGGTTTAGGTTCTACTCACTACATTCCCAAGGGTCACTCCCTATGCCTCTTTCTCCAGCTCACTTCTAGTGGAAAGGATCGTTGTTTTTCTCTTTCTTCACTCACAGCTCTTGGAAAGGAATCCACTCATAGTTTATATACTTGTAGGTCAAGCAAAATTTATGGACCTGTAGGTCCATTAATTTTCATGAATTCGGCATCCTCAAATGTAGGTAGATGATATGTTGAAGATCATTTTTCACCCGTAGATGAAGTCCACCTTCCTATGTTCTGCTAGGTACCATAAAATACTTTCACAAACAGATTTGAAGATTTTCCAATCTTCATTGAGTAAACCTCAAACCACCTTATTCACCCGCATACTGATTACTGGGTTTGGTATGTGGTACCACCTCCTCCACGTACTGTTATTTCTGTTGTGAACTTCCCTTCTTTCGCGAACTACCTCCACCTTTGCTATCGCATACCACCACCACGTACTGATATTTACAAGAAAACCGCCGCGAAATGCATTTCGGGCCGGCATTTCATGGCGGTTTTAAAAACCGCCGCGAAAAAACCGCCGCTAAACAGCAAAAAAATTATTTTATTTTTATTTTATTTTTATTTTTTTAATTTTATTCGATGATTAGCAGCGGTTTTTATAAAACCGCCACAAAATGAAAGGAAAAAATAAAAAAACACGAGACACCCTAAAATCACTGAAACGACCATAACTTTTGATCCGGGCGTCCGTTGAAGCGCCAAGACTAGTCAAATCAAAGATCATGAAGAGATCTAGAGGCACATATAATCAAAACCAAGAGACAGTCTAAGGTGCGGCTGATATTAGAGTTATAAGAAAGTCAAAAAAATCTCTCCAACTTCAAACGGCCATAACTTTCACTCCGAGTGTCCGTTTGGGCTCTACCACATATCAAATCGAAGCCAGCGAAGGGAGATACACACAATAAATTTACAAGCTAGCTTCTTTCATGTTTTTTGACCCCAAAAACCCCTCCGAAGGCCTCCAAAACTCTGTTTCCATCACCGGTGTCCCGTCGAACTTGTCTTCAAACGGACCTAACATTCGATCCGCGTGTCAGTTCGGCCTCCTCCACCATCCAGATTATAGCTCGTTCCATGAGCTTCAGTTTGACAGGTCGCGGCGCCCACATGCACTCCTAGATCATATGTTATCGCCTTTTTAGTGGGTATCGGGTTTGTTATGTTTTTCAATGCCTCGTTTCTAGCACCCATTCCCCATTACCTTTTTTTTAAATGGTCATAACATCCGATCTGCCTGTCCATTCAAACACTTTCGCCTTTCAGGTCGAAGATCGGTTTCGGATCTTTGATTTGACAGCTCACAGATCTAAAACGAACTCTCAGATCATAAGTTATCTCCGTTAATGTGAGTCCGATGTTTTTGTCTCTTTATGACCGTTTTGACGGGTTTTAACGGTAGCTCCATTTATTACTGTTTATTTCGGTTTACATGACTTGTTATCATTATCAATGGTTTTTTGTGGGTTATTATGATGATTATGTTGAATTATTAAGGAGTTTTCCAAAGTTGTCACGAGTTTTCATGCGTTCTTATTCTTTC
Organism: Viscum album; assembly: GCA_963277665.1. NCBI lineage: Eukaryota > Viridiplantae > Streptophyta > Magnoliopsida > Santalales > Viscaceae > Viscum > Viscum album. Next base: position 1,182,965,983 of record OY728145.1, on the reverse strand, counting down.
TAATGCCTCATTCTTCATATGCTTCTCCATCCTTTTTTCATGCGTTTTCATGATTTTGCATCCCTTATCACGTCTTTTCATACTTTTTCATGTTTTTCCTTTATTATTTATTATTTATAATATACTTTAATTTATTTATTATATATTATTTGTAACTGGTTATTTCTTATTTATTATTTATTATTTATTATTTATTATTTATATTTATTAATTATTTATGTTTATTTATTATTTATTATTTATTATTTATTATTTATTATTTATATTTATTCATTATTTTTTATTTTTTATTTTTTATTTCTTATTTTTTATTTTTTATTTATTATTATTTATTATTTATTATTTATTATTTATTATTTATATTTATTTATCATTTATATTTATTTATTATTTATTAT